>JAQQZT010000002.1:17275341-17304041 GCA_030068275.1 Clarias platycephalus | reverse complement strand
ATCTATCTATCTATCTATCTATCTATCTATCTATCTATCTATCTATCTATCTATCTATCTATCTATCTATCCATCTTCAGTCTAATCTACTAATATTAGTGGGTAATGTGTTTAGTAACAGTAACAGTCTGTCTAAGTTCAGCTCTGTTTGTGTTCATTAGCCGAAGTTGTGTTAGTGTAAAGCTTAGTAATTAATATCAGTTGTAATCTTTGCTTTTTTCCCATTTCCATTCAGTTAAGTTGACATAAAACACACATTTGTTTGGTATGGGAAGACAGCCACTTATGACATACTCTCAGATCAAAAGTTTTTTTTTTTTTTAATCTTTGTTTACTTCTAACCTGTTTTACTTGTTCTTTCTTCTAACACATTTGATATTTACGACATTTCAGCAGATGTCCTTATCCAGAGCGACTTACATTTCTATCTCATTATACATCTAACGGCCTTGCTCAAGGGCCCAACAGTAGCAACTTAAACAAGGCCCTTAACCTTCAACTGCTCAGCTGTATAGTGAGACATATTCCGATAACTTAACCACTGAGCTACCCCTGCCTCATACAATGCCTAACACATGATTCGGATATATCCATGTCTTGTGTTACAGTGGCGGAAGTCTATTATTTACAGTCAATCTTGGCATGGCCAAAATGAATGTTTTTTCTTTAGATCAGAGCTCTGATCTGTTGTTTCTTTGAAAATTTTATAATTAACTTGTATTTTTTTTTTTTAAATACACCCACATACAGTACACCCACGGGGAACGAAGGTCAGCCTGCCTGGCCCGATTCCACAAAAAAGCCAAGTCTATTATTTACAGTCGCACAGTCAGAACTACTGAAAAAAGTCAATGCTGGCTATGACAGGAAGGAATCAGAAAACCCAGCACATCACAGCCTGGTTTGCACAGGACCCAGCAGGCAAACAGAAGGGCCTGGCTTTCAAATTCACTTTGATCGAGCATACACCAGACAAACAAGTCCGATCCAATGATGTCCGAACATCCCGATGCCAGACACCACTGCACACTCACGATGGCTGTGTGGAACTATGTACCCGAGTTACACAAGGGGAATCTAAAACCTAGGTGGTTTAAACGTTAATGTGATTTGAATGTTATGGCTGATCAGTGTATCCACCCCACTTATTAATCACATGCACCATAGTGACCTTAATCATTTTTGCTGTCTACATACCATGAAAGACACCTTTTTGCTTGTCTGTGGTTGTCTACAGATCAAGATGATACACATTAAAAAGATGAGAAAGGATGCTGCCAGCACTCCCAGGACCCAGGACTCCATAGCAAGAATAGCTTGTCCATAATGTGTAGTAAGTGCACTCATGACACACACTACAATAGCTGTAAAAAGGGGGAAAACTATACTTTAGTATATGTATGCCAACCAATGTGAGAACAAAGAATTTGCATTAATTCCATTCCAGGATCCATATGTACAGTGTGTAATGTGGAACTAACGTAGCAAGATCACAGATTTTTCTACAAAAGTGTGATGATGCTCGACAGTGGTATGATGCTTACCTATGACCCCGACTGCCATGTTAACAGCAGCGGATGAGCTCTTTGTGGGCTGCAGGGAGGGACTGAGGAGAGTGTGCAGAGACATTTCTCCATCTTTTAACCTATTAAGGTGGGACTCAGACTCAGTCAGCTCAGACTCCCCAACATCATTAGTTTTAGAGCTCTCGAGCACAGAGTCAGGACGATACCTGAAAAAGAAGATTCATTGCCTTGATATTTTTTCTGTCTGTTATTAATGCATATTACAGCACGCTCCCAGCTGATTGATCATACATGGCTATTCCGAGTGCCTTCGAATCGTTCCCTAAATGATGTGTTTAAATAAAGTATGCATTTAAAAATGTTAATATCTACATTTGAATATTAAGGCATAATTTACATATACTGTACAGTGTTTGGTCCATTTGAAAATGACATTTCTCCTTTAATACCCAGTTCAAGTACTACTGTATGAGTCATTATTATTTACCACAATTCTGTGTTTGCTGTGACTGGTTGATTTTTAAGCCCCTCTCCTTTTCACATACACAACCTTTTAGCAAATGTTTTTAATGTTCTGGCTAACTTTCGGAAATGAAATCAAAGCAAACCAAGGTCTCAGTAAATAAGGTAAATTCAGCACACCGTTTTAGGATAATTAGTACTATTAGTGGTCACGGTACACCAAATGCCCCCTAAAGTCTGCAACTCCTCCGCATATGTTGGAAAATCTGGTTCATGCAGAGCTTTTTTTTTTTTTTTTTTATGTGCTCACTTTTTTTCAACAGTGGCCACTTTCAGGATTTCTGGAAACATAACAGTGCACTGTGTAATGTGAGCTTGTCTGAGAAAACAAGGCTGAATAAACAGAACTATAACATACACAAGTCACTGAAACTTGCGCAATAGCTATATTTGGTTGGCCAAATTATTCCTGGTAACTGCACTTATATATCTTATTTATACTAGAGAGAGAGAGAGAGAGAGAGAGAGAGAGAGCATGTTTTCTCTTTTTATAACGAGGTATACGAAGCCCATCAGCTCCTACCTGAGAATAAGAACACAAGCAGCAACCAATGAGTACGCCAGCAGAGTGCCAATGGACATCATGTCCACTAAGGCCTTTAGGTCAAAAAGGCAAGACATGATAGCTGTAGGATATCACACACACACACACACACACACACACACACGAACGCATACACAAACACACACACCAAGAAAGTGATTAATAAAGCAATAAAAAAATACAGCAAATTGTTAAAATCTCCCTTTAGACAATGTATTCAATTGGGAATTTACCAATAGACAATACATCACAACTTATTATGCACCTTATTAAATTTGATTATGGTCTATTTTGACCCGTTAAAGCAAAAACAACATCAGACTTTATACAGTACTTAGCACTGCAATCTGTGTACATCTTTGTTTCATGAATAACTGATTTGTGGTTGTTTTATGGTGAAATTATTTTTTTGCCAAACACAAATATTACTAACTAGTGTATGTTGAATTTTTTTTATGAAAATAAAAACTGAAAATAAACAAACTGAAAAAAGAAATTTACATCTACATTACCATATTTTTAAAATCATAACCAGGGATTTGCAGGTAATACAACTAGTTAGCTGATAAACTATATAGCAAGCTATGTATAGCAATATATAAACTATAATAAACTATATAGCAAAAAAGTGACTCAACACATCTTGTAAAATGGCTGGTTTCTGTTTGTATTATTACTTGTCAGTACACACACTCTTTTCAGATTTTACTGTTTTTTTTAATCTAAATTAATCTAAATGATCTAAATCATTAAAGATGATTAAAAATAAATAAGTGAAAACATCCCTGATTGTGGTTTATACACTATGAGTAATGCGTTTTATCTTTGACATTCAGGGTTAAATTAAAGTGTGGAGATGGAGGATTAACTTTGAATACTAAAATAACAAAAACATCGATTAGCTATGGCAATCTTATTGAAGTCGTTATTTCTGTCCTATAAATGACGAGAAATTTGTATATTAATGCATAAATTGTACTTTTTATAAATTGTATTATGAAGAACTCTCCACTTCTTAACGCTTAATTTAACCTCTTTTTGTCATCGCATTACGTACAACAGTAAGGAGACAAATAAAGTGTCTAGAGGTTATACTGTTTATTTCAAGTGATTATAGTTTAATCGTAGTTCCTTATTCCTCACTTATTCATATCATCCATCCATCCATCTATTCTTCCATTTAGGAACCTCTGTCGTCCAACTAGGGACATAGAGGCCAATGGTGACCATTGTATTTATTCCCATTTCGTACTCCCACACTATGGGGCGTAGGTTTGGGAACGCCAGTTAGCTTAATCGATTGAAGATAAGTAAAGAAACCCACCAAGCACAAGGAGAACATGCAAACTCAATGCACACAAACCTGACACAAGAATCGAACCCAGGACCTGGAGGTCCAAAGTGAAAGTGCTAACCACTTAACCACTGTGCTGCCTATTCTTATCATGATCAATATTTATTTCATAACAACCATCGTTACTTCATTATACAGTATAACCAATGGTCACTGTATTATCTAGGCTTCCTGGCAGAGTGTCCAGTCTTACCTGCAGATTTTGGCAGATTTTCATTCCAGGCAAGCAGGAACCAAAACTCATAGTCGACTGAAGATCAACTGATCAGCCATGAATTGAATTCCTGCTTGTATAGAACAAAAACCTGACTTCACAGATAAAATTGCACCCCTCTGCTTTCTGTAACAATGAATTCTGAATACAATATGTACAGAATTGTGAAGAATTATAGAATTATGTAACACCAAAAGCCTCCCTAACATTTCCAGAGAAAATGAACCATCTTTGCTGATCTACTGTATTGATTTAAGACTTTAATACAGGTGTCCACTGCTAGCGTACTGACAGTATAAACATGCTCTGAATAAGAGGACCTCACAAAGCAAAGCCTGACCTCCTGGATCGGTCTTAACTGTAGTTTATTCCCTACTCTCCACTCTGGCCTCTGTGCAGCTGTAAATAGAGTCTTCAAACACTTGCTAAACTCGTTTTCCTATTCCAGCCAACATGAAAGTGTTTATCTTACACTGTTCCCCAAAAGAAATATTCCTCTGCAGCTGACCTTACAAGCAGCTGCACCTGTCCTCGGTCAGCGCATGCATACCAAACAAATATTGCTCTTTTATCACTCCAGGATATTTTCCTCTTCACTGCCCTTAGAATAGTTGTTACACTCTTATAAAAGTTACATCTGCACCCCAAAGGAAGCCCTTATGTGTATTGTAGAACTCTACAGTGAAAAGATTCTATTTCAGAAATGATAGAGTAGAACCCCTTAAGGAGGTTACAACCCTTAACCACTCAAACAACTCCTGAGTAAACCTTGTTTCCCCCCCCCCCCCTTATTCCCTAATTACTATGCGAATTTTTAATTAAATCAAGTATTCAAGAACAGAAAATCAAGAAAAAATACATCATTGTGCTGTAACTTTCACATCACTGCTACCACCACCACCATAACAGCAAGCGCATGCATCCACCACTAACACTGCAATCTGCAATCCCATGCACAACTGCAACCAAGGTGACACACAAAGAGACAGCAGTCCATGCCATGTCCCTCTCTCCTTAGGAGCTTACCCGCTATGGTGCCTGCTGCCATTGTGGCAGCCACTGGTGACTGACGCTTACTCACTTTGGAAAGAAATCTGAAAAGTATGCCATCTCGCGCCATGGCAAACAGAATGCGTGGCAGAGGAAACATGGCGCCTAACAGACTAGGGGAAAAAAAGGGGTCATTGTTCAAACACAAAGTCATTCTGGGAGAAGACATCTCAATCCACTGGCAATTGTGAATGTGTGAATACCTGTTAAATACCGGCATTTTTAACACTGTATGATTATTCTTTCTTTAGCTTCACCAATCATTTCCTCAGGTTGGACATTCACATTTACCTGATGGAGATTTTACACAGCAAGTTTCACCCCAGCTCTCACCTGCAACTACACCGGAGGCCATTGTGGCAATAAGTGGGGTCTTCGTCTTAGGATTGATTCGGGCTAACACTTTGAAAAGCACCCCATCCTCTGCCATAGCATAGATTACACGTGGCATTGGGAATATGGAGCCCAGCAGACTGCATATAGAGCAGAGACATGCACGGGACGAACACATTAGTCAGTCAACACATACTGTACACAAGCTGCACTGCACCACTACCACAAAGCAGAACAAGTACATGCCGGAGAACAAAAGTTTTTTTTTTTTAATGCATTAAAATTTTATTAATTGCATTCTTTTTTTCAGTGTGTATTTTAACTTCAGAAAGTGCACACTTAGCAGAATTTGGGGTTTTGACGAATCAAATCCACAATTTGGGGATCTGATCAATTATGTCATCATCTTTTTTTCCTGGCTCATCCTTGAAGGAACTGCCATAATGCATTAATGCTTAACTGTATGTTATGTTATGTTATGTTATGTTATGTTTATATATATATACACTCAGTGGCCACTTTAGTAGGAACACTGGCACTCCTGATCAGTTTTCCAATCAGCCAATCAGATGGCAGCAACACAGTGCATAAACTCATGCAGATACTGTACACGCCAAAAGCTGGTTTAAGTATTTCAAATGTTGCTGATTTCCTGAACAGGAGAGTTTACACAGAATGGTGAATAAAACAAAAAACATCCAGTGAGTGATGTTTCTTTGGGTAGAAATGCTTTGCTGATGAGCAAGTCATAGCATAATGGGCAATCTGGTTCAAGTTGACAGAAAATCTACATAAACTTAAATAACCACTCTTTAAAACTGTGGTGAGCAGACGTATCAAAGAATATTAAAAAAAAAAAAAAAACCTTATGGCAGTTGGGCTGGAATAGCAGTCTAGAAACCCACATTGAGTTTAACTTCGTGAAGATTTCCGTGAACGGAAATCTAAAGCTTCAGTGCTCACGGCCCCCCTTGAAACATTGCAGTTGAAAAGTTTGAACTTTAGCATAATGTGGCATGTCTCAAAGCACAAGTTGTCCTAAACTAATTCCATGAACTCTACAAAGAGTTTAACATCCTTCAATGATTTCTTCAAATCTGAATACAATAGAATGCCTTTGATACAGCATGTGCTACAATGATAGAATTGCAGCATTGGCAAATCTGCAGCAACCATGTAATGGAACATAATCTCAAAGTAATGTTACCTTCGCTTTGAGGAATCCATGCCACAAACAGAGGTTGCTCTGAGAGTAAAACCGGACCTACCCTTTTTTCAACGTAGTGTTCTTAATAAAATGGCCTTTGAGTGTCTGACAAAATTGTTATAATATCAAATGTGAGAATGATTTTGAAGGACCCAATTTATAATGCATAATGCAGGGTTCAACTAGAACTAAATACTACATCAAAATTGTCTACAACTAAAGAGTTCGCCAGGAAAAAAAGAAAGTCATTGTGCATGCTCAGGTTTTTGTCCTGAAGGAGTGCAATAACGAAACACTGATTAAATTAAAGTGCAAAGCAGTTTATGTTTGTGCCTCGAACCATCACCAAAGAATCACTGGAGTTTTTATGAATCAATCCACACCAGACCCATTAAACAAACATTTACTTATTATCTTTGGCAAGCAAGGAAATTATGTTTAATATTTACATTATAAAGTTTATCATTTAAAAGTAATCTTAAATAAGATTTGAAACCCACACTGAAATAATAATTACCTGGTTGATAGCGCACACAGCGATCCTACAGCTACTACATATTTAGCAGGAGCCCAGCCAACATAATCAAAGGCCACAGGCAGAGGACTCTTCTCATCCAGAAGGTAGTATGGCATCATGAGGGTAAGAGCAGCTGAGACGCCAAAGTATGCCAGGAAGCAAATCAGCAGGGAAGAAACTATACCAATGGGAATAGCCCTCTGGGGATTTTTCACCTCTTCGCCTGATCAAAAGAATTCTTCATTAAAGCACTGTTTCACAAAAACATCGATGTCTAAAATGTAATAAGATATGAATTGACCAGAGCTTGATTGTGTCTACCCATCATCTCTATGAATACCTGTGGTGGCAATGCAGTCGAAACCTACAAAGGCATAGAAGCATGTGGCTGCACCAGCCAAGGTTCCCCCAAAGCCATAAGGCAAAAATCCACCAGCACCATAATCACTGCTAACATTCCCAGTGTGGGACAGATTTCTGTAATCAGTTACAAGCATGTTATTAATGTTAGTTATGGCTTGTAGGTCTTATTGCACTGATGATGAAATCCTTTGGATGACTCACCCTCAGCTTTAAAAATGTGACTATACAGTACATATGTCTCACCTTGTCAGAATAGTCACATTTATAAGGGATTCTTCTGATATCTTCCAGTTGAAAGAATCTCCTTTGACGAAACCAGAGACAATGACGAACATAAGCACAAGCACGTTGATGGCGGTAAAGATTTTGTTGACCCATGCTGACTCTTTAACCCCAAAGGAGAGAAGACCTGGGAAAATAAAGTCATAAGAAAACATTCAGGACACCACTGTGGTGTTCTAGAGGTTTTGGGTTTCTATAAAGTCCCATAGTTTGTTTGTTTGTTTGTTTGTTTGTTTGTTTGTGTGTTTGTTTGTGTGTTTGTTTGTTTGTTTGTGTGTTTGTTTGTTTGTTTGTTTGTTGAGCGTCATTCTATCGGCCAATTTATTATCACCAGGATATATATATATATATAGCAGGATAAGCTACAGTATGTCTTATATCATTAAATAATTAAAGAAAGCACATTTTCTACCCTCTGAGCTTCTCTAATGCAATATTGTTCTTGTCTTGTTCCACATTACATCAGCAGGTTGGCCTTGAAAAAACTTGGCTTAACTGTGATTAAATAAACATTGACAGAATGACATTTTGAAATAGTGTGATAGTGTGCTCAGTCCAGCAGTTCAAACGTCATTATATCTGCAAATTTAATGTCACCAGGTCAGTTGCCAAATGACTTAATACCTAGAGCACAAATCCTAATGATCAGGTCCACAATAGTCCTCTTATAAAAGTCCTGCTGTGCCAATTCTTATTGAAACTGCAATTTTAACCAAACAAAATAATAAATAAAACAATAGAATAAAGCAGAATTGTTGCTAAAGCCCTTGCTCATTTTAATGAACAAATGTATCTTGCTCCTGATAACAGGATGAAAAGTGGCACCATGCATATACAGTGGAAACCAGATAAACCTCTACATAATTTACAGTTCCCATTCTAAATTTAAGAGAGTGTTATACAAAATGATATTACACAAATAAAAATACCTGATAGGAGTAATATAAGGCAAACTGCAAAGAAGTCTGGATATTCTGCCAGGCCAGGCATGTTCATTCTGAAGTGTAATTTGCAGAACAGCTCAATATGTCCCCCGATTAGTTCATCAAATGTTCCACTCCAAGCTCGGGCAACGCTTGAAGTCCCTTCAGCAAAAAAAACATAACAATGTTGTTTGTTGTGTTGTACAAAAACTATGTTGTGATTTTTTTAGGGAGATTTAATTGCTGAAATTATGTTTTATTAAGAAAATTAAGTACATGTAGCACATAACCGGTTCTATATTGGACAAGGAATGATGATTTCTCTTCACGTGCTTTAAAAAGAAATTTAAATATAAGATTTTTGATGAAGACAACAATAACACAAATAATAGTACATGACATTAATTCTATGTTTATGCTAAGACGATTTTATGCACCGTAATAAAATTGATAAGGAAAGAAAAAATATTTTTAAATTAACTTTTACTTTTAGTTAATTGTTTTATTTAGTTTTTATCATTAACAGGATTCATTATTCATTAATTCCTAAGTAATCACTTTATATCGGGGTTGTCACAAATTCAGGATCTAACACTGGACCACCAAGCACAATACAGGAATACAGTTTAAACTGGATATAAATGTTAGACAAATTGAAAACAAAATTTATTTAATAACAAATAATAAATTAACTTAATGGTAACTTAATTAGAAAATTATTAAATAATGTGCGGAAAATGTTTTATAATTTTTTTATTTAAGATTTTCCAGCATATACGGATAAAAATTACACACTCAAAAAGTAGAGCCATTCTTTACACTCACCTATGACATATGAGAGAATCAGGTTCCATCCTGTAATGAAGGCCAAGAATTCTCCTACTGTCACATAGCTATACAGATAAGCAGAGCCTGTCTTGGGCACTCGAGCTCCAAACTCAGCATAGCACAAGCCTGCCATGACAGAGGCCAGAGCAGCTATGAGGAAAGACACTACGATGCTAGGGCCGGAGTCACCTTTGGCAACTTCTCCAGCAAGGACATAGACCCCGGCACCCAGTGTGCTGCCCACACCCAGAGCGACCAGGTCCACTGTGGAGAGGCACCGACACAGCTTGGTGTCCTCCAAACAGTCCACATTTTTCCTTCTCACCAGAGAGCGGCTGAACGACAGCAGGTGTGCCAGCATTCTTTTACCTAAAGGCCCGAAACTAGAAAAGTGACATAATTACATGAATACTATAAAGGATTAGGAGCCTTCAGAAACAAAGAGACTTTCAGTAATAATAATAATCAAAATACTATTAATAAGTCATACAGTAGGTGCAAATTAAGATGTTCATTTAAATATAATAGGAAATGGAAAGAAATGTTGTCAAGTAATAAAAAAAACTTTTCTGTCCAAAAGAAAACATTTAAACTGATATTTGGTAAAATCCTTTGCATTTAATTGAAATTAATCAATAGTCTTAGGCTGATCAGTTTTTAAACATTTTGGTGAATGTACTACAGTTTGTGGAGACTTTGTTACAATTGCTTATGATTTTATTATTTCACAGGTCAACTTTTATTCGTGTTTTTTTTAAAATGGATATTAATATGTTCCTTTATTTTCCGGTAAACTTTATTTTTTGTTGTAGAGGAAATGTCTGTAATGTTTGTTTGTTTTTTTCATTAAATGTCTAAATTTGTATTAAAAAATCGGCGTGTCTAAGACTTTTTGCACAGTACTGTGCTTTACAGAACACTACGGAAGGAAAAATCGGAATGAACAAACTCATTTTATAGGAATACATAAATTAATCAATGATACACACAGTATGCGCATGAATTTATGCTCCATTTCATGTCATTTTGTCACTGATATGAGTAGTTGGTTTATTCCAACATTTGTTTATCAGTCCTGGAGTGCTTCAATACCTCTCAGTTTAAGCTGTGCTGTTACAACACCCTACTTGTTTTCATATCCATGGGGTACCAATGGACATTTTCGGTCACTGCCTTGGCATATGTTTACAGTTCTAGTAGTGCTTGTAAGGGCTGCTTCATGGAAGGAAAAAAAAGAAAAGAAAAATCCTTGAACAAGTATTACATAATGTAAAATATGAATACCTGATGTAATAGAGGCAGGAAACATTCTTAACTGTGATTACATTTTTCACTTTTCTCTGACATTACAGTATCTAATTACTGTTTTATTAATAACTGATCTAATTTAATGGCATTTCACTGATTATTTCCAATCTTTACATACTGTCTGTACATGCTGATATTTCAATTTTGCATGACTATATGGAGCTTCACACACATTTCAACATTCTGCACCAAAAGTTTGAGATTGAGATTAATATGTTAATATGTTGCAGGTCCAGTTTTAAAACCTCAGGCTTGAACTGTGCTCTGATGAATTAATACTGTTACATAAATGTGTTCTTTGTGAATGGATTAAGAGCTTTCTGGTGCTTAAGTATGATTATTAAGAAATGTTATGGACCTGTAACAAGGACACATACTATACTCTTTGCTGCTAATTAAGAAACAGCTCTGAGGTGCAACATGAGTCTGCACTACATTTCAGCTATTTTACCAAACTTCAAAATCCATTTAGTCTGCTGGAGTGTAATAGAAATATTACGCTTTCCATTAATACTGTAACAGTTGCGCAACTATTAAAAAGTGTGTTCATTAGGAACAGAGAAGTACTTACCTGTAGAAGCCACAATTCGAGCAGGCAGGAGCAGTAGCTGTCACAGAAGTTGTGCAACTTCTCAGAGAATTGTGTCACTTTAAACATGCACGTGTTGTGCCTCAGTTTATCTATAACGGCCTGTGCTAAGTTTGACTTATAGTTTTCCTTTTCTCAAGATCAAGCCCTTGCTACTGACATGAGAACCCCGAACTCTTCTATTTTTAAGTCTTCCTTCATTCTATCCTGGTGTGTCTTGACTTGCTCTGCCTTGGTGCATGGACTCTGGGGGTCTGGTCTGAAAGCAATACCGCCCAAAAGGAGGAGGGAAGAGGGAGAGGGTGGGTTTAACATTCGAGTGTGTAAAACATGTAGAGGGAGGTACAGTATAGTGTAGAGAGAGGTGCACACTGAATGTGTGTGTGTGTGTGTGTGTGTGTGTGTGGGTGTGGGGGTGAGTGGGTGTACTCTTGCGCATGCATGCATGCACATGTGCATGCATGTGTGAACAAATGTGTAGAGGGAAGCAGAAATAGTCATCTCCATGCCTTATTTCCTTTAAAAAGCTTTTTTCCTAATGCACACAGGCCAAACATATCCAGCTGCCAGAGCACTTACTGACCACTGATAAATGGTTAAGCAACTGACATTGACAAACACTGAAACAGACACGTCTATTTGCCCAACACAGTGGGGACAGGTTGCTAATAGCATGGGTGTTCATTGGACATGAGGTACAGAGGAGTGATCACAGGTACAGTAAAAGGTATATGGAAAAGTACTTCTTCAAGCCTTTGAGCACAAAAAGGCTAATATATTTATGTTAAAGTAAAAAATTAATAAAAAAAAAAAAATTTTAAATCCAAAGCATAGTTCCTGTCTCACAAAATAAAAATTAATTAATTAATTAAAAATCACAAACCAGAAAACAAGAACCCTTCATTTTAATCCCACAAACAAATCTATTAATGGTTATGTTTCTATAACGGTTGTATTATTATTATTATTATTATTATTAGTTTTTTTTTTTTTTTTAAATTCTTTTTTTTTTTTTATAAATTTTTTTTGATTAACCTAGATTGCTTTACAGAGGAAGCAAAAAGCCTCAGAACAACAAAGGGGGAAAAAACTAATTAAAAAGCATTTTATTATTATTATTTTATTTTTTATTTTTATTGGTTTCTGCCCAACATAAAATATTTCCCTAAATCCAGTGGCAGCCTGGCTACACTACTTTCAACTGGACTCTGATGTCTGCAGAGTCCTACCCTCCAAATTCTCCATCACTCTAAGCTCATTATGTGGACTGAATTCCACAGTGAAAGCAAATGCCACCTCTAATAGATGGCTGAGTTGGAGCCACAGATGCAAACATTCATACAGGTGCTGCCCAGGGAGACAGGCTGGCATGATGCAGAATTAATGTATTTATTTAAAGGATTTTTGCCAGCTTGTGATTCGGTTAAGACAATATAGATCTAGGTGGTAAATAAAAGAAAAAATACATTTTCAGGTATCCTTCTATAGGTATATATTTGGAAACTAGCAGTAATACTGATATTTAATGTACGTAACACTACTACTACTACTACTACTACTACTACTAATAATAATAATAATAATAATAATAATAATAATAATGAGTAGTAGAAGTAGTAGAAGAAGAGGCAGCATGGAGTCTTCATGCCTAGCACTGTGATCCCACACTTTAGGGATTAGGGATTCAATTCTCACTTTTGGTGTGTGTGTGTGTGTGTGTGTGTGTGTAGAGGTTGCATGTTCTCCCTGTGCGTGAAGGTTTCTGGCACATACTCTGGTTTCCTCCCACATACACAGTAATTTGATTGGTGTTACAAACTTGCCTGTAGTGTGTGATTGGATGTGTGAATGGGTGTGTGCTTTTTTGCCATGCAATAGGTTTGCACCCCAATCATGTGCCCTAAGTTTCCTGGCATAAACTCTCTGAGTGCCTACACAGAATACGTGGTGTAGATGCTCGATAGTTTGATGAATTCATTAATATTTTCAACAATAGACAAACAGAACATAGGCTCATTATTTATAATGAGATAGAAAAATAGACCCAGATGGCATAATTCAGTACATTGAATTTTAAGTGTTAAGATACAGAGACACTAATGACTAATCAGGTTTTGTAGTAACACAGACCTTGGATCAATTCACACCTAGATTTAAATTTTATTTTATCTACTATATATTTATATATTTATTTATTTATATATGAAGCCCTTACTGCTGCATATAGTATTTTCCTGTCTCTGCTTTAGATGTAGTGCACATTAAAGTGGCCATTGTATTTTGTATTGCTCCTGCTGATAGGTATTACCAATTCATTAACCGGGTGTAATGATCAGACTAAAGCCACCAAGTACATTGGTTGTTTGCTCCAACAAATTTACTGAGCTACACCAGGCTTCTAACACTGTTTGTTGATGAGATGCTTTAAACCACTTAACTGTACCATCACCAGGAAATGTCCTGGTCAATTATTAGTGACAAGACTAAAGATTGTGCAAGCAGATTTTCAAAAAGACAGGTTGTTCATCTGGGTTCAAATAGCTAAAGATAAAGAAGGTTTAGATGTATAATCATTAAATAATTAGGCATTCATTATTAATCATAACCTAACATCATATTAAGATGTGGCATAATTGAAAATAACAGCATTTCAGCTGAACGTGTTTTTTTTTCTTTTTTCTGTAGTACCTCAACTCTACATTCTTATCATGCAACAATCCAAACTGCCAGTGACAGCATGCTCCGGAGTATAGGGACATAGAAAAAAAAAGGATGCGGTAAGCTGGAGTTCTGTGGGTAAACGGTAGATTCCACACCTGTCATCTATGACAATTAGAATCTGAGACTATGCAGTCGCAGGAAGCCTTGAGCCCCAGGAAACTTCAGGCACAAGGCGGGGTACACCCTGAACAGGGTGCCAATCCATCGCAGGCCACACATGCATGTAACCATTGCATGCAAATTGGGAACACCAATTAGAATAATCTGCATGTCTTTTCTTTTATTTATTTATTTACTTATTTTTCAGGGCAGTCATATAAGCATTTCACTGCATATCATACTGTGTATGGATGTGTATGTGACAAATAAAATTTGAATGTGGGAGGAACCCAGAGGAAGCCCACCAAGCATTGGGAGAACATGTACTGTAAACTCCATGCACACAGACCCGGAGGCTGGAGGCACAAGGCCACAGTTCTAACCACTAAGCCACCGCGAGACCTGTTTTTTTTTTCTTTTTGTACATTAAATAACATTGTTTGCACTTATTCTAGTGCTTTGGAATTCAGATTTTATTTGGTTAAAATATGTACTTAATTTTCTAGCAGCTGTTTAACATGGTGGATTTTTTTATGCGTTGTATTTTGTTAAATAAAAGCAAAACATTGGTAGTAATCAGTTTGTTTTTTTGTAGTTATTTTCACCTCATTTGTCGTTTTAACTCTATGAAAGTGTCATTGTTCAAATTAATTCAAAGTAGGAGTTGAATTTTATTCTATAAGGTATTAGAATTTTAACTCAAATAGAGTTTAGTTTTAACTCCTGAAAAGTGTTAAAAAATCAACTCCTCGAAGAGAGTTACTCTGATGGTCATGCATTTTCAGACAGAGTTTATTCCAAAGGCCAGAATTAGTTATGCTCTCTCTCTCTCTCTCTCTCTCTCTCATAAAACCTGCATGACTGTAATATTTGCCAATTTATTTTTTATTTTTATTTTTTTGTGGTTCGTTGAAAATCTAGATGATTTAAAGTTTTATTTACATTCATAGAATCATTATTTTTGGTCAATAAATCAGGTTAAACGAACAAAAAAAAAACTTTCCTATCCTTATTCCTAAATGTTATCCTTTATTTTATTTTATGCATGTCTTTATTTACATACCCGCAATCAGGTTTTCTCAATGCTGAAACCACACCTTTATAGGTGTTTGGTTGTATTGCTGGCTCACATCTGGCCGGCTTTAGGACCGCGCGGTGTTTCTACGGAGCGAACGGTGATTCATCCTATCGACCGTAGACTATGACCACATCAGATTCACGTCATCAATATGTGTTTTACTCAGTCTGTATTATTTGGTTAGAAATGTTGTGAAACATTGAACCATTGTTATTATTTTTAGCACGATGCCTGCAGTCGCTACCGGAAGTTGTTGATAAAAGGTGATATTTACTGTTTGCTAGAGGAAGATGGAGCACATCACACTGCCGAAGGTAAACACGAACCAACAGTGCGCACAATAACGGGATTACTTTTGTTTTTGAAAAGGGGGGGGGGGGGGGATATTTCTTTTTTTATGATGTATGATTTCATTTAATATATATTATATCAAATTAATGATGAAATAGATTTATTTTAGTGCATTAATCGGCTAGTATATTCATAAACACCGGCTAGGCTAACGCTGATTAACGTCACAATACAACCCAGATCTGTTAAGGATTTCTGCAAATGTTTAAATTCTTATTGAATTTAAGCTGTGATCAATTTCAGGTTGAAAAGGTCCAGCTAGTGGACAGGGGCTTTTCTCTTAGGACCCGAGTTGGAACCCTGTATTTAACAGCCTTTCATACAGTGTTTGTGGATGATGAGGCTGAGGATCTCAGTGAACTCTGGGTAAGTGCTTATTGACAATACTGTTTATGCTCCATCTATCTATCTATCTATCTATCTATCTATCTATCTATCTATCTATCTATGTGAATAAACATAATACATATTTATAACATCATTCATTCATTTTCTTTCTGTTCTTGTGGCAACAATTTGGCCCTCTCTATCCCACAGCTTCTGGAGGGTGCAAAGATATTTTCCTCATTGTTACAACCAGTAATAATTTGAATGACTGAAATTATTTATGTGCACACTAATGTCAGGTTTGACAAAATTTTTCTTGTTCATGTAAAATTGAACTACCTCCAACAATCCCCAATTACTGTACGTATTTGTTCATCCCTAATAGAACAAGAACTGTTGTTGTTGTTGGTCTTTCGGCTGCTCCCGGCAAGGGGTCGCCACAGCGGAATATCCAGTCCGCACAACAACTTGGCACAGGTTTTACGCCGGATGCTCTTCCTGACGCAACCCTCCCATTTTATCCGGGCTTGGGACCGACACTGCATCCAGTGGCTGGGGGGGGTTTTGGGCACTGGCTGGGAATTGAACCCAGGCCTTCCAGGCAAAACACCTACCACTGAGCCACCAGTGCCCCTAGGGGATTATATGAATAAAGGTAGTTTTTGATAAGTCCTGGTTTGACTTGTAGTTGCAGATCTGTGAACAAAAACACCTTAAAAGAGGTCACAAGAACAATATTACTAAAATTTAGATTAAATTGTTTTCGTCAACAGGGTGCGACAGTTCAGTGTTGAGCACGGTTGTCTCACTTCTCATGATTTGGTGGGTGTTTAAATCTCATTCGAGTCCTGTCTCATGATTGGCTCGTAGTGCATAATTAGGTGAATAATTGGTGATGGGTTGGCACCCCATCCAGAGTGTTTCCTTACTGTGAGGCCTGAGTCCCCTTGATCTTCCACTAGTAAAATTGTATAGAAAATTGTTGATATCATCAAAGTGAACTGAATGGTGCATTGCAGGCTCAGTGGTAGGTTTTTCGCCTGTCATACGACTTGCTCCCAATACCCAAGCCCCGGCCACTGGATGCAGTGCCAGTCCCAAGCCCTGATAAAATGGGAGGGTTCTGTCAGGAAGGACATTCAGCGTAAAAACCTGCAAAAAAAAAAAAAACGGGTCAGATGTTCCTCTATGGCGACTTCTCAACGGGAGCAGTTGAAAGACCAATAACATCATCAAAGTGAACTGAATGTAGCGTGAGTCACAGGTCGCCTGAGTTTCCAAAGGCACAAAAGTCTCGTTAGACTATAAGACCATGAGAATGTGCATGAAAAATGCTGGTTGGTTAGATGGAAAGGGAAAAGTGGTCTTAGTGTTTTTGATATCTCATTGACAAAGCGTCTTAAATATATATTGTCTTTTTTCACAGGTGCTACATAGTCTGGTGTGTAATATAAAGAAACAAAGCAGTACTTCTTTAGGATATCCAATTCTCATTCAATGCAAGAATTTCCAGATTATTCATCTTATCATCCCACAAGAGCGCGACTGCAACAATGTTTTTACATCACTCTTACGACTCTCCAGGCCAGGTATGCTGAAATATTTCTAAAACTCCTACAGAACATCGTACACTTATATTGTTTTTCTTTTCTTTTTCTTTTTCTTTTTTTAGAAAACTAAAAACTGCTCCAATTATACTCAGGATCCTTTTGCTTGTTGTTTTTGGTTTAATTTACAGTTTGTTGTATTACTGTGTTACTTTGCTATTTACTTGTCATTTTGCATTTTTCTGTCTTTCAGAGCAATATGAAGAGCTTTATTGTTTTTCTTTCAAGCCTAATTTCAACAAGGCTGAGAGGGACAAAAACTGGGACTTTATAAACTTGAAGGCAGAATACAGTCGAATGGGATTGCCTAATAAATTATGGCATGTCACCTCTATCAACCGAGAATACAGGGTCAGTGTGTGTCTCAACAGTTACGTCCTGATCTTTGGCAAAAATACAGAGTGGGGTGTTTAGAAAACACAGCACGGAAGGCAGCTTGTGGTGACATTTAATCAATGTGTGACATTTATGTATAACATCTTTACTCTTGTAAATGAAAAACATGACTTTTATTTCATCTTCTCTAGGTATGTGACACTTACCCCGCTGACTTGTTCGTGCCCAGATCAGCCCCACTCCCTGTCATCATTGGGAGCTCCAAGTTTCGCAGCAAGGGACGATTTCCTACGTTGTCATACTACTGTAGAGAAACGCAAGTGCGTTTTCACATATGATTTGCGGTGAACATGAGCTTTTAAGAGTAATTTGAATAATGGATTAGAAAATCTGACCTTTTGTTCTTTCTACGTCTTATGGCTTGCATGTTATTGGTCATTTGTCATCTGCTAATAGTTGAAACTGTACACATTTTGTGTAACAGCAGACTTTGACACTGATACGACTCCTAAACATTTTTACTCTCATGTCTTTTTCCTCCTGTGTTGCACTGCTTATTAGTATAATTACGTCAATGCTAAAATTAATTATTAAAGCTTATCTTATACCCAAGTATTCAGAATAAAGTTTTCAATACTTATTTGTTTGATAGGTGCTTAAAAGCCCTGAATGAATTTGCTCAATCAGTACAGGTCATTTTATCGCGGTCAAGTATTCTCCAAAGACTCATACTGTATTTGGTTTTTGTTAGTTCATAGAGCAGTTAAGAATATCTGACCTCTACAAGCAAACCAGGCCGATGTGACAGAAATTGCTCTGTTATGCAGTACTATCAGCTCTTCACATCTGTGTCCCTTGTGTCATCTGGGCTTAAAAGAAAAAAAAATCATATCAGCATAGCTTTAGATTTTTATGAGGGGAAATGGAGGTCAACTTCTCATGAAAGTTGGGTTTTTGCTATGATTTCGTATCTGTGGCTGGATGGATGAACACTTACATACAGCATATCAGTTGTGGCTTTCAAAAATGTTTTCATTTCTTTTTTGTACCATCATAGACAAACAGTGGCAAAGTATAGCAAGTTGGAAAAAAACAACTTGCTATACACATGTGGACAAAATCGTTTAATATGTCCCTTTGGTCACATTATTTTCAGTCTTTTCTAGGGGTACCATCATTTTTGTCTAGGCCTGTTCCATGAGTTTATTATATTTTTTAAATAATTCCGTTGAAGAATGGTTGAAAAGTAATGTCTGACTTTCATTGGTTAACATTCATATCATTTTTATTTATTATTACTTTTGTCAGATTAAAGTTATTTCTGTGACCATTGTGAGTTTTTCTTTCATTAACTGAAGGGTACCAACAATTTTGTCCATGTGTGTAATTAATAACTTAAAATAGCATACTATGCACCAGACTCTTAATTGTTTTTGACCCGTGTCATTATGCAAGCATAAACAGCTGGTGTAAATTTATGCAACAAATATTCATTGTACCAAAACTGTCTTTTCTATGCCAGGCAGCCATATGTCGCAGCAGCCAGCCTCTGTCAGGCTTCAGTGCCCGCTGCTTAGAGGATGAACAGATGCTCGAGGCCATCATGAAGTCCAACCCCAACAGCAGGTTCCTGTATGTCGTGGACACCAGACCCAAGGTGAACTCAAATTCTTATCACAATGACTGATATCTATTAACATGTGCATATAATAACTTTATAGAGATCAAATCTCCTTGTTTTGTTCACAGCTCAATGCAATGGCAAACCGGGCTACAGGAAAGGGCTATGAAAATGAAGACAATTACACCAATATAAAGTTTCAGTTTATTGGCATTGAAAATATCCACGTGATGAGGAACAGTCAGCAGAAACTGATTGAAGGTATATATATACTGTTGCTTATGTATTCTGCATTTAACCTGTAACTATTTATCATCTAAAGTACACATTACAGGTACATTTACTCTCACTGAACACTTTCCTCCATCATATTTTTGTGTCTCCACTGCCATTGTTCCTACTGTATGGTCCAGCTTGTGTAACTGATACTCACAGTCTTAAATGAGTGTATGAATGCACGTATGTGCCTTGGGAAGAACTGGTTTCATAACTCCCTTGTGCCAGTTCTATTGAGAGAGGCTCTGGTGCTTGCATGGAGTTTGCATGTTCCTGTTGCCTGGTGGGTTTCCTCTGAGTAATCTGGTTTCTTCCCACAGTCTAAAGATATGCATGGTAGGATATTTGGTGTTTTCAGTAAATTTCTCATAGTTTGTGAGCGAGTGTATGTGCTTGTGTGCCCTGCTATGTATTGGCACCGCATCCAGGGTGTAGTCCACTTTGTGCCCTGAGTCTCTTGGGATAGGTTCCAGGCCTCTCATGACCCTGTAAATGGTATAGAGAATGAGAGCGTGTGTATGAATAGGAGGTGTGAGATTTGGAAGTAAGAAAATAGATGAAAGTTTGTTGTTAGACCTTTTTGCGATGGTATGTCTAGCACTTTCCCAGGTGAGAGAACGGTGGGAAGCTGCTACATACTGTACATCTGCTATTCATACCCTTTGATTCTTCTTGTAATACTCCTTGTAGTAGGGCAGAAACACTAGCACACTGACCCACCAAATGTTCTCATTCAGTCCAGTACAGACATTCCGTATTGAGATTACTTAGACTGGACTGAAGGAGGGTTTTCTTGGTAATGCTAGAGGGGATTTTTTTAAGGAATGCTCGAATCCATCTGGCTTTCATTGCTTGACTATTTTTGTTTGTTTTTAAATTGACGATCAGGGACCTTTTACCCCCCCGTTCGAGGGGCGTGAGAATGATTTGATTCACTCTTGTAAAAATAATAGTAGTCTTAGCTTTGATTTTATCCTAGAAACAGTAGGGTGTATACCAGAGAATGGCTGTCCAACTGTGATAGCATGGCAGTTTTAGGTCTAATTACATTAAAGCCAGTTGGAGCCTTTCACTCTCTAATTCTTTCTAGAATGACAATTTTTCCTAGAACACATTTAAGACCTGACTGAACCTGCTCACTTATGAAGCTGAGGTAGAATGTCCTCATTGCAAAAAAAATCATCAGCTTACCAGGGAATAGTCTACGCTTGTTTTAGATCAGAGTATATTATATATATATTTTGACAAAGCCATTGTACACTAATGAAACCAGCTCTTGAATCGTTCTCCCAAGGGAGAGGTTTATCACTGTAATACTTCTATAAGTAAAGCACATGCAAATGCACACTGTTCTACAGTGCGCATAATATCTGACCATGACTTTGCATATTGCATCATGCTCATGTTAATTTTAAAATAAGGATGTTGCAGGGTAATTGCGATGCAGAAAAATGGTTTATTCTTTACACATTCTGTTAGGCTAAGTGACATGTTAATAAGTTAGACTATGAACATTATATCACTTATCTCCACTCTAATTTTTCTTCTAAATACAGTAATGTGTTGCTTAGCGGCCATGATACGTGGTGTGAAACAGGATGTTCTACATCGTCATTGTGCAAACACCATATTAAATACTTACTGTAGCAAATCTATATGAGACACATTTAGTTTCACTAGCACTGCTTTTGTTGTATTTGGGAGCCATGATGCACTAGACACAAATATATTTTCAGAAGAAAATAACCTTATGGGATCACATACATACTGTACTTGTGGTCTGACAATGTCTGAATGGACATTATGCAGTGTATAGCTGTATAAAGCCACAAATATTGCAACACGTTACAGGTGGCACGACAGGTGACTTTTTTTTAATTTTTATATCTAGACGAACATATACTGTATGCCAAACTTGTAGTAATTTGTTATTTGTCATGTATATGAGTATTTTTGTTTTAATGTATAAATAACAATACACATTTCTGGTTTTCATCATCTTGTGTTAAGACATATGAAACAGCTGCTTTTCATTTTCCTATACCGTAAGCTGTTGGGTTATATTTATTTTCCCGTGGGTCAGTTTATTAACAGTGCTGCATTCCACAGTGTCTGATCTTTGGTCCGCATCCATGGGGGAATTCATTTCGGGCCTGGAAAATTCTGATTGGTTAAAACACATCAGATCAATATTGTCAGCTGGAATCTTTGTTGCTAAGGTAAGATACAGAATTAATTATGATCAAAACACTCTTGTCTCAAGTCATCCGGAATCTCCAGTAGTGACTGAGTGTGTGTGCAGGCTGTGGCAGAGGAAGGCATCAGCGTCTTGATCCACTGCTCTGACGGTTGGGATCGGACAGCCCAAGTGTGCTCCATAGCCAGTGTGCTTCTTGACCCTTACTACAGGACTCTTAAGGGTTTCATGGTAAACAGTTTATTAAACATTTACTATATACACAATTAGCCATAATATTACAATGCAACTCCTTGTGCTGCCTGGGCACCTCAGGGCATGGGTTCTCAGAACCTCTGGGGGTGTACTGTACTGGTCCAGCAAATCCCTGACACTACAGTAGTGTCTGGCACTAGATTAGGTTGTGGGCAGTTTGGGGTCAGGTCGGTGGGCTTTCACTCTTTTCCTGCTGAAACCTGGCTGAAGTGTTTTGCTCCCTTTTTAATGTGGCCCACATTGACTTGATTCATTGGCTTTTTTTGTGGGATCGGATCAGACAGGCTAGCCTTTGCCCCCAAAGTTGACTAGTCTATAATTGATCATCAATGTTAAAGTGTTAATGTTTTGTGGTGTTAATATTATGATCCAGTTCAAATATTTGGACAAGGATACAGTATCCATTATTTAGCCTCTGTACTCCAAAAAAACGGATTTGCAATGAAGTTGTTAAGTTGTGATTGTAGTGTCACATTAAGATATATGTACAGTAGATTGAAGACTTTCAGCTTTAATTCATGGGGGTGAACCAAAGTATAGCATTAACAGTTTAAAGAATTATAGCATTTTGTTTCAATGTTCCTCCATTTTCCAATTACCAAACTAATTCTTTTAGCTCTTTAACTATTTTATTTTTAAAAACTTGCAGTCAATGTCTGCCTGAAACCTGGAACACATGAACATCACCAAATGCTGAGTTTTCTTCTTTGCAGTGCTTTGTTAGGCTTTTGATGCTCATTTGTGGGACTTTCCCATTAGTTCCCTGCCATTAATTTTGTTGTTAATAAGTTAAAAGCGTGCTCAGTTGCATTAAGGTCAGTTGACTGACTCTGCCATTTAAGAACATTTTATTTCTTCGTTGTAATTTCTAAAGTTATAGCTGTATACAGTTCACTATTCAGAATTATCAGTAAACACATGTGACCCGGTTCCAATGGCGGCTATACCGTACATGCCCATGCTTAACAGATGGTGTGGTTTTAAGATGAGCCTTTCCTTTTCCTCTCTATATCCCTCTTTCTTCCGGTTATTCTGGTACCAGATAATATTGAGAACTGAACAAGCGTTTTTAAATTAATTATTTTAAAGCAATAGTTAATCTTTGCATCTTAAGGTCTGTATTTAGATTCATGAAGACATCTCTTGATTTGTAAACTTTGACAATGTATAACCTACCTCCTCCGGAGTGGCCATGGCTTTAAAAAGCATTCTTTGTCTTTTCTAAAGTTTGTACTATCTCTTTGATATTTCTGCTGTGTTTTTGAATGGTTTCCTTCATTTGCATGAGTAGCTCTTTGGACTAAACATTGAGAGTGCCCTTGGGACAGCTACTAAATGCAAATTCAGCCCTTGAAATCAACACCAGACCTTTTATTTTCTTAATCCATTGTGTTGATGTATTGAGGCAAAATACCAAAATTGGCCTGGTCAAAATTAATTTTCTAAATACTATATAGCTAATAGTTTATAGGACATAGGGAGCAAATCCCTGAATTCATTACCAAGTTCATTTCATCATCTGTTTCCAAAGAACAAGAATACATTAAATACAAAAAAATCTTATCTGACTGGGAAATCCTTTTATTTCAGTATATTATAAGCCACCATTTGCTTAATTTTTATTTCTCTAATGTGTATTTCATTAAAATATGTAAATGCTTCTAAACTATGGATAAATGCTATATTCTCTTAGTTATTGATTTCAGTGTTCTAAGAGCTTTAGACCTTGCTTTAAATAAATGACATGATGATGATGATGATGATGATGATGATGATTATGAGGACGATATTAGTCTACATTGTGTGCAAGTCTAAAAGATATGTTTTTAAGCAAAGATTGGACCTTTTTAATGCTTGGGATTTACTGTCTGAGTCTGGTCAAGAATCTTTAACTCTCTGAGAGATCAATCAAGGAAGAACAGGCCTAGTTTTGTAGAGTCTTTTTGAGAAAGAGATGAAAATGTCCTGAAGCATGGATTAGCTTTGTCTTGGAATCACATTTCTAAAGAAAATGTAATATCCTGTTGTATAAAATGAATTAGGTAGGTCACTAGAATACTGGATTATGTCTGAATGAAATGAAACACACTGACTTTTTGTACGTGCCAGTAAGTTTACAGTAAATTATCAGATCCTATCTTTGTTTTATGCCTGCATGTTTTGTGTGCAGGTGCTGATTGAAAAAGACTGGATTTCATTTGGACACAAGTTTTCTCATAGGTAAGATACCAGCTTTATTCTTTAACTTGAACATATTTTGTGTGTAGTGGTTAATTATTTGAATCTAACTGTTTATTTCAATGTGTCTCTATTTAGGTACAGCCACCTAAATGGAGACCCCAAAGAAGTGTCCCCTGTTATTGACCAGTTCTTCGAGTGTGTGTGGCAGCTTATTGAGCAGTTTCCCTGTGCCTTCGAATACAACGAGAGATTCCTTATCAGCATCCACAGTCACATTAACTCATGCCATTATGGCAACTTCATTTGCAACAGTGAAAAAGAGAGGAAAAATCTGTGGTAAACTTTAATTTATGACTTTTATTAAATTAAGATATATTATTTTGCACACTGTGCATTCCATACCATTTAAAGCTACATTGTTGACTTCTTTTTTTCTGGAAAGAATAACAATTTTCTTTTTGTCTGAAGCATTAGAGGAAAGACTCACTCCATCTGGCCTCATTTGTGGAAGAATAAAGGGGACTACGTGAACCCTCTGTTCAGAACAGACCACAGTCAGACCCAAGGAGTTCTGCATCCTATTACTTCCCCCTACTGTTTCAAGTGTGTTACAGCATATATATTTTTGTGACATTTTCAATTACTAGGTCCTGGGTAGACATTATTGAGATGTTTGCTTTGAATTGTCAGTAAGAATGCACTACAATGCAATTACACACTGTATCTACACACTGTATCAGTGACCATGTGTTGTGTTTTTATTTGTGGCTCAGGTTCTGGAGCGGTTTGTACAATCACTTTGACCGTCGTTTGCACCCCCGTCAGTCTGCTCTTGAGTGCCTAGTGACTGTTAAAGAGGAAAATCAGCAGCTAGAAGAAGACCTGGCTATTTGTGAGCAGGTAGGGATCATGGACTGCATGTAGATCACTAAAATCTTTAAAAGCCATGATTGTTTCTGGATGTTGTACTCCTATATATCTATTTCTAATGTGCGTAGTGAACCTTTAGTCATTCTGTGTTTTAGAAACTGGCTGCATTGGCTAAGGATCCATTGAAAGGCCTCTGTGTGAAAAAGCAGGTGCCATTGTACATAAACCTGGCCAACATACCTCAGGACTACAATGAGGGATTTTTTGGCACTGACCCTAAAGTTTTCCATTTGTTTGGAGATAAACCAAAAAGCTCAGACCAAGAGTCAAGAGAAGCAAACTTCAAGTGTCATTCCTCAAGCATTGGCAACGCATTTTCAAATAAAGACGGAATCAAGGATCTTGACGCAGACAAAAATGCCTTCAGTGCTGCCTAAAATGTGGGCAAGTGAAAAATAAAAGCCATATACTGTACAATATAAAGAATGTATCTAACTATACAAAGAATGTGTAAATTCCATGTATGCATTTGACTTCGTCTTTGTGCCTGTATTTCTGTTATTGAAGGCCAGTGTTGGAATTTGTTTAAATGGTTTCACATTTGCATGAAGGAATTCGTGTTAAAAACATGCACGTCGCAAAATACCTCGGAATGTTAGTATATTTATTTATACTATGACCGTAAAGTCAAAACATGAGACTAAGAAAGCAAACACAGCTGATATTTTCGCTATGTAACCAGTTTGTAATTTTCATATTTAGACCCTGCCAGGTTATATTCAGCCTAGATAGTAAATAACACTCCTTTTGTTCAGAATATAGGTCAGTATGTTTACAAATTGAGTCGAATACACTGGGAAATATTCTAAATATATCTGAGTGAAAAAATTTTAATACTGGACCAAAGCAATTAGAACTAATTATTAAGCATTTGTACTCGCTGTTTGTTTGAGTAACTGTATGAGTATCACTAAAAATTCGTTTATTGATGACGCTGAGTAGTTGAAAATGTAGTTCTGAAAAACTAATATGTCTAATAGCTTAAATTAGACATTACCTAGAAGTTTTTGAAAGGACTGTCTAAGTGTAAGAGGTCACACTTAACTATTGCAACGTTACTTAAATATTAATAAATTATGGGAATTTTACACTATTGCGTTCTGTTGTATATCTGTCTATATAAGCTGCCTGAACATTTATTGGAAATCTCATGATAGTTATATGCTTAATTTAGATTTATTTTTTCTAAATAATTTTTCAGTATTATCCTATTTTTTTTTCTGTTAAAAACAATTAATGTATAATTATTACTATTATTACTATTACTATTATTATTATTATTATAATGCAGCTCTGGAGCCATCCAAAGAACCCTGTTTTCTAAAAGTATAGAGTGTTTCTATGTTACTGTAGCATTCAAATTTTCTTAAAGGATAATTTGACCCTGGGATACAATTAATATTTAAACTATGTTTTAATAAATATATTTAATAAATATAACTTATAATTTATATTTACATACTTACATTAGAGACTAATCCCTGCTGGTTGTGATTTAGAATATATTGGCATGAATATACAGTGAAACCTTGGATTACGAGCATAATTCGTTCCACAAGCGGGCTCGTATTCCAAAACACTCATAAACCAAATCTAATTTTCCCATAAGAAATAATGGAAACTAAACTTATTCATTTCACAGCCCAAAAAAATTAATACTTAAAAATAATCAACACAAAATATATAATTAAAAATAAAACAAATTATCCTGCACAAAAAAGTAAAATGAAATCCCAACAGATAAGTGTTTCCGTTTGTGCGCGCAGGCGCTGTGTGTGTGTGTAAATCTAAAGTAAGCTCCCCTCTCCCCCTTCTCGTCTTACACCGTTACCCTTCCTCCACTCCACACAATGGAAACACTGTTTTATTGGAAAAATAAACAAGAAATCTCTCTCTGACACTCGATTGAACGACACACTAATGGAATCACTGCTGTAAAGTAAAAATAAAAAAATTAACCTGCACTTTACTTTTGAAAAGGATCGCGACAGACCAGTGTTTCTGTGTAGAGCAGAGAGAAAGAGTGTGTGTATGTCTGTGAAGGCGAAAGTAGGAGGAGGGGTCTGTGTGTGTGTGTGTGTGTGTGTGTGTGTGGCACGGTGTCCAATGACGCGCACACGGACAGAGAGAAAATGGATTTTTAACCTCTCTAATGAGACTTACTTTTGCTTTACACGCGCACTGTACACAAACGCATACAGACACAAAATGAATTATGTTTTACACACACACATGTGGTCACAGTGTTATAGTAAACAGTACACGAGTGCACAGATGTTGATTATACCAGTAAGAGACGCGCACTAAGACTCAGCAGGGGAGACGATTACCCACAATTCCGCAGCACAAGAGAGAGAAAAACCATTGGCTCAATTGTGATCACGTGACGCTCAGCGTCAAAACAAGAAGCGCATGCGTGATACATGATACTCGGTACTCGTAAACCAAGACTTGTTCGTTTTTCAAGTCAAAATTTATTACAAATCTTTTCTCGTCTTGCGGAACACTCGCAAACCGCGTTACTCGCAATCCGAGGTTTCACTGTATTATGTGCCTTATTACTTAGTAAAAATCTTGTTTTTTTTTCACAAACAAAACAAATTGTATCTCTTGTTAAAGCTTTGTCTTTCACACTCTCTGAATCTCAGTCCTGAGCTCACTCACTTAGCTTGGGACAGCATTACAAATGTGTCACAAAATCAGATACCAGAAGAGGTCAATTCTGATACCTTTTTGTGTCTTCAACCTGAAACAGCGACTACAGGAATGAGGCACAAATAAAACGTCATAGCACTAAACAGATAGCAGCGCTACAGCACAGGTCGTTTTAGGTGAAGATTAATAAATCCAATCCGTGGAGGATCTACCCTGCAATCCACAGCGCCCAAAAGAAGACTTGTCAATGTCCTAGTGCCAGATACCACAGAGACGAGCCCCGATCTTAATGTTTTTAATGTTGTGGCTGATCGATGTGTGCATATACAGCAAAAGTTTTCGGCCCCCTTGAACTTTTTTCACATTGTCACATTACAGCCACAAACATGAATCAATTTTATTGGAATTCCACGTGAAAGACCAATACAAACATGATTCCAAATATTTTTTACAAATAAATAACTGAAAAGTGGGGTGTGCATAATTATTCAGCCCCCTGAGTCAAT
>JAQQZT010000002.1:17250438-17264690 GCA_030068275.1 Clarias platycephalus | reverse complement strand
TTACAATGTAGAAAGAAATAAAAATCAGGAACCATCATGGAGTTAGAAAGTGTTCTAAAACTTTTGAACGGTAGTGCATATATATTTAAAAAAATTATTTTGGAGTTAGTGTGAGGTAACCCTAAGCATGGTAACGCTTGTAGCATGGTAACATCTGGACCCATCATTTAGAGAGCATCAATATCTAAAATAATTTCAGAGCAATCTTTGCCCACTGTCCTTTACAACGCTGCTTCAGTTCATTCATGCTTGAGAGAATTTGTTTATTCACAGTTCGCTAAAGCTCCCTCCACAGAATCTTAATAGGACTGAGGTCTGGATTTGGTCCTGGGATCATTGTCGTGTTGTGTGATGTAATGTCAGCACAGCTTATGCCACTGGACACCTAGCCACACCTTTGTCTCAAGAATATTTTGGTATAATATTCCAAAATTTTTGTTCATTTTTGCCTGAATTACTGCAAGTTTCATAGGAAAGGTCAATACAAAACGAGCCCAAATCCTCTCTGTCACCACCATGCTTAATATAGTTTCATCAGTCCAAAATATTTTTTTTTCCAGGGCTTTTATGATCTGTTCAAAGGCAATTTTGCAGTCAACCATATGCATTCATATGGTTTTAGGAGATAAGGGACTTTTTTCTAGCCACACGTATGTAAAAGGCATATATGTTTAGTCATTTTCTGAGTAAACTGTCATGAACAGACATCCCTCTGTAAGGACATTAAATTTTAAGTTTATGTTCATGGTCACACAGCTTGTGTGGGCTGTCTTTATCCTTGAACATTAAGGGTCATGACTTTGCTGGGATACACACTCCTGGTAAGATTGGCAGATGTTTTGAAGGTTTTTCTTTAGTAGCCACTCCTTTTCAGTGTACCATGATGGATTTCTAATTGTTTTGAGATGGTCTTATAACCAAGAGGTTGAAGTTCACCAAATATATTTACATTCACATACTGTATACGTATTTTACTTGAGTAGTTTCATTAGTGGAAACCTTTTACTAAATCTTTCCACTAAATCTTGCAACAAATATTTGTATGTTCGACCTACATTTCTGCATGGCGTTGCTTTACAGAGGTGCATAGTATTTAAAGCAGTAATTTTGCCACCTGCTGACTATTTTCTGTAATTGCGTGATTAGCCGTTTTACGGAGGGAAGCTGAATCATGTTGGGCAACAAGCCACAGTCACCCTTTTTGATGAGTATGTACTCTTGTACGTTTGATTAGCTAATTTCATTCCAAATGACTGTGCATTGGTGAGTTGCTGAAAGCTTTTTTTCCCCCTTGTTTCTGGTTTATTCTTTGGGAGAAATCACTGCATATTGATATTTATGTAATTGCAGTATTTTATGGATTACAGAGGTATTACAGAGGATTTTTTTTTTCAAAAATCAATTGTATTGCTGGAACCTTCAATACTGGACTGTTAAAGACTGGAAAATGTACAATCTGATTGCTTTTGGCAAAATGTACAGAAAAAAACCCCCCAATTTTTGTGTAAATAATGCAATGTGTTTCCCAAAATTTCAGAGAAGATATGTATGCACAAGATTCAATTGAGCTACTTACTACATCAGGTATCCAGTTTAAGAAGCATGAAGAAGAAGGCATTGAGACACTGTATTTTGCAGAGCTCCTCATGACATCAGGTGTGGTACTCTGTGAAGGGGTCAAGTGGCTCTCGTTCCATAGGTAATCTAACAGTTTGTTTGGTATTGAGACAGTGATTCGATGCATGCATTTATATACCTGAGAGACACTAGTGCATTTCCTCTATATTAACTATCGCAGTATTGTTTATTATGTGTTCTTTCTGTTTAGTGGCTACGACTTTGGGTACTTGATCAAAATCTTATCTAACTCCAAGCTGCCGGAGGAAGAAGTTGACTTTTTTGAGATTCTTCGTTTATTTTTCCCCATTATCTATGATGTGAAATACCTCATGAAGAGCTGTAAAAACCTGAAGGCATGCACACTCTTTTTATTCAAAATGTGCAAAAATTTTGTTTAGAATGTAGCTGTTTCCAAAAATGTCCTTGAATTGTGTAAGTAGTGAGGAATTGCAAAGGATTTTAGACTGTTTTCTGGATCACATGAAAGACATGTTTTAAGTGGTGGTTGTGTGATGGATGTTCAGGGTGGCCTGCAGGAGGTAGCTGAGCAACTGGAACTGGAGAGGATTGGGCCTCAGCATCAGGCAGGCTCAGACTCTCTCCTCACTGGAATGGCTTTCTTTAAGATGAGAGAGGTGGGTCAGGAAGCATGAAACTCCAGCCTGCATGCAGTAACACTTTTTTAACTATAACCATAAGCAACTATGGTAATGGTAGACGCACTGCCCAGATGGAAAAAGGGCCCTCTAATATTTCATTAGATCATCTTTAGCTTTGATTATGGTACACACTCTCTGTTGCATTGTTTCGACAACATTATACAATGTCAACATTTGTTTCTGTCCGGAGATGCATTCATTTGTGGCTAAGATCATGTATTTATGACTAGAGAGTTGAACCAGTTTGTAAAGTCTTCTGCTGCACATCCCAAGGAACTTAATAAGCTTAATGTCAGGACATAAATGAAAATTATTTCTCATGCTCCAGGAACCACTTTTTCACAGTTTGAGCCTGATGAATCTTGGCCTTATCGTACTAGAATATTTTTTTGACAACAAGGAAGAAAAAATAAAAATTTGACGGGATACCTTGTTCATTCAAGTCATCAGCTGGCCACACTTTATTATCACATAACGTTGCTGAGCCTAGACCTGACCATCTGAAGCAATCGTAGATCACAACACTGCCTCCAGTGTACAGTGGGCAGTATGCATGATGGCTGCCTTGCTTCATACACTTCCCCCATCGCTCTCAAATAGGGTAAATCTGCACTCATCAGTTCATGTGACCTTTTTCCATTCTGATTAGCCACACTACCAAGTGTTTTTATTTATTTATTTATTTATTTTTATGGTCATACAGCTGCTTAGCCTCAATCCTGTGAGTTCTCATCGTATTATGTGCGTGGAAATGCTCTTACTATTGGTCACTAGGCCAATAATTTGACTCTTTTAAAACACAATAACATATCTTCCATGACCACAGGATAAGATACGATATTCACAGCATCAGAAAGGGTTAAAAGAATTTTGTTAGCTGAGACATATTACTCACTGTAGTAATTAGCCAATTAAAGGCTTCAATTAAAGTATTTGCTTAATAGCAACTTTTCTTTTATAGCTGAACAGTACATAAAGACATGAGTGTACATTTTCAAATACCACTAATGTGCTGTTAACTATTGCTACTTGTCATGTTAATAATTTTCTTCATACATAATCAAAAATGTGTTGTCAACACAGTGGTATTAGGACAGCACTGATGACAGAGCATATTGATATATACTAATATTCTCTGTTTCCTTCTTAGATGGATATCTAGTAATAAAGTTTTGCTTGTTAGTTTAAAAGTTCATTTAAGATTTTATAGTTAACGATGCATGTAGTGTGCTTAAGTCTTTATGTTCAAAAATATTAGAGGCAGGTCATCCTGATCGGACCATTTCCTGCCAACTGATTTTATTATGTGAAGAGACATGCTTTAAGCCAATTTTTGATGTTTCTACTGTTGAAGACTTAAATTAGAATAGAGTCCTCACATAATATGATTTAAGTGTCCAACAGTCTTTCCTCTCATTACAGATGTTTTTTGAGGATCATATTGATGATGCTAAGTACTGTGGTCATTTGTACGGACTGGGCTCCGGCTCATCATATGTCCAGAATGGCACCGGCAACGCCTATGAAGAGGAGGCCAACAAGCAGCAGTCATGACATAACAGCAACAACCAGCTCAGTATAAAGAACTTCACTTGCAGGGCTTAAAACATGGGTTTTTTTAGTTTTTCATGAGATGTTCAATAGGAATTTGCACTTTAAAGCTCGAATGAGACTCTTGGTTTTAGATGAAAAGCTAAAAAAAAAAAAACTTCCTCCACTTTGTTGCCTTCTCTACGTTAATTTTCACAACACATTCCTCTTTTATCATGAGAGACAAGAAAAAAATATGGGTGTTTTATTTTTCCCCTGCAATGCTCAGCCTTAAGCTACATTTTATGTTTTTTTATCATTAATTTATTGCATTTGTTCACATGCTTTGTTGAGTAGCGCGCAGACTATTTCAACAACAACAAAAAAAAAAAACAGTACAGTATGCCAGTTACCTACATGTACAGTTGTTCCCTGATCCAAGGAGTACTCTGTTGTACCATCTCACAACCTGCAATAGCTTGAGACAGATGGAGCAAGAGACAGTCATGCACCTGAAGATCCTGGCACTTAATGGCACGAGTGAAGCCTTGCACTGATTTTACCTTTATGTTGGGCTAACACAGGTTTTACCACAAAATAGGAGAGTGATGCATAACTGCCACTATTTAACTAAACCGAGGTCACCTCTTCTGTATCGACTGTCCTCACATTTCATTTTAAAAAGTGACTTAAAGGTTTTGTAGTATTTTAGTATAAAATCAAAGCCTTTTATTCTTTGTGCTTCTTAAAAAAAATCTTAACCAACTTGAGTACTCTGTCAGTGGAATTAGATTTACCTGTAACACTGGTTTTTCATTCATGCGTTTTGTGCTGTTTGGGTTTTGTTTTGTGTTTACGGTTGTAGATCAGCTGCATGTACTGCTAGTGTTTGAATAAATGCTGTGTTGAGTCATGGTCTGAGCTTTTACAGAGGTTTATACTGCATGGACACAGCTTTTCTTCTGTTGAATGTCACCTGGCTAATTTTCTTCACCGTTGTGTAGAGTTTCCATGTTGACAATATGCAATAACGAAGGTGACTGTTTTTAAGAGCTTTTGTAAATAAAGGCCTCAGATTTTCTATCATCTGCAAAATGGGGACCCGAGTTTAGGTGTGTTGTTTTGCATAAACATTTGCATGCAAATTACAGTTCAGTTCTACAATAATGATAAATCAGCAATTGCTCTTAGCCCTAAGGATTTTGACAAATCAATGTTGGTATATTCTTTTAAAATGTTTGACAGGTTTCTTTAAAGGTCTGCTTTGCAGGGATTTGTTTTGACATCATTACCATTTCAAGTATATGCCTATCGTTTTTGCATTACATTAATAATAATAATAATAATAATAATAAATTCTAATGTGCAGGAAAAACCACATGTACAGTACATAAAACAATGGCTTTATTATTGTTACTGAACACAATCATTCAAACAATCATTTTCAAGGCAAATCTTTAATAATTGAAAGTTCATGAAACCATAAATTATTTAGCATAGTAAAAATGTCTTTGTAACAAAGATCCAGAAGCTAAAGATATGCTGTAGTTTATGGCTCACGTTGTATTGTATAGTCTGTTGTTGTTAGTTGTCTGTCAGTGGGTTGTTGAAGCACTTCTCTTTTAATGATTATAAATAGACATAAAAACACTACATCACATTTAGGTCTTGGCATGTCTGACTTTTATACCACTATGGTCAACCAAAGACTGTACAGTGCCCTCCAGAATTATCATGAAATAATCTTCATGAAAATGAGCAGACAGATAGAAAGACAGACAAACATGCAATAAGTAATAGTGCAATTTTTGTTCTCAAAACACTAGTTTTGAAGTGAATGATTAAAAAAAATAATTCATAGGTCAGAATAACAGGACAAAGTCTTTTCTTTCTGTATTGTCTGGTCTGACAAGGTTGGAGAGAGTTGTAGAGGGATCATCGTCCACTCCACCACACAGAAGGAGCTCCATTATAGTCTTCGAATTCAACTTCCACTTCGAATCAGAGATGGTCTGTGCAAAATAGCAATATGTTTCTTTACATATATCTGTCTTGATTAAAAAAAAAAAAAGTCTAATCATGTTGTTGAAAGCTTTTGAGCCAAGTCTGAACCTCATATCAGAGACGACCAAGTTTTGTGCTCAAATGTCTTGGAACTTAGCAGAATTTATGATGCCGGAACCGTTACCAGAGCCCTGGACCTCAAGCTGAAAAATAGCTTCAACGATTCACCTCCATCTGGCCAGAGAACAAGATGCAAGTTGTAGTTCTAATGATTATTGGTAAAGTTCAGGATTTGCATTTGATTTAGGCTACTGCTACTTATTGCAGTGATTCAAAATAGCTTATGAAAGTTGACCTAAACATTTGACTCTAATAATTTTATTAGATTATTAATGTTTTGTGCTTAACGTGAGAGCATTTCCACACACATAATGCCACATGACCTCTCAGGATTGGGACCGAAAAGCTGTGAGGACATAAGTAAACAATGTTAGTGAGACTAATCTGGAAAAAATCTTTAATTTTCTAGGGATCATACGGTTTTAGACTAATGGAAAAAGGTCATGTGGTCTAATGACCAGATTTACATTACTCCAAAATGATGCAAGCATTAGAGTAAGAAAGAAATTAATGTTGTGATGTTGCATAAGGTTGGTGGAATAATTGTACTGCAAATGCACATCATAATCAAAGATTTACAGAATTTCCACCAAAATATTCAAGTTTGCAATTTTTTTTTAAAGGGTCAGGCACTGTCACTGTACTTTAGTTTTTTCAAGAGGTGTGTGCTATTTAGACCCCAGGGAAACAGTGTGGGTAAATGGAAAAACAGCTGTTATGTGGATTGACAGTTAATGAAAAATTTACATTATATTTACAATTCACAAATATACATTATCATATTCTGTATAGGTATCAATAATTTTGTTATAGTTATTGTTCAATGAAAATACTATTGTTTTAGCCTAATCAGCATGATATTTCTTGTTAGAACATTTTTGTTTTTCTTTTAAACGAAGTGCTACATTTTCAGAAAGGGTGCCAATAATTCTGGAGAACATCTGTGTGAGAAGAACATGATATTTAGATAGGAAACAGATTCTCTGCTCTTCAAAAATGTGACCGATCATGTTTTTCATGAATAATGGATTCATCTTAATAACAGACATGCCGTTCATTAAATACATTTGCTGCTTTTGTTCAAAACCACAAAACTTTTTCTTTTCTTTTTCTTTTTTTGCAAATCATGTGGTAATTTTACAAACGGACTTTAACATGGTGCCCACATGCACCACATATTGGTTTCTACATACAATCATACAAATACTGAAATTCCAGGACACCAGATCTATTTGTTGGTTCTTTCTCTAAAGTTAACAACTACATAAAAAAAAAAAAACCTTTTCAAATCAGGAGAGATCTATATATTTTAAATTTATTCTTAATGCATTGCACTGTTGATTACACTGTTAAAAAAGTGCAAACAGCTTTCAAGGTATTCACATACTGACTAATCTGAGGTGCAAGAGAGCTAACATTTTCCCTGTGCTTAAAGCATTTCATTGGTTTCATTTGTACATGATTTTCTTAAGTGACTTGGATTTACGATCTGTTCACAAATTCATCCTGCACACAAATGGACTGTGTTCATTTTGCAATATGTGTGAAGCTAATACATTTCAGGTTATATTTCGAAACTGCAATGTATTTTCTCTATTCACTGGCTTGAGAACGCTGAGTGATATACAGGGCCAGTGAAACAGTTTAACATCATAATGTGTACATCATTAAAAATACAAATGTCTGCTGAAACATGCAAACAATTGAAGCATAAAAAAAAAAAAAAAAACTATTTGATAATACTTTGCTACATATCATCAGCAATTCGTGACTCCAGTTTACATGTTAGTTACAAGTGTCTAGATTTTTTAAAAAGTTCTTTGTAACTTTCAGTGACGTACATATGCACCACACAGCATGCACAAAACCACAAAGTTTCATCCCAAATTCATTTTAAAGTTAGCCTCAAACACGGTCACAAGGTATAAACAAGGCATTAGCTGTAAGTCATCACTTAATTAATTGATGTTACTCAGAGTGCACCTTTTTCTGTGTATACTGTATTTAGGCACAGAATGCAAATAAAGTCTTCATACGTTGTACAAAGGACTGGATCCATCCTAATGAATAATCTGGTAACACTGCACAGTAAGCTTTGAATAAGAAGCACCTTGCTTAAGAAATTACATGGAAACCCACTGGATAGTGGTTGTTTCCTGCAGCAGAAGGCTCCCCGTTGTACAAGGAAGTTTCTTCATTAGTTCTATGGAAAACACACAGGACCACATAGGGATCTGACAAAGAAAGTGAGAAAGGTCACATTTTCCATTTAAATGAAACAGATGCTTTTAGGGTTTTGAATGTATTAAACCAAAAAAAAAAAAACTTATTCAGTATTTTCATTGTTTAATATTCAAGATTCTTGAATTAAATTCATGTCTATGGTCCTGATTTAAATGGAAGCAAATTTGTGACATTGACCTGGTTAATTGCTTTGTACAAAAGGTCAAATTATTCTCACACCTAATCTCTTCCACTGAAGCATATGGTCAGGTGACAGATTTGATCTAAAATGATTAAGTTTTGCATAAACTTGTGGAATCCATGTCAGCTAATGTATATACTGTACATTAAAGCAAAAAAGAGGAGGTACCAAATATTTTGTAATAACATTTTGAAAATGAAAAAGTCTTGTATATATTATATGATATTAAAAAAAAAATACTTATTGTGTGATACTGCATATGCCATTTTAAACAAACAAACTAACCTTGTTTCCTTAAAGAAGTCATCACTGTGACCAGACTAGGTTTCTTTCTCTATGATCATGGCTGGATTGCTTGCTCCTGTTCATAATGACAAAAAAAATGAAGAAGCAAGAAAGCATGAAAAAAAAAATCTGTTTGGTTTCTTCATCTCTTGTAAATCAGCCATAAGATCAGCTGATTAGCCTATAATCACCAAAACAGTTTCCTTCATAACTTTTACTCAAAGCATCAAATCATATGAGAATGCAGACAACAAAACACACTTTGTTTCAATATAAAACCACTTTCATGTATCCTTGGGAAAGTCAGTGGCTCGACCTAGATTAAAAACCTCCTGAAAATAAGAAAAGTAAGAGTTTTCAATAAGAATATAAAGTATGAAATAAGAGATATTTTTTACAAAAAAAAAAAAAAAAAAAAAAAAAAAATTACATTACATGTACAAATAATAAAATAAAATACATTTATTTTGAGATTGAATATAGAATCCATGTCCAGTTATGGGCAAGACAACGTGCCGAATTTTACATTGTTTTGACAACCAAAAACTCCTGCTGGATTCCAAATTGTTGTTTAGGCCATACAAAATACTTATGTCGCTTTTCTCAACTTCAAAATGGCATGCTTTACTCCCATAGTCTCTCTGGTCTTTATGTTGGTTTATTCTTTTTAACAATAAATAATAAAAAGTTTTAATAATGAATCTAACATGACACATCTGGGTAACAAGAAACACCTGACAGTCACATGTTTTAATATTTTGATTATTTGAAAACCGGGTAGGTGCAAACAACAGGCGCCATGTTCTAGGTTGTTTAACAAAACTAGAGATTAGTATTAGAAAATGAAAAGTGAAGTCCTGGTCTATTTTCTTGTATTCCTGTTTTGATCTCAAAACCAAACTACATTGCAGAGTATAACAAAATAATTGGCCTTGCCATTTCGATAATTTTGGAGGGAACTACAAATAGCTGCAGAAACAAAATCAATGTTTAAGAGATTCAAGATAAAATATTTAGTCTAAAATCCAAAATTCAAATATAAATTTTACTGCTGCCAACAATTTTTAAAACATGGTTATACATACACTGCCTGGCCAAAAAAAGTTATTATTATAATTTTTTTTAATCACACACGAAAATAATTCCTCGTGCTCCCAGAACCACTCTTTCACAATTTGAGTTCTAAAATGCCTCTTTTGGGAGGGAAGAAAGATTCTAATGATGTTATACCCTGGTCATTCACTACATTTAGATCATAAGCTGACTTCATTTTATTCCCGCATAATGTTGATGAGCCTAGACCTGATTAACTGAAGCAACCCCAGATCATAACACTGCCTCCAAAGGCCTGTACAATGGGGACTATGCATAATGGATGCATTGCTTTATTCACCTCCCTTCTTACCCTGACGCACCCATCGCTCTGGAATAGAGCTCATAACTCATCAGACCACATGACCTTTTTCTACTGCTGTAAAGTCCAATCGTTATGCTCCCTAGCAAATTCAAGCCTTTCTTTCTCATTAGTCATTAGAGTGGTTTTCTTCTGGCCAAACATATGTTTAGTCTCAATCCTGTGATTGCATATGAAGATTCCCTCACTTCCACTATTAAACATAGCTATGGCTTTTACTGTTGTGTTTTAACCCAGTTGAAGTAATTTCATATCTTCTTAGTCGTTTTCTTTGCTTAATACAGCCCAATAATTTAATCCTTCTGAAATATTGACCCTTTCTTTGGCCAGGCAGTGAATAAACTCACCTTCTCTGGCTTGTTGCTCAGTCTCATCACAAGTCTGACCATTGCTCAGCAGTCGACTTTGAGATTCTCTCAGAGGTTTAGCAGGAAATTGATGGGATTCTCCATCACTAGAAATCAACAAAACAAACAGACAAAATGGGGTCTTAATGTTATAAAAACCTGGTGCATGATTATGTGGATTCTCTACTTTACACACTGCTGTGTTCAAAAATGGCGATATTATAAAAGAATAAAAAAATATCTAGCCTGAACTGCTAGAGGTTTTGTAGCTCATGCTCTTGTTAGTTTCAGAATGAAAAAAGGCAACAGTCAGAGTAAAAAATCCACCGATCTTGATCATTAATACAAAGACATGGACCTTTTGACAGCATGTCCAGATGGTGAGGCAGGTTGTTCTGGGTCAGGGTTCACGAGACATGTGGGGAAAGAGCATCCATCGCCTTGGCTAGAATCACAATAAAGAAACCCCAATATGTTTTCAAATTTTCCTGAACCAGTTTATGTGTGCAGTGATAATGTACAAGCTGAGATACCTGGAAAAAACAGGCAGAAGCCAATATTTCTTTTCATCGCCGAAGACTTGGCAGAAGTTCTTGCTTACTCCAAGACTGAAGCCATTTTTGTCAGCTCCATGAAGGAAGGCAGGTGCACGGAAGACCTCTAAGGATGAGAGTTATTTGAGGGGAAAATTACTTTAGATATATAAAATAAATAAATAAAAAATCGCAAATGAACAAATCAAACATTTCTCATTCTCTTTTTTTATTTTTGGGGGGAGGTAGTTGAGCATTTTCCCCAATTTTCCCCCTAATTTTGTCGTATCCAAATCTCACCCGACACTAGGGCACTCCTACATTAAGGCTACTACTACCAGTCAGGGAGGGCAGAAGACTATCACAAGTTTCCTCCGAACCATGTGATGCCTGACAAAATGCCGGACACCATTTTGTCTCAGAGCTGTTTTCCATTGTATAGGACTGTGAACTCTGTTTTGTTAAGGATTTTCCGAAATAAGGATTATTCACCATCAGGACAGCTGTACAGGACAGCCATTAGTCATCATTCTTCCGGTGAGGCCTATTCATTTCTTATACACACACATACAATATATCAGACTTTAGACATTTTATACATTCACTTACACACTGAAAATGTTGCATATAATTGTAAATATTGGTATCTGGTGCACTGCAGTGTCCGTTTGTTGTACAATACACGTGAGCTACTTCTGCGATTTGTTTCCGCAGTCAGTTAGTATTTGCGGATATTCGTAACTCGAATGTCGGGGAGTAAGTCGCGGACTGCCTGTATTTAACATGCCATTATTGTCCTTGCAATTGGGAGAATCCTTATCACCATCACAAGGGCCATTGAAATACTTCATTACTCTAGTTTGTTAGATGAAGGACCAAGTCGATCCAAGAGCTCAAGTCTGTGATGTACACTTATGTGTTTAGAATGGAGATCAATGGGGTCATGCTTAGGAACCCTACTGCTACTAAAAGGCATCTTAAAGACCCCCCATAAACAATATTTTAAGCCCTGTCAAACTATTTAGTCTTATGGCATTTTCATGCTCACACCTTTTTTCAAACCTCAGTCTGTTTGCATGGTTCCATGTTCGGTCATGTGTCAAAAGCTTTTTCAAAAACAAGTGCCTTAATAACCGATTACTGTTTCAACAAAAAACTGTGGTCTGTAAACCTCAAGCGTGTTTCACACATGCTCAGAGTACTTCCTAATTCATAGTGGCAGGAAATGGTGTTGTTGAGATGTGAAGATTAAATATAAGAAGTTGAAAACAGATATGCTCAAATTTTTTAAATGATTTTTCTTCATAAGCTAATAGGTACAACTGAAAGACCTCATCCACACTTCTATAATAAAGTCTTGATGTAAACAAAACTGACACATGATTCAAAGTGAATGTATCACTGTGTAAACAAAATTGCAATGATGTCACCAAACATCCAGTGATTACATGAGAGTACAGAACAACAAGCAATCATTTTATGTGCCCTTTAAATTTTTATTTAAGCTCCAATTAAGATGTTTTAGAGCTAAAATTATTCTAAATTGGTAGTTAACCTATTTAGTCTTTGCATATCAGTAAAGGATTCATCACCAAATGAGTAAGTAATGATCAGAAAAACTGTTCGTTAGCAGTCATACATGTAAAACCTATTAAACTTCACACCTCAGTAGACTTCAGCAGACAGCTGCATTAAATCCTAAAAGCTAGATTGAAATGCAATACATTCTGGGTTTTTTTTTTTTTTTTTTTCAATGTCATCAACAGCTATCTATTTAAAAATATTATAATAGTTTGATGTTTAAGGTCAAGTCACTTACCCAGGGTAGATCTATTTTTGCAAATTAGCCAGCAGTGATAGGCAAACAGTGAAGCCAGACTGACTGAGAACATGGAGGCAGCAAAGAACAGGAACATAATATGGAACTTGGCTTGAGTGTCTGGCAGGCCATTCTGTGAAAAGACATGAAACCATAAAAAAGGAATTCCAATTATATCATACCCCACAACTTATAGATTTAGGAAATTCAAATAGAATAAAAACTTATGGGAACTATAAGTGGCAAGGCTATAAACACTTCAGAGCAGATTTCCTATTTCTACACCTGACACAGCAGTTTACAGTGACTAATAATTACTATAGCAGTAACTCTACACTTCTCTAAATGTTCTGCAGCCAAGGCCACTACAGCAGTCTGTTAGGAGCTAAATAAATATATAATAAAGATTCAACAGTCATGACTGTTTGACGCAGTAATTCCTACCCAGTATTGTTTAAGTCGCTCGTGTGTTTTACCATCCACCTTGCAGGAAAATACAAATGTTTGGAAATAAGCACCATGAAATAAGCACACATTGTCATCATGAAAATGAAGACAATGCTAAGTGGTTAACACTTTCTTAAAGGAATAGAAATGAAGGGTGAAATTTATATATATATATATATATATATATATATATATATATGAACATTCTCTGGAAGAGTTCTGCAAAAGAGCGAGTTATTTATAATTTCTTTCAATTGTGTGAACTCAAATGCTCTGATGTTAATTAAGCTAAGAAATCATTTATACTTACTGTCCAAAACTGAATAAAGTACTGCAGGTCTGTCGCAGTGATAAAGAGGCAGTACAGCAAAGAGTATGCAAGAAAAAGAGTAAAAAACTTGTAGTTGGAAAAGCCCACACAGTTGTTCACCCTGTCAAAAGACAATTATTTTTGTATTAAACACAAACAGATGTGCCTTAAAAACTTGTATTTTTGTTGCATCATATTAGAATACTCATAAAATTTTGCAATTATTTGAAATGTACATTTTAATAAACAATCTTTTGATTTTTAGGGTTCAGTCAAGCTTATGTCTCATTCTTGGTTGACAAAAAGCTATTCTTTTTTTTAATTATTTTTTTTATAAGGCCACTATATTGATTTCAGTCCACCAATTTGGTTGATCAAGCCGCATTCTATAATTAAACTGGGACGTTTCGCTGCTTGTATCACTACATTAAGTGTTCGCCAAGTAAAATTCCATTTTGTACTTCAAAACGGTTACTACAATAGTGTTAGTGACATCATTAGTGAACACAGAAAACAATACTTTTGTTAACGCTGACATAAAAGCTCGTCAGAAATGGACGAAGGGATCCCAGTTTTACTGGAAGCACATTTAACAGCAATGTACAAATCAATGAGACCTAACCGGCCAGCTTGACACGAGTGTGGCTTCTGGTGGAATAAAACTTAAAGTACAAACCGGATTCCAAAAAAGTTGGGACACTAAACAAATTGTGAATAAAAACTGAATGCAATGATGTGG
>JAQQZT010000002.1:17237882-17250338 GCA_030068275.1 Clarias platycephalus | reverse complement strand
CATCTCCACATCATTGCATTCAGTTTTTATTCACAATTTGTTTAGTGTCCCAACTTTTTTGGAATCCGGTTTGTAAACATTTAGCAGTATTGCATTCTAAATGTCACTAAATATTTGAATATATTTATAGAACTATAGTATAAAAACAAAGTCACACTCACATTTAGACTCTTGCTCACTGCTATAAATATTTTCATATCCTTGTTACTGTGTCGTGCATTTATTTTTCTCAAAATTACATTTTGTATTATATTTTCTTTGTATTTATAATCTACTACATACCAAGGACAGTGGTGATCCATCTTCAAGATGCACCTGTAAAAAAACAGTATGAAGTATTTGTTTTGAAAAGATACACCAGCAAGATAAGAGTTTACTAAATTTCAAGTATTTCTTTTATATTAAAGAAAATCATACTTATCACAGATTGAGCAGTGATGACATCGGTCAGGTTTCACCAGATGGCACCGATCACAGTAGCGAATAGCTATGGAGATAAGCTTTATTCATTCTGTAGAAAAATTATTTGCTAAAGACTGACTGGAACAAAAAAGTGCACTCTGCATTGGTATTTGGCTTGCATCTGTAGAATGTTTCTTGGTCACAGTTCACCTGGCAATAAGAAAGTCTCACCTCCAGACGTGGTGCGAGTGGATATGGGTAAATCCTTGGCTATTCTTCTCAGAATCTCCTGTTGAGATTCAGCACGATCCTCCTGCTTCAGCAGTTCTTTGTCAGTGTGTGACAGGTGGAACTGAGCAGACCAGACAAACACAACGCACCGATTTCTGTTTTTACTTAACATGCAACAGTGTGCTTTACACTGATACAATGATTTTGTTTTCAAATAAGATGAAATATTATCTATTAATCAGAAAACTGCATTTAGGACATGGACACAAGATACATATATACAATGTATTATTTATAATATAATCAGATTTTGTAGTTCCTGTATGGAATGGCATTTTGCTCTTTAAAGTACAGTATTTATAAGACAAATTAATGATACGATTGTGACATTTAAGAACTGATTAAATTACTATTAAAGATGATGGTCTGTTCAATCAAATATAATAGATTACACATATTATATTTATATTTATCTATATCTTATAAATTATATTATTTTAGTATTATATTGTTATACATTCCTAGACTTCTTATGATTATTATATCATACACTGCCTGGTCAAAAAAAAGTTGCCGTTTCAGAGGAGTCAAATTATTGGCCTAAATCCACCAAAGAAAACAATTACTGGAATTGGGTTTAGAACTGTCCAATGAATTATTAAAACCTGGAAGGCTAGTGCTGAACCATCAACTCCGTGGAAGCAATGTGGTCAGAAAAATAATCATGAATGACTAGAGCTCACTTGAACCCTGCTATATACGAGTAAGAGAATTTCCATACAAACTGTGCGAGAAGAAGTCACATAAACAGCTGTGTGGCAATAAGAAAACTATTTATTAGTGAGGCTGATATGGGGGGGGGGGGAGGCCTGAATTTGATAGAGAGCATAAAGATTAGACTTTGGAGCAATGGAAAAAAGTCATGTGGTCTGATGAGTGCAGATTTACAATATTCCAAAGCAGTGTGTGTGTGTGTGTGTGTGTACTGGTCAGCCATATCATGACCACCTGTTTAATATTGACTAACCCCACCCTTTGCCACCAAAACAGTAATAACCTCTGTGTCATATGACATATATCTTCGAACAAGCATGAACCTTTTCCTCAATCTGAGCTACAGTAGTGCTTCTACTGCATCAGACTACACAGGTCAGCCTTCACTCCTCATGTGCATCAGTGAGCCTTGGCTACCCATGACCCTGTTGCCAGTTCACCGGTTTTCCCTCCTTGGATCACTTTTGGAATGTCCTGACCACTGCAGCCTGGTAATATTACATAAGAACTACATTTTTGGTGTTGTCCACATATTACAATTTGGCTCTTCTCACAGAAGCTACATTTTCAATATCTAGTTACAATGGAGGTTTGAAGTGGGTGGGATACATTAGGCAGTAAGTGAACTTTTTCCTGAAGTTGATGTGTTGGAAGTGAAAAAAAATGGGCATGCATAAGGATTTGAGTGACAAGGGCCAGAGTAGACCGAGACGGCCCGTGTAATCCAATCTAATAAGTGCTAGTGTACAGTAGATCAAATTGCTGAAAAGGTTAATGCTGGTTAAGAAAGAAAGGCGGCAGAAGACACAGTGGCAAAAGGGGGACCTGCTAAATATTAGGCAGGTGGTCATAATCTTATGGTTGAGAAGGGAGGGGTATGAACCGTGCCCAACGTACAAGCTTCTGAAGGCTGTGTTTGTTATGATGTCATGAAGTGTTATGAAGAGTTTCCACACATCAATAGACCGCATTGTGCACCCTGATCATAGCTAAAAGCAGTCAAATGAAATATTATCATCATGTTCTGTGTGTTTTTTAGCCAGGCAGTGTATATCTATATATAATACACATAGCTACTAAAATGATAGGGGTGGGGGAAAGCATTGCATACCTCTTTGAGTGGGTTCATTGGTTTGGTGAAGATGGTTTGCCAATATGACCATACAAACATGATGAAGGAGACATGGTATGCCATGAGGTAGACTACTGGAAAAACAAAAACGGTCATACTGACCTGTCAGTTCTTTAAGTATGCTTATTTAAAAGCTAGCAATCATTTCTATTATTTATAATTACCATTATATGCAAGTACCACATACAGTACGTCCGATTTTAATAAGTGAAACGCTAATAAAAAAAAAAAAGCTAATATTTGAACACAAGAACAAGTATAGCTACTGTATGAAGTAGACAATTACAAAGCTTTATTAATTTTGCAATATCAATACCAAATAAGTATCAGAAACGTGTTTCATTTTTAACATTACCTTCATTTTGTTCAATGTATGTTTCCGTGCTTATACTGTTAGTGTTTGACTAACCCTTGTATTTTCTCATTCTATAACCTTTTTTTCTTATCATTCTTATTCTACACATATCATTATAAAAAAGCTTACTTACTTTTCTCTCCCAGGTTTTCAATTGTTTCTGTGTAAAGAATGAAAAACATAGAAATAGGTTAGAATTGTGGTTTAATTATTTTCGGATGAGCCTCAACTGATGGTGTTAGCCCTAACTCTAGCCCTAACAACATGCATGGATAGCTTGTATTCTTGTAATTTATTGTCTCTCTGCCCTCTTTTCATATCCTCTGGGTTAATTTATGAAAACAATAATGCACAAGGAAGCCATTAGCAAAATCCAGGATTAGAAAGAAACAAAATGCACATTGTTTAAAGCAACGCACAATTCACTGTAGAAGCTCTATAGAGGGAAAATTCAAAGATCTGACCTAAATATGAAATTAAACAGAGCGACGGTGTATATGGACTAGCAGTGAACAGCAGCATATGCTGTACAGCTGCAGCAGGTGCTGATGCTGGAACCCACACAAAACAGAAGCGATCTGCTGATTATGCTTCGTGTCTCTTACATACTCGCACAGAAGCTTTTACTGATGCTAAACTGACTTGGGCAAAATCAAGGTGAAATGCCTGTATTCACAAGATAATTAATCAAGGTGTTAAAACATTAACACTATGGTATCATGGTACAGGATTAAGCTGCAATCATGCTAAAAATGGTGGCAGTTTTTAACAGAGCTCACACATTGCCCGTATAAACCTTAACATTTTTTTTTTTTTACTCTGTTAATACACCAATCACACATACTTCAAGAGCTGTAAGGTGCTGCCATTTGTTTTTGTAAGTGTGATCTCAGGGTGTATTTAAACTTCAAAGCACTTCTGCATGTCACTCTGGATAGAGGCGTGTTCCAAATGCCCTAATTGTAAATGTAAACGTACCAGGTCTCAACATAGAACTTTAATAACTTTGATCCTGCAATTTGCACATATGTTTTCCAAAAGATTCCAAAATTTTATATCTGCAGAGGACCACACCCAGCATTGCCTCTTTAATATCAGAGGCATCTGCTTGGGGCCCCAAGCCTGTAAGTGGCCCCCAAGGGCTGACAAAGTTATTTATTATTTATACGGCCCCAACAAACTCTAGTATTGCCTAGGTTTGCAGTGGCTCTGCATTCCCTCTGATTAATCATCAATACTGTACAAATAGTGTTTTTAAAAATTGCACAATGTACAAAGAATCATGAGGGAGAATCCTTCAGAATCCTTCAGCATGACCTCAAATCATCAGCTACATGACTTAAAAGCTGGCAAAACTGGGGTTCAAACACACATTTCCACCCATCAGAAATTTGTGGACCATGCTTCTGGTCTGTGATTCATACTGTTGATTTATGATGCAATTTTGTGTTATTAAAGTGTTTAAGTCATCTCTGATCACAATCATTCTTGATTTCCCCCCCCCCCCCAAGCTCATTTCTTCTGCACACAACATTTCTTCTGTTGACACTCAACACTACAATCCTTTACAATCACTGATGATGTACTCTAGCTAGCCGCCAGTAGACGTTTCATTATATTATTATTATCATCTCTTGATGTTGTGCTTTCTTGTGTTAGCATTGTGTTTTACTGCATGATGAAGTTCCTCCAAATTAGATTGGATGCATTTGTAAAGCTGCAGAAAGAAAACCTCTGTAGACTTCCCATTTCATTCTGCTGCCACCATCATGAGTTGCATCATCAATAAAGGTTATGAAGCCAGTTCCAAAATCACAAAGTCATGTTGCTACCTGCACTACGCTTGAACAATGGACTCGTATATTCTAGACCATGAGCTGCTGAAGATTCTACCTCCACTATTTGGCCTACCCATCACATAGGTATAGGTTAGTCTTATAAACCTTAGTGTCTCATCTCTATTTCAAATTCCCACCTAGCCTTCCAATATTCCTGCTCTCAAAATCTGACTGTGATACCTACAGTACACTCCTCCCCTGTGGAGGTTGTTGTTGAGGTCACTGACCTGTTTTGGTGGTTTACTTCACACCTCTCACAGTGTTTCTCTTCTCTCTCTCCCTCCCCCTGTCTCTCTCTATTGAGCTGCCTGTGATCAAGGCCCCCTCTGGACCTGTTTGACTCATCCTGGTGCCCTGCTTCTGGTTGTAGATTGACCAGGTGTTTGAAGTGTTTTGTTCATTTATTTAAAAATAAACATTGAAATATTGCATTGTGTGCAGAATGTTGCGTGGAAAAAGGATTTAATCCCATTTTAAGATAAGTGTGATACATATGTGGAAACCTGAAAGGGCAAGAAAACTTCCTGCAGGCAGTGGACCTAATGATCCATAATAACAGGACTGGTAGCCCTAACCCTAGGCACCTTCCAAAGGACAGAACAAGGGATATGGTTGTATGCGTTTTTCAAATCAACGAAACACACACTTAGACTGGTTAACCACACCACCTTGAGCCCACCATGAACCTTTTGAAGATAAAGAACTGGGCCATTCTTCCACAACCAGGACAGAATCCACATTGCTCCTCCTTAAACTGTGCTTTGAATAAACATCCGGACCCTATTCTCAAGCACCGTGGCATAAACTTTGACATAAAGAAAGAGGAGTGTGATCCCCCTTATTTTGGAAAACATCCTCCAATCTCACTTCTTAAAGATCACCCAAGGCTAACAGAAGAACAGAGTCAGCTGTACTCTTTCCATCATCCCTGTATTACCATCCCTGGGACATCCCTATGTCCCAAACAGTCAGCCAACCTTGAGGATCTACTGGACAGGAACCTCTGCCAACGTTCCCAGCAAACCCTCAAGCCTAATAGGTCGGTCTGCCATTTTCTCATGCCACTTGATCCAAGATGACCAGCAGTTGATGATCAGTTGACTAATTACCTCTACTCCTCACCCATGTGTTCAGAAAATATGGATGCAAATCTATACAGTTGATCATAAAATTGCAGTCTAGGGCACTTATTGATATCAAGCGTACTTATGAACACTTATGTTCAAACATGGTGTTTGATATAGATAACCCCATTGCTAACCTAACGCACTCCTGTCAAATTCTTCTTTATAATGTCCGAAGGATTTGCCCATTTCTCTTTAACACCAGTTGGATTAATGCCTTTTCTGCAAACATGAACATGTTCATGGTTTGTTGACAACATGCTAAACAGTTAACCTCGGAGAAGTGATGCATGTTTTCTTTCTCAAAATGAACTGTATTATCACCGTTTTTAGATTGAATAGTTTTACATTATTTCTATACAAGTTGGTTTGACATTTCATAATCAGTGAAGAAACTCAGATTTGGGATTAACACCATTAAGTTGACTTCTGTTAGCAAAAAAAAAAAGACATGGTCTGTATTTATTCTGTCGATAAAGAAGGGTTCAGTAAGTTGTGCAAAAATAGTAACAGTCCCATCACTAGTAGCATATAGTACAAATAATATTAAAAACAAATATATTCTTTACATATTCCTTATCTTAAAAAAAAAAAAAAAACTGTTTGCACTATTTTTACAGTACAGAGTTTTTTGTTACCTCTGTTTACAAATTTGTTCCAATTTATATGTTTACAAGTTAAATTCATGATAAATTATTTCAAAATGGCATGTCTCTTTTTCACTTCTAAACTGAGGTACCTACCAAAGCTCGACTTTTTCATACCTTTACACCCTTAATTGGCAGTATACTGAGTTATACTTATGACTGCCCAAGTATATTTTGTCCCATCTAAAACAAAAACCTTTGTTTATTAATCTGTTCCAAGAAATAAAAAAGTCTTGGTTCTAAAAAGTCTTTGCCGTGAATAAAGAGTAAAAGGGGAAAATAAATCTTGATGGTGCTGGTAAAACATTCTCCTTTCCTATAAATGCTTGAACATTAATTACACCATAAGCTAGCTAATAACTGTAATCGTAAGGAAGCTGACAAACTGCTGCATTAGCAGTCAGCTCGTCTGTCTGTTGGAGAAGTTCCTAATATTAGCATGCTCCCATTTTCTGCTCACTTTGGACAACAGCAGAGCATGAGGATAAGTGGACTAATCAGATCTGTTAGTTCACATTTATTTAGCAACATGCATTTTTTCAACGTCTTTTTCAACATATTTAATCGTTATACATTTTCGATATCAGTATCTTAAGTGGTGCCACTTACAGACACTTCAGTTTATAACTGCACTCCACCGAGCAACTCGCTCGCCTCTTCATGAGAACAAAAAAAGGCATGATTTCCTACGGTAGCAAATGTTTATATTTAGACTATATAATGGTTGGCTGGCCTGTATAATTTTAGTTTGCCCCATACACTTGGAATGCAGCTAAGCATTAGTAGCTAATAGAAGTTCGACAAATATTATCAGAGAATATTTACTTCTTTGAGAGAGGTCTTTGATTAAAGCATTCAGTCATTTAGTCGTGTGCCAATTCATTCTGTAGAGCACCATAGTTTTCATGAACCTTAAATGAATTAAAGAGTATGGGGTGAGAGAAAAGACAAAGCTGAGAGTGCGGTGAGGGACAGAGAGAGATAGAGTGCTGAGATGACTACAAGGTTTTGGATGTACACAAGCTGATCCATCACTGCTATTTTGAGTTTAAACAGTTTCGTGAAAAAGTATTTGATATCTTGATTTTTATTATTTTTTTGCATATTTGTCACACTTAAAAGATTCAAATCATCAAACTAATTTTAATATGAAACAAAGTAATTACAAAATGCAGTTTTTAAGTGATGATTTCATTTATTAAGGGAAAAAAAGCTGTCAAAACCTACCTGGCCCTATGTGAATAAATAATTGCCCCTAAACCTACAGTCATGTTCTTGCAATAGCTGACACTGAGTCTTTCACATCGCTGTAGAGGAATTTTGGCCCACTCTTCTTTGTTAGAAATGTTTTAATTCGGCCATATTAGAGGGTTTAACCTGTTTAATGTCATGCCACAGCATCTCAATCGGATTTAAGTCCAGACTTTGACTAGGTCACTCCAAAACCATAATTTAATACCAGATGTACAGGGACACACCTTCCAAAAAGATCAACTTTTGTCTTATGAGTCCAAAGAATATTTGCCCTAGAGTCTTGAGGATAATCAAGATGTATTTTGACAAATGTGAAACAAGCATTTGTGTTCTTTTTGTTCAGTAGTGGCTTTTGCCTTGGAACTGTCTCATTGATGCCATTTTTGCTCAGTCTCTTTCTTACTGTTGAATCATGAACACTGACCTTAACTGAGGCAAATTACTTTTTCACATAGAGCCAGGCAGGTTTCGGACAGCTTTTTTCCTTTAATAAATGAAATTAACATTTAAAACTGCTTTTTTTATTTACTCTGGTTAAATTTGCATGACATTAAAATTAGTTTGATGATCCAAATCTTTTGCAAATATGCAAAAAATAAAAATAAATAAAATCAGGAAATACTTTCTCACTGCACTGTAATTTCATACCCATCTCTGCAGACATTTAATTTCTCATATGCCTTGTTTGGTTTTCTGGTTCTTTTTTGATTCAGTGTGGCTAGAATTTTCTCCTGAAGAAGCCAAATACCTGTACCAGGTTACACAGAACAGAAAAACAACTTCACTTGTATCCTTTTTCTAGAGAATACAAATATTATCACATACACCTCAGGGGGCAATGTCACCCTGTGCTGAAAGTGAGTGTATGATCAAAAAAGGTCAGGCTGGAGATTATTCCCTGGTGACAGGTAGACAATAGGATTAGCTTCAATACATTGAATCGGCTGATCAAACACTCATAAAAAGTTCAGTTGTTTTAGGCCACATGCTGCCTCATGGATGAGTCAGCCTCTACCTTCTGCTTATCTGGAACACTCGCAGTTCAGCACCAAAAAAAAAAAAAAAAAAGAGTTTTTAGTAAATTATGTTTGGACATTAGAAATTAGAGGAAGATAAAATTATTTAGTTTAATTTTCTGTCTAAAACATCCCAAAAGCACCCTTCAGGATGATGTACTATGGTGTAATAGCCATTTGTAGCCTGGTGATTTTATTAAATGTTCTTTCATTTTTTTTTTTCCTCCTGTCCTAGGGCTACAGTTAGTTTGAGTGCCAACAATTTGTATAGACTGTCTGTCTGCAGTTCAGCATAAATGCTGGTCTTACTCAGCAGCAGTTGAGACTGTGCTCTCTGCCTGAACCATAGCTCACTGGAACTAACCTCTGGCTTCAACACATTTGGCCATTTCTTTTACTTTTCAAACTGAGCAAGTGCTGGTAATTGAATCCAATTGTTATGAATCTCTGTTCCTTCAGAAACCAAAGCAACATGGAATGAACACAGTCCCCTATCTGACTGTCCATTGTGGTGATGAACTTGTGAAACCTCTAACACAATAACAACTGAATGGCCAAAAGAACAACCTATAAGTTGTTACTGTGCACTTAGCAATTATGTTTTGTTCGTTTGTTTAAAGCACAAATATGTTAGATATATAACTACTGACTGCATGACGAATTACATTTCTGATTATAAGTAATTTATCGAACAATGTTAAACACCAATTTTTGTCTCTTTTGTAGGAATGTGATTGTTTTAGTGCTTTATCTTCCTGACACCTTCATAATCACATACAAGCTCTTGGCTATTTTGCCGATGGGTATATTAACGTCTCAGTGTCCTAACGACTAACCTTCAAGTAAATGCACTTGCAACGATGTGCTTATGTTTTCCGTTAATACATGGAATGAAATATTGAGATAAAACACGCAAAGCGCAGGACACGCGTCTCCTAACACGGTTCAGGTTCACCGAGACCTTAGGCGATCCGCCCTTACCTACGCAGAGCTGGACCACATACGCGTAGTAGGACCACGCCACGAGCGCGCACACGAACAGCACGGGGATCCAGTGCACTACTCGCTGACACTTCCGCTTGGCGCTGCGCGAGCCCGACGGCGCCATGTTTCAGCTCCGTCCGCTGACCCAAACATGCCAAAGCAAACACGCCGAGCTCTTTCGATCCGTCAGGACAGTAGATGCTTGGAAATAGCGGATACGCACCCGCTTTCTTCAGCCCCGCACACAGTCATTTCGCCCTGTGTGTGTGTGTGCGCGCACACGGCGAGCAATAACGGCCCCGCCTCCTTTCACCAAGTTACCATGACGCCCATTAGGCGCAGACCATAAACACACGGACTTAGCTTTGATGTGCTATTTTTTTGTTTTAAAGTCAAGTTAAACTTAGTTCTTTGTTTTCTTTAATTATACTGTAATTGTATTCGACTTTCATTTGTTCCCATTCACTTTAAAGTTGATTTATACAGTATACGGAAAAGGACCATAAAACATGAGTTCTGACTTTTTCCTCAGTATTCTGCCTTTTATCAGAACATCTGCGAGAATGTTGAGAAAAAAAGTTTTAATTACGAAATTAAAGTCGGAATTGTGAGGAAAAAAGGTCAAAACTTAAATATTTTAATGGTAGTTGTAATCCTCTTTAGTAATTATACTACATAGTGCTATATCATTGTATATTTTTAGAAGTGAATACTTGTTCCAAAGAAATGATAACAGTAGTATCAGACAGATTTAGTCCTGTACTCATTAAAAAAAAAAAAAAAGTTAGTATAGGGCCAGGTGGATTGTTCTTCCAGCGGAGGGAGGAGATGGGCTTAAACAGACCCCCAGCATCTTAAGTATGCATTTGTGGAGAATATTTGTCTCTGGAAGGGCAGTGATCCCAATTATAATTTTTGCAGTACACTAAGCCACAAGAATGTCAGAATTTTGGGGCTCCTTTTACTGAAACCAGGACATGTTTCAGTCTATGGTTTTGTTGTCCAACTGCAGGATGATGACCCACTTTTGGACTGCTCACAGCTCCTGGAAACCCAGAGGGATCACTAAGCATCATCAAAAGACTGCAATACTGCATGTGCCAGCCTGCATCTACAAAGTCTTCAGGAACTGGTCCATCCACTCAGGTTGACAACTCCTGGACCATCCTCTCAGGTTGACAATGGAAAGTGATGTTCTGTTCTGATATCTCCTAAAAAAGCACGAAGGAAAATGGTCTATAATCTGTACTGTCCTGTGCATGTCTTCTTTGACATCAAGTCCAGGGCTTGTACTGTAGGGTTGATTTGCACAAATTGCTTCAATGCAGAATAGCCAACATGCTGCATTGCCAGTCTTGGCCACACACAGTGCATCAGAACTCACCAAAATATTATAAAATAAGGCACTGGTCAGAGCAATAGCCTATCCTGGAAACAAGAGATACAAGCAGGAATACACTCATTCCATATCATCACACACACACATTTCCACATTTATTTACAGCTAAACTCAAGAATCGTCAATCCACATAGTTAAATTGTTCTGGGTATCTAAAGGAAACCTAAGATGGCAAATGTAGAACATGCATAATTCCACAGAGTGTGTCTTGAGCTTAGGGTTAAGGTAAGGTTCTTGAAAGTGGGAGTTGGCAATGCTACTCACTGCTTCAAGATGTCATCCTTTCATTTAATAGTCTTAATTATGACAGACTTTATTAAGTGTATATGAAGTATTACATGACATCGACACCTTTAATCAAATAAACCTTGAATGAAATTCACTGGACAACATTTTTAAGGTACATTTTTGTGTCTTATTTTAAATAATTATGTAATTGCTGGTATAGAAGGAAGGATTTTTTTTTTGTATAGCTACCTGAAATTTCAACTGATTTCAACAGTTAGAGGCTCACATAAAGTATGTTAGCAATGAATGTGTAGAGAGGATTATGTGGCTTAACAGTTGTTGAGAAGTAAAGAGACCAGTGTTGCTGTAGTGCCAGCAAATTACACACAACAGCTTGGCACTCGTTGGCTTTTAAATTTTAAATGGCAATTAAGTTGAAAAAGAGTTTAGTATTGATTTATGATCAGAACATGCTTTATTCTAATTTGGTCTATATATATTTCAGTCTAATATTTAGCAATTTAATAGTCTAATAATAATTTATGTATATAACTAGCTGCAGTTAGGCAATGTTTGGATGAATGTGAAAGAAAGCCACATCTATCCATTTAAGTAACTCTGACATTCTACTGTTCAGAGTGAAATCTTGCTCCTGTTTCCTGCCAGTAATGATTTTAAGGCTTTTCTTCTGAATAACATTCTGGATTGACATTTTAACTGTGTACTTTGAGTTTGCCCTCTTTGTTTGTCTTTAACTCTGGGTTTGAGTTACCTTCACCCTTTTGGTTGTCTCTTTTGTTCCTTTTTATAAGAGTGCACTTGGGTACAAACTTTGCACGGCTCCTGACAAATGTTAGTTAAAGTGTGTTATAGAGAACAGAATGTAGATTGTCATTGTCATTGTCAGATGATCATCCTTTAAATGACATACAAACCGGATTCCAAAAAAGTTGGGACACTTAACAAATTGTGAATAAAAACTGAATGCAATGATTTGGAGATGGCAAATGTCAATATTTTATTTGTAATAGAACATAGATGACAGATCAAAAGTTTAATCCGAGAAAATTTA
>JAQQZT010000002.1:17220738-17237782 GCA_030068275.1 Clarias platycephalus | reverse complement strand
ATCTCCACATCATTGCATTCAGTTTTTATTCACAATTTGTTTAGTGTCCCAACTTTTTTGGAATCCGGTTTGTACATGTGGCCAATTTACAGACTTATGTTTAGTCATTGGTCTGCAGGGCTGCAGTTAGATATTAAGCTTTTGGTAAAATTCATTCTGAAGCCCTATAGGTATAACAATGAATTGAGAAGCAGGAAAGCCTTGGATTAAAGTTTGGTCAATTTAAACCTAAGTGTGGGGGGAAAAATAACTATTCATTCATATCAGTCTTTTTTTTTTAATGATAACTGTGATCTCACTTTCAAAAACAAACATGTAAACTTTAAGCACAAATACTATTAATCATAGCAGATAAATAAAACAGAAAGAAATTTAAATGGAAAATGTAATTGCACTCACAGTTGTTTTTAGTATTCATTACCCTAAATTATGTTTTAGCCTACATTAGTAAAACACAGGTAGGTGAAAAATACCATATCCTACAGCAAGACAATTTAGCAACCACAACATAACAAAAATTAAACACATTCACACTGAATTGTGTAGGTTATTTATTCAGTCTAATGGTTATTTTATTGTGTTTTTACAATTTTTGTGTTTTCAGAGAGGCCTACTTTACAAAAGAGAGACATAGGCTAATACAGAGATATCAGTGCTGGTTAGCTTTTAAAAATATATCTGTTGATTTCATCATTTGGAGTTGGCGCCACCTCCACAGGGATTTGGGCATTGTCCTGATCATTTAAATATAACCTGATTATAGAAGTTTGTAAAATTAACTCTTGATTGAATACGTGGTTCTGACTAGAAGAGGTATTTTGCCGAGAATGGCTTATAAAAACGAACTATATTCAAATGCACAGAAGGATAAGCTTGTATGTGTATAGGAGATTATAATATTAAGGTCATGATGAGTCAGGGCATATATTAGACGCGCATAGAAAATACATTATGATAGGGCTAGATAGTGTCATTTGAGTATTAAATGCATCTGAAATTTTACCTTTGTAGATCATACCTTTAAAGATTTTTAAAATATTACTCATCATCATAAATGTTAACCTCAGAAAATAGTTGAAAATAATTTTAATATAAATTTAATAAGTCCTGACATAATATTAAAGACTACATAGAAAAATATAGTCATAAACCCACTATGAATTTGTCTTAGTTGTTTAGTGAAGGCATAGTGCATTGCTGCATAAGGCTTCAAGAGAAGAATACTGTATGGTGAAACTTAAGTTATAAAATGTATAAAATATTTGAAAATGTTTCCAATTTAAAAAAAAATCAAAGTAGGTATAATTTGTACGTTTGATTTTGTTCCCATTAGATATTAAAGGGCTCTGCAAACGTGTCAGTGGAAAGATATTAGGCATACTGTAATTCCTGGAGGTACTGACATAATCCGATTCAATGGCTTATCATATAAAGGTACTCTGAGTGTAGTCTTTAGTCTTATGGCTATTGCTTTAAAAGGAATGAAACACAAGGAATTTCACTAGATGACAACATATAAGTATTTACAGCCATTAATATTACATAATGGTTACTAGATATAGTCTAATTTTAATCTTATTGGTAACTAGCTATAATAAAATTTTAATTACAGTTACAACTAACATCCTGTAATTAATGCCAGTATGCAAAGACAGAAACTAATTTCTTTCTAAAATCTTAACTTTATATTAATACCATGCTTTAACAGTTCCCCTGAGTCTGGCTGGTATCTAGTATCTGTTAACTGACCAGTGCATTAATATTACAAAGTAATATAATGCTAGCCTTGGTCAAATGCACTGTGCTTTCATGCTGTGTATTTTGTGGGAAAAAAGACAATATTACTAATTTCACTGAGATAACAATAAAGGTAATATTAAGGCTATATACTGTACAGTATTTGCCTTTTCCCAAAATTATTTTCCAGACAGCTCTTTCTTCATACAGGCCTTAAAGGAGGTGAACCTCTCCTCTCCTCGATATCCCTAGAAGTAAAGGAAGAATGGAAATAAGATAGTATCAGTGTGATGGAACCCTATACCAAAATTATGAAAGTGAACAAAGACTACGGGGAATTAAATATGAATGCATGTGTGTGTGTGTGTGTGTGTGTGTGTACAAAGAAAGAAGACAAAGGGGTTAAAGTTAAATAGAACAAAAGTCCTAGTCATTGAGGTCATTGAGTGCAACATTTTATATATACACATATAAGACGCAATGCTTCAGCTAAGGCCACTAGATGGCAGAAACTATTCAGGCAAATGGTCATCCACAGTATTACATAGGCCTACATGTCTACCCACATGTCACCGCACTAAAAGATACATTCACCTTTATTGATTTGGTCAAGAATTTTTTAGGGATTTTCTCCAAAAAATTTCATAAAAACGAATACAAAGAACTAGTGAACTACCCATCCTCACCTTTTTCAGGAACTAAACTCATTTTCGTTCTTCAGAGCCTCCTTCTCTTTTTAATACAGTAACTAAGTACTGTGAAGATTAGACAAAATATCTCTGAAATTTAACCTCTTTATGCATGGATGGGTTTGCCAAAGTAAAATGCGATTCTGTTTTGAATTAGACTTAGACCACTACATCCAGTTCCTAGTTTAGCACTTGCATTGATTTCCACTGTGTAATTTAAGCTCACTTGTGAAAAGCAATAGTGTGATTCCTCTGGAGGAATTAGTTGTTATATATATATTATTCAATACGAATAGCAATAACATAAGTATCACAAATTTTGTAACCTCTATATTTAAAAAATGAAAAAGCAAATGTTTAAAATCCATTCAAAGTGCAGAGCAGCTCTCGGAGCTCAATGTGACTAGATCAAGGCTTAGTAGCTCTCTGGGTTTTAAACACGGTGGTGGCCCAGTGGCTGGGGAAATGTTTCGGAGTTTCAATCCCAGTACTGCCAAGCTGCAACTGCTTGGTCCTTGAGGAAGACCCTTAATACTCATCTGCTCAGCTCAATTGTAAGTCACTCTGAATAACATGTTTGCAAAATGATTTAAATATAAACCCATGGCAGCTTGTTAAATGAATGATCAGAATATAAAGTGACACTGATTTACAACAACAGAATCTATGCTCCTGCATTGAAAGCTGAATACCTTCTATATCGACTGGAGCCTCAGGCAGGAACCAAGTAAACCCATACATAATAACTTATTAACTAACAAAACTCTGCCCTTTCAGTCTGTATCACATCAGCGTTCTGTTTTACAGAATCTACTTGTTTGATTTCCTTTACATGGACATTTTTCCTTCAGATTGATTAGGGGTTTATAACCCTGCTGTCACCCAGGCTGCTGTAAAAGGAAGATAAACAGTGTTTAAACAGCCCCAGCTGTGGAGGGGCTGACCCTCTCGTCCCATTTACCCAGGAGCCTCGATGCAGGCGGTCCTTCATTATGCCAATGAACTCCTTGTAGCTAAGTTGGTCATCATGATCCACATCAAAAATCCTGAAGACTGTTTTCACAAGGTGTTGGGAGAGTTTTAATCCGGTGGCAACATATACTGCACGTGCAAACTCATCTGTGCATAAAATAAGATGTAATATGTTTCAGTAAAGAAGATCTCTTTAAAGGCTTGGCTTTAGGAAAAGGGCAGCAAAGAGTATAAAGACAAGTGGATATATATTGGCATACTGATTTTTCTTTTTTTTACCTTGTCCAATTGGTCGACTTGCATAGTTGTACATTTGCATGGCGATGGCAAAGTCTTCTAAGTTATTGAGGAACTGAAAGAATGACCTGAATTCCTCAAAAGTGATTCCCTACAAGAAACAATAAATGATACCACGACACATTTATAATCAAATGTCCTCTTAAAAACAGTTACACAGATTCGGATTTCAAATATGATTCCAAATACAGATTAAATTTGCTTTTTTTAAATCTGTAAAAAAACCAAAAACTAAGGTATATTAAAAATTGCATCAAGAAAAAAGACATTCTACATAAACTTTTGAGGTTAAGGTGCTCTCTCGGGGAGAAAACTCATAAAAATAATGACTCTCCAAAGGATGTCTCAACCCTGAGAATGATGTTTCTGATAACAAATATAGAGCTCTGACTAACACATTATCTATACCAGACTTAACTCTCTTCATCAGAGGGAAACCTTAAGTATCTAAGGGACCTTGAAGCTGTCAGACAGATAACAGATCCAAAGGCAGGAAATAACTTAGTCAAACAGTCAAAGTATAACCACCCAGGTCCTGTTCCAGGCCTATGATTTGAGCTGTCAGCACTTGGTTTTAAGGTCAAGCAGTCTGTAGATTTTTTTCCCCAAAGAAGATTAACCTGATTCTCACATAAACAAAAACAAAGGACTCTATCCAAAACACCTCAGGACTGGTGGATTACAAGCCTACCAGTCTATTGAATTCCATTCATCCATTCTCAGTCACTAGGACTTTTTTCTTTCTGCAGTGCCATTCTTATGTCTGTTTTACAAATGATCTAATGAGTAACATGTGACGCTTGGATGTTGTCATAAGTGGAACTGCATAAAATAACACTTAACGTGGTGATAACACAGGCTTCATCATCAATGCACATCCACCAACAGCCACCTCATTAGGTCAAAAAATGTTTTATGCACAGGTGGGATTTAACTGAAAGCAGTCTAAAACAGGATTGTATTTTTTATTAGGATCGTGTTAACATCCCAGCTGAGTATTTGCATTGATTTCTGCTGTGTAATTTAGGCTCACTCATGAAAAGCAATGGAGCAGTTTCTCTGGAGGGGAAAAGCTCTGCACAAAATGTATCCCTGGCCAATAAGCATCATCAATGTGGTAATACAAAAGAACACAGTGGGGGAATGTTTATTCACTACTGCAAAAATTTAAATGCGTATATACCTGTTTAATATCTTTATGACGGTTTTTATGGCTAGTTATCCAGATGAAACTGGGTTTAGCTGGTTACAGCCGATCACTAGATCCATATGTATATTTTATGTGGCATAGGCTTTCCACTGGATACTCTTCTTGGCACTGGTACATGAAGGGCACTGACTCCTACAGCCTCTTAGTGGCTGGCGCTGGTTCCCTTACCAGTGATCAGACCTGAGCTGTGGCAGTAAAAGTGCCACATGCTAGTCACTAGGTCACCAAGGAACCTTTTAATATCTGTTTGATGAAAAGCAAATGCGTTCTGACAAAATGAACAACTCCTTGAGTGTTTACATAAGGATATCCAACAGTCATTAAATACGGACAGTGGCATTCATACTTTAAAGTAATGTTATATTTTCCTTACTATTATTATTATTTAAAAAAAAATCAAAGAGTAAAAAAAATTTTGGGGTATTTAAATGGCAGGCATAATAATTTTTTTTTTTTTTTTTTTTTTTTAAAGTAGCTGTATTGTAATCTATCTCCAGCTATAGCAACATCACCCTACCTTCAAAAAGCTAAGCTTCCCACTGCATTACAGACATGAGAGACATTTAAAGCATGCTGGTCAAAAGGTCACTCTGCTTTGGTGAGCAACACTGTGTTAGATGGGGAAAGCAGAGCCTTTACCTTCTCATCAGGTATGCTCTGACGCACATTCTCTAGATAGCTGCTGATGTTGTCCACCGTGGTGTATCGCAGAAGAATCCGAGCAAAGTCCTCCTCGCTGATGGTGGTCATACCTTTAGAATAGGCAAGGAACTCAATCTCAAGTACTTCTGTCTGCAAGTTGTCCATGAATCTGCCGAGAGTGGAAGATATAGACGCAGTGCTGAATGAGTGGTCCTCTGACTAGGCTGGGTCGAATTGCTTCAAAACTAGTAGTAAATGTATCTGACATGATTTATGAGTGCGACACATACAACCCATTAATTTGCAGATGCTTAAGAAATATAATGGCCACGAAAACAATAACAAAATGGATGTATGGAAAACAGTGAAATATATTATTCGGCACAATGTATTCAATTAACCTACAAATTCCAGTTGTTGATTTCTCTTTTTTACAGAACACCAACAGCAATATAATACTAAACTATTTAGCATTTTACCTGTAGAAATCCTCAAAGTTCAGTTCAGTTTTTCCCTTTTTTCCAAAGAAATGCACCAACAGAGTTGTGTCAGCAATGTTCTCTTGTACATGCTATGAAGAGACAAGTAAACTGAATTACTCATTACTCTATCGTATGACACAAATAATCAATCACAATAAAACCATTACAAGTGATTCATCCATAAGATGTGTGCCTTTCCAGAAAAACAACACAAAACTGGTGTACAGTACAGGTGCATATCCTTATGCCAGCCAGTGCCTTACATCTTTGCTTTTAACTTTCTAGTGATTTAGTGTTGTGTGCATTTAATTAGTGAGAACTGGGTGGTTAGATTTTCTAATTTGTTTCCGTAAGAATGAAATAAAAAGTGGATTATCCATGCTAAAAAGCAAACAGGGTCTCATGCAAAAAAAAGTGCACTTTAGTCACATCAGTGTTCTTTCCTTAAAAGCTGGATCAGTTGTTGAGAATGATGAGGCTTTCCCCTTAGCAACAAGCTCCCATTGTACCTTATTGCTGCAAAATATTCCAAAAACAAATGGAATACACTGTAACTGCATACACACTGACTTTACTAGTGACTAGATTGCAAAGCTCTTAGCAAACAGTTTCATAAATCATTTGATTGATGTATTGAAACAGGAATTTTGTTCTATCCTGAAAATTTTAATTTGGCCTATTATTTTACATTACTTTTATATTACTTTTTATTATTATTATTATTATTATTATTATTATTATTGCAAAACCTTAAAACTGCATTTCACATTCAGCCAAGGTACTGATAATGTGTAGATATAGAATCAGCCAGAAAAGTGATGAGACAGAGGATGTGTGTACCTCCACCAGATCTGAAAAGAGGACTACTCTTGCACCATGCTTCAGCACATCCCAGAAGCTTCTGGGTTCAAAGTTTTGTTGATCATTTTTGAGAACCTGCATTAGAAGTACAGCTGTTAACACTTTTAAAAATGCATTCCCCAATTAAATGACTTAAAAATGCACAGAAATGTTACAAATTCACAACCCTCCATGTGGAATTTAGACAGGAGTAAATATTTAAACCCTTTAAATATTGTATACAAGACAATATGTTTTTATTAACATGCAAACCATGCCATGCAAGTCATGCACATCCTTAAATACAGACAGAACACTAGACAAGTTTGCCAAGTTTATTGGCAATCCAAAAATAAAAAAAATGTGAAGACAGCTCAAACTTTTGTAATTTTGTTTGTTTGTTTTTGTTGTTGTTTTTTTGTTGTTTTTTCCCTTTTTTTCAATTTGTGTTGAATAACAGAAATATCGCAAAGCTGTAATGAACTTACACACCTACAAATCCAGTTAATATGCTCAAATAAAATCAATGCTGCATTATAGCATGTTAATCATCAAGAAATTACTACATTTAAGTTTAACCTTTGGTGGTCCAGCAGTTTGCACCATTGCCACTGGGGGGTCCAAATGCCATCCATGCTCCGTGTGCAGAAGATTTTATGTGCTCCCTGTGGTTTATGGGTTTTCTCCAGGGACTTTGGTTTCCTCCAATAGTCCAAATACATACGTTGTATACTGTTTGATGCTTCTAAATTGCTTGTAGATTATTTTTGGGAGTGTGTGTCCAGGGTGTTTTCCACCTCATGCCATGAGTTTCTAGCTAACCATACACAGGATAAGTGTCATGAAAAATGAATGAATTAATGAGCGTACTTGAAATTCATAGTTTTACTCACAATTTTAAAACAATTCCTGAAATGTCCATTTGAACTGTGCAGCAGCTTATTGGCTTAATTATATAAAAAGTTGTTGCCATTTATTCTTGTTGACTTACTCCATATTATCTTCCTTTCCTTCCTTGGTATTTTTAGACTGTAGTATTTCTTCGTACATGCCACAATAACCCTTTAAAAATGTTCTATAATGTCTATACTGTGAAAATATGTGCTCCCTGGACATACATTATAATTAACAGTAGACCTCACAGATAGCAATTAAGACTAATTCACATTAGGTGAGACCTTAGAAACACATTCAGAACACTTGAACAAAACCTTTTAAAAAATATTAGTTTTCCTAGTCTCTCTGCTGAGACTGGCTCCCATATCATTGTTAGCTGTGACTGGCACATGGCTCTTCATAGTCAGGCTATTACAAAAAGGTAATCTGAGCTTGAATACCACTTTTCAAATAACTGTAAAAATAAAACATGGGGGTCCAGGAGGAACGGTCTATCTTCGGGTGAGGGCCTTTTAAGCGAGATCTGGGCAACTACGCCTCAGCGAACATCACCTGACAGTAGACAAGTAACATAAATCATCTAGTCTCCTTTTGGTGCTGTCCCAGACAATGGAAACATGTTTCAGATTGCATTTGGGCCAGGATCCATTAGGACACATTGTCCTACCTTTCTAAGGCTGAGCAGTGTATAAGGGTCATTTCATTTGACTTTACCCAAACGTGACACAATGCATCGTAAAAGCCCATTTCTCTGTGCCTGTCAGGAAAGCTCCCTAATAGTGAAGCAGGCCCAGGTTTGTTTTACATGTCTGCCTCAGCCATTGTTCCTAGCACGAATATCACTCACATGCACAGATGTTCATGACTGGCATTTTTAAAATTTCATCATGCACTACACAGATCAACAGGCAGACAAATAAACAAGTCATGCAAAGCTTTACATGTTTTTCTCACACATTCAGATACATACAGGATGGTTGACAGAACCTTGAAATCCATACAGTTCCACATTCTTGAAGATGACATGCAGAACACAGAAAACGAGAACACACTTTGCCACGTTGCATATTTTATACTGGCCTCTTTAGTTTGTAATATTGCTTTTAGGGTTAACAAGTTTCAGAATGGCAATGATTCAGATCGAATAGAAAAATTAGCTGTTTCTCTTACCAGTTGTGAGGAGCCGTCAGTCTCTCCACCTCTATCTTTTCTGTCATTTTTCTTACGAAATATTTCCTCGAGCTAATGGAGAAACGTGTTTTATTTGACATTTGCTTACATGCACTGAGCCAGTTAGATAAGTATAAACCCAAAGGAAAACATACCACCATAAACTCTCTTTTATCCACCATTTCATTGCCATCCGCATCAAACATGTTGAAAGCTATCTTAAATCCTGCCTGAGGCTCTGCAAAAAGACAACAAAAAATCTAACAATAATGCAGAAAAAATACTATGATATTTAAACATTTAAAAATCTGTGCCAATCAAAGAATACTCATCTATACTCACTTGTCAAAATGCAAAGAAGAAACAGATATTCTGTATACGAGATTATTCCTGAAAAAAAACAGTGTATACCAATTAACCGCTGAAAAATTATACATTTTTGCCTTTCTAATCCCTAAACCTCCAATTAAAATCAAGCTATCATATGACATTTCAAACAGAAAAAAAATCCCTCCTTAGACCTTGATAACATCTAAGGGGGTTCAGTTCTTAACTCCTAATTGGTGTTTTTTTCCTCGCACAAACAGAGACAGTTACTCTGGTAATCAGGGATGGTCACAAACCCAAACAAAAGCAGCCCGAGTGCCTGGCTCCTGGGCCATCCTCTGTTTGTTTTCCTAGGTGTAAAACATTCTGAAGTGATCTGTCGCTGATTGGGGATGCTTGATGTGGGGTGTGTGTTCTTTTAGGCCTGCTAGGCCTTTTGTTGTGCAGAAAGCGAGAAAAGGAAGAGCAACTGTCAGGATTCAGTCAGGGAGAGACTTAAGGAAAATTGTTGTGAGCGTTGAAAGCATTCCCAAGCTTTTGTTTGCAGGCAGAGATAGTGACTCAAGCACAGATAGCTCAGGTTGACTGGTTTGAGTCTTGTGGGAAAGGATGTCAGTTTGCATAGCAAAGCGGTTAATAGACTACTGGCTGCAGGAGCACATATAACGAAATCTAGTCCTAATACCCAATAAGGCGTTTTCATTTTTAAACTTTATAAAACAGCAAGAAATTAGTATGATGCAGTAGTTTGGTGAAATTCTTTTAAAAGACACATAAGCTTTGTTGAAAAATCTGACATGAATCAAGCAAGTGCTACTACATCATAAAACTGAAAAACTGACCAGTAGCTGTTGTTAGACCATTGGTATGCCATCATCCTGGGGCTCAAATATAAGAAGCCTTATGCGCTTTTGTTATTACATTGTTTTACTAAGAAACGTTAATGCAATGTATTGAGTGCATTACTTTTTTCCAAAGTGGACTGTAGACCTGTTGTCTCAATCAGAATACATTTTAAACATTCCTAACATTATTTGAGGAACTCATTTGTTATTTAACAGAAAACATTCTATTCTATAAAAAATGATTGTGTAGACTGCTCCTATCATATATTTTTAGCTATGCAAGCCAGCCACAATAAGACAAATGAAGAGCCATCAGTGTAAAAACATAGATTCGGGCCTGTTTTGTGTAAGAAGGTTAAACGGCTTTGCAGACATCCAGACAAAAGTCAGTTTTCGTCTCGCAGAAAGAAACTAAGCCCATGTGCATTCTCAGAAATGATTCACACAAATGTCAGTGTGAGCAATGTAATCCAATGCCATTCTTACAATTCATACTATCGTCAGTGATGGGAAGCTGTCACAGGGACAAGTCTCAACACTGCAGATTTCAAACAGCTCTCCTTATCTTCTTTGCTTACAGATCAGTGTAATTGTCTTTAAGAATATACAGTATATATAAAACTTGAGTCTAAAGATGGAAAGTGCCTTTAGATTTGAAATGATAGTCTATCTATCTATCTATCTATCTATCTATCTATCTATCTATCTATCTATCTATCTATCTAGTATACCTCATTTACACACTATTAATTTTTTTTTTCATATTAAATTAAATTAAATTTTGTAGAGTAAATTACAGAAATGCCAACAAATACTGAGACAGGCTGCAAACTACCTAAAGGTACAATTTAAAAATAGCTTATTTATATTACAACCTTAACAGCAATCTCATTTCTCATACCGGCCTGATCATCTGTCGTCATCACCTGTTTCTCACTGGTCCATGCCATAGGATCGATGGTTTTAGGCTTGAATGACTCATAGGTCACTATGTGACTTAACAAACAAAAAAACATTCCTCTGAAATTGGTCAGGGACAGGGACTGGACTGAAAATGAGTGCCAAAAAACATGCCAATGCTGATGGCATCCAAAATATGCAATAAAATATGCAATATAAAAATATGCAGGTGCTGTAAATTTGCTATTTCTAAGACTGGTAACACGAAACCAGTAGTAAAAACTTCTGTTCAGCAGCAGAGGTAGGTTTTGGTGTTTTGTGTTATTTCATAGTTTTGAAAAAAAAAAAAAAAATTGTTCTGGAATGTAGAAAAACAATTCCAAACTTTTGACTGGTACATATACTACTGGTATATACAGTATATAGGAATTCAGTAGCCTTGGGTACACTTTTGCAGCATCTCAAATAGACTTGGTGTTAGACCACAGTATTAGAATCATGCAATCAGTCCTGACAACAATGTCTGCTTTAGTTCTCATTCAGGTGTCTGTAATTACTAAACTAGTTTACTGTAACAAGCTAGTGACTGATTTACTGTTATAGTACCACTGCTCGAAAAAGCTTCCATAATTCTCCTCTTCACCAGATCTACAACCTCTACATTCTGTCCTGATTCAGTTACTGAGATCAGCAGTTTGCAGCGGTTCAAATACAAAACACTTGTCTTTGTTTTGCAAACCTTGCAAAGCATAAATTATAAATGCGTACTTCTGACTGCAGCTTGCTACTGGCTTGCTTTAATACATATGCTTCCATTTTTCTCAGGAAAACCACACCTGGTAAGTAACAGATCTAATTTCTTTTATAAAATGTCCCTACTGAGATTGCTTCACCAGCTCACAAGGATCAAGTACAAATCTTTTATTCTACTTTTCAACACAAGGTGACAACACAGACCCTCAGGTAGAAAGTCCGTTTAAGCACTTACTGTACTAATCAGTTCACTTGAATTATAAATACCTTAAAGATCTTTGTGTACATTTAATCAGGCAACTAAATGTAAAAGTAAATATAGGAAAACATAGGATTACAAAAATATTTGCTTGTTAATGTTGTGAATTCTCACCTTTTTCATTTAAGTTCCTGAACAGCCTGGATGACCCTTTCCAAACAGCAGGTGTATCTGAGAGAATCTTATCTAATTCCTTAAAACAGTAAACTTTTCAATTTAAAAAGTGAACATTTAAAGAATGTTTACAAAAATTAAGTCTCATACATAAAATCATGAAATTATGTTGATTTCTTTAAATTATACCTGTTTTGTCAGGGCTCGCCAAAACCTTTTTTCTAGGATTTAATAAATAATATAATTTTAGATACCACACAAACTAATAACACAGTATGCCAATATGGTTTAATGTAATAGATTATTAAAATACATGGTAAATTGTAGTCTAATAGTAGTCTAGCTAAAATGATATACACATAATCCAAAACTCTTGCTGTATAACACTGTTATAAAATAAAATAAATAAATAAATAAATAAGAAGGAAGGAATAGCAATGACTTGTTGTTGAGATCCAGCCAAGGGGTCATAAAATGCATGACTGAGTTCATGCATTTGTCCTCTCTCGGCACTGCAACTATAATCATGAAGCTTTTCTCCATGCAAATGCAAATCTCTACTGACCATGCACTAAAATGCAGGTGTACCTACAATTGTTTTCTGCTTCTCACAGCACTCTGTGCTGAATCTATTAAAAGAATATTGCAAATGGCCCATAAACACAAACTGATATTAATGTACAAATATTAAGTGTAGTGCATAAGAAAACACAAAATAAAAGCACAAATTAAGATAAGGTTTGGATCTTATGATTGCATAATTAAATTCTTTTATGCTTAGAGGTTCTCTGCATAGGCTTCCACAAACATGCAAAGTTATAGCACACTCAAACAGCCTTTATAGCCATGGCATAAAACCATAAATACCATAATGCCTTTTGCTGAGCATGTGCCATTAAAAATAATGTGGCTGACATAGTGAAGCAATGGGTGCCCTTTATATTAGAGTTCAGATTTTATTCCTGTCTGGACATACCAGGCACTTTCAGTCAAAAAGATAACAGGAACATACTCACAGGGTGAAACCACATACGCAGTTTCAAACTACCACTGGCCCATTTCTAAACCGGCCTGAAGAAAGCTCCAAAGCTATAGCTTACACCAACCTAGCCAACAACTCACCAGAAGCAGTTTTGAAACCACACACACACACACTCCCACGTGCGCGCGCACATACACACACACACACACACACACACACACACACACACACACACACACACACACACACACACTCTTTTGATTCAGCCCCAAGCCAAGGCCAAAGAGTCTGGTTTTCCTTCAACCACAGAAATAAGACTAGAGAAAGCCAGTGGCTTTCTATTATTCCAATGTGGTTTAAACCCACGGTATGAAAGAACTAATCAGGGTGGAGCCTTAAGTGGAGTGAAAATATCCTAGGTATAAACTTTCTTCCAATATTATAAAAAAATGCCACTGTATAATAGCCTCTGACAATAGTGTATAATAACATGTGTACAATAGGGTTTCTAAATAAATGTAACTAAGATCCAAACCACCAACCACACCTGTCTTGATATGAACTTCCACCACAGGTAGGTGACATCAGAAAGATGCCTTAGAGCTCAAATTCATTTGGGAATGGTTTTCAGGGTTTTTTTTCTCATTCCTGGTGGAGATAGTGATCTGCATGCAGGTATTATGACTTCATAGACAATGACCAGTCATAGCTTCCTTTATAGCATCAACTGGGTGGTTTGCTTGTATGTAAAACATCCAACTGATGCCTATGTCAATCACAGTTGCACTCAGTCCATAAGACAAATAAGGATTTATGTTCATTCACTGGTTTTCAATTAATGACAGTTTTAAATGCTAAGAAGTGTTTGGCTTTAAGAGAACAAACTACTGCATTGTCTGGTTAGTGCATATGTGTTTAATGCTTACTCTTTGGCTCACTCATGGTAACCGACTCAATGAAGTCCAGTGGTGTCATGTAAAGCTGCCCTTCATACTCCACTGAACTAAACAGCCGGAACCTGTGCTCATGAGCTGACATGGCAATGTCTTCTTCATCAGCAGATATCTTGGTCTACAATAAGAAAAACACATCTTAAAAAATATTGATATCAAAATAAAGGAACCATTAAACATGAGGTTAATCACAAGGGTTTATAAGTATGTTGTCATTATTGCACATTTATAGGAATTAAAAATGCAAGCATTGTTATGAAGGGTTATAAATAATCAAGGTTAGAACAAAGGCCAGGATTAAAGCTCATAAGGATTCTAATAATTCTTATGATTTAGATTAATATTTATGTCAAATTTGTTGCAAAATGCTGATCTGTTTTAAATGTTTATTCCTCTACACTGAGCCTTAGCTTACAAGGACAGAGTTGATGTTTTTCCCAGGTGGCATGCAGCCAGGCCCACTGGGCACTAGGCAAACACCAAGAGAAGGTGTGCCTATGCTACTTATTACCCACATCATATGTCAGCTTTCCTGCCAAGGCTCAGTGTTCGTTTACCTCAGCCCTGGATTCCAGTATCTCAATCCACAAGTTAAGGTTATGTCCATTGCCCTCCTCCCCACCCACCTCAAGATAAGAGACCAAAGAAATAAACAAGCACAGTGTAAGAGCAATTGAACAGGAGACTGAGCCAATTCTGTATAGCTTAATGATCTAACAAACCAGTGGTGCTACTTTTCAGTAAGTCCCCCACAGATTCCTGCTGCACAGACTCATGTCAAGAATATGACTAGGACAAAGTCTAGTCTTTTTTATTCTTCCCTAAGCACACAAAAAATAAACCAGTTGTTCATACCTAGAACCTTCTAGAACAGGTGCCTACCGAAAATAATCATGCTTCGATTTCTTAGTTTTGTTAGCTCCTTATTAAATATTACTATAACTTAAAAGCAGCGCCTATCACACCACCCCATGACAAAGTAATACTGCCTCACCATAACCAACTGAAGATTCTTGAATCTGTCTCTGCTGTAGGGTTGACCTTAAGCAGTCTCCCAAGCAGACGTCTAAAGAACCACGAAGGTTTTTGCATTTATCCATGTTTTCAATGAGCAAATACACCTTGATATGTATATTTAAGTGGGATTATTTACCGCCCATAGTAACGTACACAGCATTTATACATCTTATGCATGAGTATGAAGTGTTTCCTTTGCTGGGCACATCCTATTCGAGGGTGGAGATTTCGATTTTAAAAATCCGATTTCCTTGTTTTCAGCACCCCTGTACAGTGGAGAGCGTCATTGACCTAAGTCCCGAGGGACCGGCTTGTTTACGTGATCACACTATCATGAGCGTGTAAAGAGCAATGTGTAATAAATAAATGCAGTAACGACTTACTAAACCGTACCTTTTCTCTAGCAAACACAACCGGGAGTGCGTGCGTCATCCTCGTCGTGTGGGCTTCTTTCACGCGGCATTTTTGACACACAGCTATTCCTCCTACCGCGATGCAAAGCCCTGTCACAACCTGCCGCATGGAGATTTTCCATTTTGACGATTGGGCTGTGCTCACATGAACGCCTGCGCCGTTTTTACCAGCGGTGATGGTGTTTACTATCGTGCTAACCCGGCGTGCGGCCGCCGCCATCATTACAGTTGTACAGTTCCAGAGCGGAGACTCCTCGCGAGATGTGCGCGGCTTTAGCCCAGTCCAATCAGTCACGCTCAACTGCACTTCAGCTGCACCAGCCTCACTCGTGTTAAACACTTAAATGATGGATGCAAAGGATGCACTTCTCAGGATTGTATTCAAAACATGGGTTCTGTCTGTGGATTTATTATATTTTGAGATTATGTGACTTTTTTTGATCTTGCTTTTTACAAACGCAAACTCACCTTGCAGAGAGAGAGAGAGAGAGAGAGGTGCAAACGCATAGACACGTTTAGTGTGAAGGAGAAACGCTGTAACGCTGTGGCAAGGCAGGTCTACAATCTCAGCACCTCCCACCAGAGCCCTCCTGCAACCGCTGTGCACCTGCCCTGTGCTCACACAGCATAAACCACTTCCAGCAATCACGCACACACCCACAGCATGACACACAAACACACACACACACACACACACCTTAAACCAGAAGTCGGGCTGCTGTGAGTTGTTCCCTGGAGGTGCGCCGGATTTATCAGACGCGCGCTTCAAGACTTCAATAGGTTTATTCCTGCGCGCTGGATGTGATTCATGTTAAGTGCGAAGTGTCAAGACAAGTGCATGGAATTTATCTGAAAGTGACTAAATCCGAGCGCAGTTGACGTTTCAGCCGCAGGTTAATTAAGTTTCCTCATCGGTGGATTTTTTATTTATTTATTAATTATTATTATTTTTTTTACATCTGAGGAAGTCTGCCGCGGAGTGTCATAAATTACATCTATCTTTTCTTTTGCACTGCACTCGAAAACTCTTTGACTCGTTCTTGATCATGGATCGTATGAGCGCAGGGCGTTAAGGGTTTTGCGCTCGGTTCGAGTGACCGTCGATCGCGTGTGCTGCCGGTGATGGCGGAGATGAGCGCGCTGCTGCAGGGCGCCGAGGGCGCGGGAGCCGCCGGCTCTCTCCTCTTCCTGCCGCCGCTCGCCGAGACTCTCGCGCTGCTCGGAGATCAGCGATTTCCGGCTGAGTGGCTGTCCCGCAGCACGCCGGCCGACCTGGACCACTTAAAGGGCATCCTGAGGAGGAGACAGCTTTACTGCAGAACCGGGTTCCACCTGGAAATCCTGCCGGATGGCACGGTGCAGGGCACGCGGAAAGACCACAGTCGCTTCGGTATGGTTGAGTTTTGATTTGTTTTTGTTGTGTTTAGTTTTTTAAAACCTTGCTTGAGTTCTGCCTGAAACTTTCATAAATTATTTTTGTGCATGATATTCTTCATACACATTACGACACATCTACACATTCATATATTCAGCCTCAGCATATAT
>JAQQZT010000002.1:17206248-17220638 GCA_030068275.1 Clarias platycephalus | reverse complement strand
TATAAAACACTTATTTGTATTGCACGTTTATTATTAATAACTCTTTAAATTAGTTATGCTACAGTGATGCACAATTGTCATATAAAACTCTCTATAGCCTATCCTATAACCCCTGCTTCTCTTTGAAAATGAGACCAACTTGATTGTAAGCAATTTAAATAAAGGCAGTGTATAGTAATCATGCCTAGCTAGTATTTCAGAACAGCTTACTCACAATGTGTGAATACAATGTGGGCTTAGACTGCAGAGTACATACTTAGAACAATTGATTTATTCTTCTCCAGGTATTTTGGAATTCATAAGCCTTGCTGCAGGATTAATCAGCATTCGAGGAGTGGACAGTGGCCTCTACCTCGGAATGAATGACAAGGGGGAACTTTATGGCTCTGTAAGTATTTCTGATTTAGCTTATGCTGATTATTTTAAGTGCAGCGTGAGAGTGAGAGAGAGATAGTAATAATAATAGATAATTAAAAAAAACACAGCTTAATTGTTCTCCATGTATTCAGTGTTAGTTATTCTGACATTCTGCCTTGCAGGAGAAACTGACAGCTGAGTGTATCTTTCGGGAACAGTTTGAAGAGAACTGGTACAATACTTATTCCTCCAACCTCTACAACCAAGGAGAAAGGGGGGCTCGCTACTATGTGGCACTCAACAAGGATGGAACACCACGAGATGGGACAAAATCAAGGCGACATCAAAAGTTCACACATTTTCTCCCCAGGCCAGTAGTCCCTGATAAAGTACCTGAACTTTACAAAGAAACAGTAGGACACAGCTGAGACCAGCAGCTTGGTGTTTGAAGAGGAATAGGTCTATTAAAGCATGTCCTAATAAAAAAGGAACAAGGGAAATGGATGGATGTCTAGTAGCCCTGGTACACCTGCCTTAGCCACAAGGATTGTTACTCCAGGAAGTATAGACGGAAAAGGATGGTGAAATGCTCAGTGCTGGTCATTTTTCCTAAGCACTGCAAGCAACAGAGGGTGTCCCCAACTCCATGGGACAAACAGAACCTATTTAGCATTAGGCCTGCTGCTGAAGAGGAAAAAGAGAAAATGTTCTGTCTGATGCTGTAATGGATGTTTATAAGACAAGTTTTTTTAATTTCAAACATGGATTATTGTGGACTAGCTTTGGAGAAAACTGAAGGAACACTACTTATGTGATGTACTGAAATGTCGAGACTCAAAGCTGTGGAGAACACACAAGCAGCATATTATTTATACAGTTCACACTACATATATTTATTTTATGTATTTATTTATTTGATAATATATATTTTTACATCTAAATGTAGACTTATCTAATTAGATACAGTGTAGAAGGTGCCTTAAGCTAGCATAAAATCAGATGTGTTCATACCATGGAAGTGCAAAATATTACTTTATATTGACACTATCATATAATAAGTATGCTTTTATTTTCAGTCTTATATAAAATGATTGTTATGTCTAACAATATTTCAAGAAGATCCAGAAACAAATCTGTCAGTTCAACTAATAACAGCATATCTAAACTTTCTGTTATTTAGGATTATTTTTCAAATGCACCAACCATATATTACTTTCCATGAGAATTGTATCTGTCTAGAAACTTGATATTTAGAAACCTCATTGATATATCCCCTGAAGCTTGAAAAATGTTTTAAAAAGAGAAATATTCCCTTAAACCTTTGTTTGTTTTCTGTGGCCCTAGTTATGCTGTGAACAAAAGGCTTGTCCAGCACTCATCAACTTCAAAGCTCCTTTTAGAGACCTTCTCATGTAACAACCTCCCAATGACAAGATCAGGGTGAAATAAAAACTCAACCTTAGCTGCAGTCTAGTGGTTTGGAAGTCTTGCACAAAAGGGGTCAAACTGATAAGTATTAAGCCTTCTCTGCTAACACTTTATGAACAAAAAAACAAAGAGCTCAATATAACCACTTAAGAACCTATCAGTAAAAACTGGTGTTTTACTGAAATATTAATCATGGAAGTTTGTCATTTGATTGGCCTTTTTTTCATTATATCTATTTTTTTCTTTATTTTTTTCTTTACCTGTTATTGTCTAAGAGTGAGCTTAATTGTCTGTACCAGCATTTGGGATTAAACCAACTGTCACTTAGACAATATGAGATTCAGATACCTCAGGCTCACCTTTTTCTTTCTGACTGTGTTTGAATGGCTCAATGAGCAATTTCCACAACAACGAGCAAAAAAGCATATCAAGCTACAGTTTCCGTAATGCTTGGATGAATATTTGTGTCGAAGCATGAAAGCTGTGCTGTGTGATCTCAGCATCTCTGTGATGGTGAGCCAGAGGCTGTCATGACAGGGGAGTCGACATGGTGCCAACCTTTATGTGATACTGTGGGATTTTCCCATCTAAAAAACTTATAACAAGGAGCAGTGTATGGAGGCGAGTAAGAGACAGAGAGTAGAAACAAAGAGGGGTTCAAACTATAGGGCTCTAATGGGCAAACATTTCTGACATGGTCTCCAAGTGTTTAGAAAGACTTTACTGTAGCTACTGTCATGCTTTATAACTATTTTTGACAGCATCTTGAATTCTGATCCATATAGTATAAACATGCATTTTCCACTATGCATGTTAATATTTATAAGAGATAAATGGAAAAAGATCATCTTTTATTTTTTTAAACATTACCTGTACATAATGTAGCAATTTGGTGGGTTGTGCATGTGCGTAACAGATAATATCACATTAGAAATTCAAATGCTGAGGTATTCGATTCCATTCAGCTTGTCAGATGGTAACTTTGCTCTAAATGTCCAGTAAAAGGTCCAGCTAGGCAGGAGCACAGCTAAAGCTGCGAGTAAATTTAACATGTTTGATACCTGATGCTATGAAATACTTTTTGGCGCTTGTTAAACCGGTGTTTTGGAGTCTGTCTGGGATGAAAATGATGCCTTTGTCCCTGTAGCAGGTGGTCCAAGGCACTTTACAGCCAACACTTAAATCCTTCATCCATGCCCTCACTTAAGCCTACATCATGCACTTAATGGATGCACCCTTATTTTCATCACTTCAGATGTGGTCCAGAAGAGGTCTGAAGGAAATACAATCAGAGGTGTGTGTGCTTGCGTGTGTGTACTGTATGTGTGTGTGGGGGTATTTGTGTGTATGTGTGTGTGTTTATAACCAAAAATCCCCTCACAGTTCTGGCTTGGTGAGGACATCTTGTTGAAACCTATTAAAGAATATGCATTGTTTGTTTGCTTTTAAAACTAAAACTATTATTATTATTATTATTATTATTATTATCATCATAATTATTTGTTTTATTTTTAATGATTTTGTTTTTATTATAAACATCCATTAACTTTTTATTTAAAAAATCTAAAACAAATTAAAATATTTATTTTGGATCTGGAGGTTAAGTGTAGACATGGTCTCTCTCTCTCTCTTTCTCTCTCTCTCACTCGCTCTGTCTCTATCTCTCTCTCGCTCTGTCTCTATCTCCCAGTTTTCTCTGTCTCAGCAGTTCAGTCACGGTGCAGGTGTTCCCTTAGCAGCTGTCAACGTCTCCTGTGTTCGTCAGCTGTGAATATGAGCAGGGTGTGCACACAGCCAAATAGAAATAACACATGGCTTAGTTGTCTGTCCGGATTATGATAAAGTATAATTCATATTTTTGCAGACTGACCAGGGAAGAGCCTAGAGATGGGACTAAGGCTCACCTGCTGATTTAAGCAGTAGATTCTACTAAGGATAGGGATCTGTTTGCCTAAGGGTGGTGTCTGACAATACACACAGCAAGTATTTATTTAGAGCCCTTTAAGAGTAAGTTACCTCCTTAAAGCCAAAGTACAATGCAATTCTGTTTACATGGCTTAGCACTGAACAGTGTTGGTCTACTGATTTGGATAGAAAATCCATAACATATATTTAAAACAACATCAGGCTTAATTAAATACAAAAATGATAATTCATCATCACGCTGAGGACATCAAATGTCAGATCTGTTTTTGACGTGTCATCCTTGTACTCCTCAGCTCTGTATGTATTTATGTATTTAAGCTCAGTATATTTATTTTTCTTGACTTTAAAGATGTCATCTGCAGTGGGAATGTTTCATATGGAATTTAGTTTGCTTTGGAGATTTCGGACGGATGTACAACATCTACTAATGGTTACATGATTTGGAAATCCTTTGGGTCAGAATTGTCTTAAAATAATGAAACCTTTGTTTCTTTGTTAAATGTACATGTTAACCATTAAAATCACAGCATTAACATTGATTATCAATTATATACCGATGAACAGGATCATGGGCACCAAAGGCTAACTTGTCTGGTCTGATCCCACAGGGATCTAATTTAGAACAAATTGCTGAAAAACATTGATGCTAGGTATGAAAATTCCAGATTCCCCAGATCTCTATAATCACTGTCTAGATGTGCTGGACAAACAAGTCTGATCCGTGATGGTTCCACCCAAAAAAACCCAAAGGATCTGCTGCTAACGTCCTAGACGTAGCCAGACACCACAGCACACCCCCAGAGGTTGTGTAGAGTCATGCCTCGGGGAGTCAGAGCTGCCCCGGCAGCACAAGGGGAACCTACACAATATTGTTCATAATGTTTTAGGTTTCAATGTTATGACTGATCAGAGTACAAGTATATACACATACATACAACTAGGAACCTCTGAAGTCTAACTAGGAACTGTGAAGGCCAGTGGTGACCATTGTATTTATTCCCATTTTGTACAACTGTGGTAGGACCTCCAGTGAACATTCACATGCACATTCACATGCTACGGGCAATTTGGGACCGCCATTTAGTCTAATCTGCATGTCTTTGGACTGTGGGAGGAAACCGGTGAAACGGGAGGAAACCCACCAAGCACAGGGAGAACATGCAAACTCCATGCACACTGACTGACGCGTGGATGGAACCATTGCAGGAACTCAGGACCTGGAGGTGCAAGGCGACAGTGCTAACCACTAAGCCATTGTGCCACCACATACATACATAACAACAAAACATTTACATGTACTGTATCTGTTTTTCAATAATGAGTATGTGGGGTCGGTGGGGCGGTTGAGGTGGGATGAGGGAGAGCTTGAGTGACTGTTAATGTACATGTGTTGTTTTGTCTTTGTCCTATGTCTTGAGGACCCCCTCGAAAAATGAGATGTTTCATCTCAAGGGGTTCCTCCTAACATCAATAAAGTTGAATGACATTATTGACAGTCTTCCTTTAACCTTTCCTCAGTTTCATGAATTTGCCCTGTCCTGGCTTTCTTAAACACAAAACATCAGGCAGTTTGATTAATTTTTTGAAATGGATAATCCTTCATTACTTCACACAGACCACCCCACATCTGCAGAGCAAACCGCCCCTGAATCTCACATTAGTCCAGCTCAAAGCATTTGGCTCATGCGTCCAAGGTGTAAAGGCACAAATTAGGTCTTGACATTTGGGCACAAATAATTGTGCCTGAAAGCATGAGGCATCAATTAGACTCTCAGCACCATGACAGGTTACCCCTACAGGACACACTGATTAGAGCTAAAAATACATAAATCTGCCAAACATTGTTGTTTTTGTAATGGTTTATTATTTTTCCAGACCCTTTGCATAAGAATGTTTTGTGGTCATCATTTCAAAACTTTCTTGGCCAGTGTTATAACCTTTTTGTGTGTGTTTTTTTAATTTTATTTATTCATAGATTTGTATAATGTAGTGTCATTTTTCACATGTGGGAATTTTAGGTGAGATCGCCTGCAGGTCTGTGGACTCAAGGTTCTCTTTGATTTTTGCATTAGAGTGACTTTTCCCACACGGTTCTCCTATTGAAGGGGTCAGAACAGAGGTCAATTGGTTAATTTCCATAGTTTTCACCTAAAACATTCTTCAGGCACTTGGGAGTAATTCAATCAGCAGCCAAAACATGGAATAACATCCCTGAACCACAAAAGAAATCATTAAAAAGTGATTGTATACCACAACAGAAAAATGACCTCTGGTAAGTCTATTCAAATAAGTCCATCCATGTCCAAGAACGTAGGCTAAGGCATTAACTACTACATTTCTCATATTTCTGATGTATGAGTATTATTTATGGCTTTAATGATTGCATATATAAGTCACAGCTGACATTGATCAAAATGCCAGATATGATCACAATTGATTTAAAAGTTTAGTCCAGTTTGTTGGCATAGACTCTGCTGAACTGTTTGCGGAACCTGAGAAAGGTATGCACATGATACACTCGCTGCTTCCAAGTGAAAGTGGAAATGTGCATTGTTGCCCATAAGTGAGGCGGAAAATTGCTAACCCATTTGTCATTGTGCATGTAGAGGTCAATCAATGGATTCTTTCATGACAAGCTTACAGAATACAATGTTCTTCCACGGGCTCACCCCTTTCACACCTGGACTGTCAGGTAAAATAACAAAACAAGAGGTGAGGAAAAGAAAAGGGGGTTTAGTAGAGTTTGGCTTCACACACACGGAAAACCGATAGGTTAGAAAAATGTACTGAGTAACTTAGCACTTTAACTGCCTCAGTTCAATTCAGAATACAAATTGGGTCCAATCAGGGTTTATTTTTTCATGCAACTCAGTAACCTCATAAGCTTTGTGGGAGACACACATGGGCATCGCTTCTTGTGTTCTTAAAGTAGGAAGAAGATGAATTCATGAGCACATCTTGTATATATACAATTTATACAATGTTAAAATTGGGTAAAGAACTGTGAAACATTATTCAAATCTGGAAGGATAGTTGTGAAACACCATCTTCGAGACAGAATGTGGTTGAAAAACACATCTTGAATAACCGTGATAGTGAGATCACTTAAACGCTTGGTCACATCAAATCATAAAAAAGTGGCATGCTATGTTTAATAGTGAAAGGAGGAGCATTCCAAATGCACAATGTGTAGAGAAGGGATTGGGGCTAAACAGCTGTGTAGCTGTGAGTCTACAGTAATTTAAAATAGGTCATTTCCATAATTTTTTTTTCTTCCCTGACAGCACAGATGACGATACCAAGATCAGACTCAAATTGTGAAAGAGTGGTTCAGAGAGCATGAGGCATCATTTTCACACATGAATTGGCCACACCAAAGTCTAGACCTTAACGCCATTGAGAATCTTTGGAACGTACTGAAGAAGACTTTAGGCATTCGTCTAAGTGTAGTAAAGTTTAAAAAAATAAAATAAATAAAAAAAAAGGCAAATTAATCATTTATCAAACTGGGATTAGATTTAAAGATTCACGTTTAATTCAGGAAAGATTTCCATTGGTATAACAAATTGTGTGTTGTCTTAATGCAAATATCTTTGTTTTAAAATAACCTTGAGAAGCTATTGATGTCTTAATGATAATGAAAACTGTTTTCTCTGTCACCACCACAGTATTTATATCTATTTGTCCTCCTGTTTTACTGTAAAAAAAAAAAAAAAAAAAAAATGCATGTACAGTAGTACCATTTGTCCAGTGGACATTACAACTAAGCTCCAGTCTTACAGTACATGCAGTAGACCTTTAGCCTAACAAATACATGCAAATGTACTGTTATTGTTTTTAAGTGAATATATTTTAATATATATTTTGAAGTTACATATATTCTGTATATATTTGTGCTCAGGTCCACACAATATATATCTTCCACCTACAGTATGTTTAGTTTTACAATGTAGCCTTCAAATATGGACCTTATTTTGTGCCCAGGGGTATTGCCATATATGTGTTGGTTTTGATATGAATATCAAACAGAGAGCCACCTGTCAGTAGGTGCAGCAGTAATTAAAATGCTCTCATATTGTCCCTCTACAAGAAACAGCACTGAAGACCCAGTAGCAAGGAGAACTAATAGAGATTGAAATGAAATAATTACAAATAATTTACAAAATATCTTCTAGATAACAGAACACCATGATGATTTACAAACCAGAAAAAAACAGTGGTTTTATTGTTTATTAGCATATAAGTGTGACATAAAAGGTGTTTTGAAAAGAAAGGAATCAGGTCAATACTGTAGATTTCAGTACTCAGTAGTATTGATCAATGTATACAATATGGACAAAAGTTTGTGGAGACTTAACCATCACACTGTTATATGATCCTTCAGCAAACTCAAGTTTAGGTGTCAACTAAACTCAAGTCAAACTCAAGTCATTGCTTGCTATACAGTAGCATTACAATCTTCCAATATGGCAATACCCCTGGGCACAAAATAAGGTCCATATTGACATGGTTTGTCACGGATGCAGTAGAAGACCATGAGTGTCCTGCACAGAGCTGTGACCTCAGCCCCACTGAACATTTTTGGGATGGACTTTGACAAAGACTATACAGCAGGCATCATCACCCAACATCAGTGGCTGACCTACACAAATGCTCTTAGGGCTAAATGACCACACATTGTCATTTATTGTAGAAATGCTCCAAATTCAGATGAAAAGCCTCAAAAGAGTATGGGCAATAAGGAACAAATTTTAAAAGGAATGTTCAAAACAACATATGTGAGTATAGTTAGGTGTCCACAAACGTTTGCACTATTCCTCCCCATGTTTTTAAATCATCATCTTTTTTTCTTTTCTTTTTTTTTGCATGCAAGACTTATGCAAGACAATTTCAGAGATTGGGTTGGGTGTGGAATTTCATTGCTCATCTTTTTTTGGATCAGATTTGTCCACCTGGAGTGAAAACCACACTTGAAGAGACCAACATCAGAAACGCACTTCGGCACAACACTAAACCGCCTCCATAGCAATTTGGAAAGCTTCTGAGGAAAGGAAATCCCCAGGCAGAGACTTGATCAAGTGGCAATAAAAAGCTCGATGACATTACAAGGGAAAAAAGCACCTGACATAGATATTAGTTATTAAATCAGGATCAACAGTACTTTATTTCACTTTTGAATAAAAGTATCCTTATGGACGTTGCACGCAAAGTGGTTTAATAGTAAATAGATGTTATTAAGAAAAAGAAGTAGCTGCATGTATGGTGTATAAGCACACTTTACAAAACCAAAATGTCAGGAAATCACTCTGTAATGAGTAAAGAAGCTTTCTATAAAGCACATTCAAATTAAACTTGGTATGACATTACTTACACTTTTATAAATGTGGCCTCAGGCCAATACACCACTATGAAAGTTTAAGTCCGACAAATTTAAATAGCTTATGTGTACCAACAGTTTATCAAAGGGAATCTTTTTATAAGTACTTGGTATGTTTTGCATGTATGTTCAAAACAGGTAGTCTAGCCACATGACAACTAAAATGCTGGTATTATGTACGTATAAATAGGTAGTTGTTTGCAAGTAATTAGACAGGGATTTGGCACTGTACTCAAGCAAACTGCGGTTAAATAACAACTTTAATTCATGCCATACAGAAATCACAGTCTTTTAATATACAACAGCAATTCAAGTCAAACCTGGACTTGTGATGAAATTTCTCATGAAAGAAGGCATGAAACAGATTTACAGAACTGAATACAGTTTTACAGAACATAACTTCAAGAACAATGCAGTGATGAGAATAATAGTCACAGTAAAACAATTAAACGATGCAAAGAACATCGTTTTTAAAGAAGGCCATATACTGTATACAGTATGTGAATGACAATCCTGGGCAAGGAGCCCATTGCAGTCACTGTTAATATTTAGGAATTGGAACACCTGATCGTCAAAAACTCACAGATAACTTGTGGCCAAATTGCAGAAGAGGCACATCTGTCTGGGGAACTCAATCATTCACAAACACGGCTTGCAAATTACAGGAACTCAGCTGGGAGTTTTTGCCACATCCCTTGTACTGACCTCACATCAAGTGATTTCCGCATGTTTGGCTCATTAAAGATGTTCCTCCAAGGTCAGCATTTCAGATGTGAAGCAAGCAGTTTGATCATGGCTCCAGTATGCTGAGAAAGCTTTCTACTTCTTGAAGCACTAATGGAACGCTGGGATAAGTGCTTTAGTGTAGCAGGGATTATACTGTGTAGAGAAATAAAAGTAGGTGTTTTTTCAATCATAACTGTGCTCTGTTATTCTGCACAATCACAAGTCCTGGTTTGACTTGAATGCCCCTCGTATATGATTTCCTCGTTTCTTCGCAGTTTGAGTTTCTTGTTGCTTAAACATTTCTTAGTCAGTTGTGTTTTATACTTAATGTTACATGGGACAAATGCATCTGGAATCTGCAGCTCTTTTCAATAGGCTGTGTTTATGCATAAGAATCTGATTGAATCAGTCAGCAGCAGACACAAAAATAAAAGGCATGCAAAACAAGCTGCAAAACAAGCAAATCATATAATTAAAAAAGTCCTCAGAGAGTTCATCTCAAGATGCAAGCCAAGGATAAGAAAAAACAGAAAGTCCATGTATCATATTGACAAAACATATATGAAAAGCCTGTACATTTGTCCAGGAAAATATTAACTAGAAGTAACAGGCAGTAGTAGGCATTAGGTGTGGAGAATGTTTGCTATATCTTTAATATTTTACTTTACTGGAATTAAGCACCCTATCCCAAACAAAATTAAGTACTATAGTGACCCTGCACACAGAGCAAGTTCAAGAAGACATGGTTTTCCAAGGTTGGTGTGGAAGAACTCGGGTAGGCTACACTAAGCCATGATCTCAACTTCACTAAGCACCTTTGGGATGAAATGGGATGCTGACCATGCACCAGGCCTTCTTGCACAACATTTATGCCTGGCCTCGCTAATGTATGTCGTTAAGCAAAAGTAAGACTGCCTTGACTCACTTAATCAAGCTTCAGTGAAAATAAGGTGGGATAAAAATTAGTATATTATAGCCCTCACACAGCATAATCAGGAAAATGTCCATGTGTGACAGATTTCAGGCATCCACAAGGTGTTAGAAACAGTAAGAACAGATTTATTTCATATTATGTTACAGTTACGTATATGACCCAAAAATAAAGAGTTATGCATAAATTATATGTTATTCACTTGATAGATATTGATACAGATAAATGGAAAAGTTAACATTTGGGCTTCACTATTTTCATTGTACCTGCTTCATTCCAAGCTTGTTTTGAAGAACAGAGCAATTTTCCAAGAAACTAAAAGTGCATCATCATGATCATCATTTAATAACAGAAATGAACTGCTTAGCACTTTAGGTGTTTCATAAAATGCAACCTGTTCACTGTAAAATAAAAACAAATTTTACAAATTCATGGTTGCATGTTGTATGAAGGAGGCTTTTTCATCTTATCAGACAGCTCATGTACAGAAGTTAATCAGTGGAGTACAAAGGGGCCTTTATTTAGGTGAAACCTCCATGCTCTCCAATATCAAAGGCAGCACAAGCTACCACAACAAGATGCTACACCAGGTGATAAGATATATGTCATGTGACATATGAAGGAATGTCTGCAGTGAGTAATGGTGAATTAGAAATTCGAGCTTAGTATCAGTTATTAAAGTCTTCAGATTTGTTTTTAATCTTCATGGTTATCAAAATAACTTGTTTTAGCTTGAATTGAGAAAATAAACTCATATCAGATTTCAGATTTCTTCTTGGGTAAAACAGAATGACCTGAAGGGTATGAATTGTACTTGTCATCAGCCAATTTAAAGTTCTAGTCCTTATTTTGAATTTGATTTTGCAGTAAAATCACTGTGACTATTGTTATGTTAACAATATTTTGTTAATCACCAGTATTGTTACAAGTACAGACCATGACCTCAGCTGAATCAGATGAACAGCAGAACTTTAAAAAGTGAGGAGAACACTGAGAGCTTGTGTTTTGTGCTAGATAGCCATGTCCTGTAATAAAAATTCTTGCTTGTGAGTTTTTGAATAGTAGTGAAGAGACACAGGTTCATTGCTGCAGTTTAATTTCTGACATAATATGTACTTCAATTTATTCAGTAAAAGCGCTAGCTAATGGACAGCAAGGTGGCTTAGATGTTAGCACTGTCGCCTGCAACCTTCAGGGTCTGGGTTCGATTCCCAACTCTGTGTACATGTATTTTACATGTTCTCCCTGTGCTTGGTGTGTTACTCCAAGTTAGACTAATTGGCATTACCGAATTGCCCGTGTGTGTGTGCCCTGCAATGGATTTGCACCCTGTCCAGGATGTACACTGCCTCGTGCCCTAAGTCTTCTGGGATAGGCTCAAGGCCTGCATGACCCTGAATACAAGATAAAGCGGTATAGATGATAAGCGGTATAGACTATTTGATGTCATGTAACATGTTCAAAAATATTTAAAGGTTTCTGATTCACCTAATCAAGAAACAGGTAATATTTTCATTAAATAATTCGACAGCCTTCAAATGCCCTAATTTATTTGCTCAGAATTCATTGATTGCAAGGTGAGAGGATCATTACTTTTTACAGAAGGAAATTCTAGATCAGGGTTCCTTCAAAGAGTGATGCTTCATTAAAATCACTCCTCATTCAGGTGCTTGTTTTAATTGCAGTCATTCTAATTTAATAGGGGTCAGAATGCTGCTGTCAAGCAGCCAGCCATCTTCCCACCACCTCGTCACAAGCCTGCAATAATAAAAATCTCATAACCCTGATGGACAGATTGGTTTTCGGTGGCAATAAGAAGAAAGGAAGAGATTGGATTTCCCAAAATGGATTCAAAGTGAGATTAACATCAAATATTTCAACAAAGTATTCAAGCACCAAAGGGGAGATTGGCATCTTGGCAGCTTTAGGTGGTCCAGGCTGACAGCTTCCTGGATATAAATAAAGTTACAGACAGATTTTATGTAAACAATAGTCTTGTGATCACACACTGAACTGCTCCATTCCATAATATAGAAATAAAAAATGGACCTGGGTTTGGAGTTGGATTTAATGTGATATGGCATTATAACAAGATTTACATCTGAAACCAATGTGAACAAAGGCATAAACTGTGACATAAGACTATTTTTCTGTCAGGTTTAATGAATCTTTATTACTTCTACCGGACAAAAAAATAGCAACAGTGTATTGCCACCTTTATGTATTTTTTAATCCTCAAATTACAACATTCTAGCAACTGACACAGACCCAAGCACAAAAAAAACAACAACAATAATCTATACTTACCTTTGTAAAGCTCATGGCAGATGTGTAAGACCAAGCAGATCAAAGTTGAGCTCAGAGTATATTACGGGCCTTTTTTGAGGTTCTGAAGAGCTGAAGCCATGTTTATCCATGCATTCCCCCTGTCACTGTCAAACAAAAGCATTTCTCCTCTTTAAAATGCAGGGGGCGTGCGGGAGGGGGCAAAATACTAACGATGAGCTTTACCTATGATGATCGAACATAACAGTCAACAGAATTTGTAGCCTTCAGGCAAAAGAGTGTGAGATGTATTTTGTCACTGTTAAGGGATTCTGACAGAAAGTGACACTGAAAGAAAATACAAGCAGGAGAAGAACACCCTTCACATGTAGCTTCACTTGTAGCTTCACTTGTAGCTTTATTCAAATTTATAGTGTTCTAAGCTTAGGCCATGTGGATAACATACAGTAATGTTTAAGGAAAGTCAACAAGGGATAAAAGATGTAGCAAGCACTTGCTTAGGAATCCTGCTCTGTCAACAGGAAACAGTTCTGCCATGTTCACAAGCACATATACTATTCCATCCTTTGCATACTTTGTGCACCTGAGAGCTTAACAATGTCTAAGTTACAACCAGAACAAAAGATTCCTTTATGGCAGCAGCACTCAGGGGGATGACAGCTATAATATTGGCTTCAGTACATATAGGTAACATACTAGGTAAGAGGAAATAACCTTTTAAGCTTGATGTTGATGTCCGCTGTCATTACAAACTGATAACACAGGGTTAGTGTGTTTTTTCAAGACCAGGAGACCATACAGGGTAACATTATAAGGTATTAGAGCTGTGTTATGCAGACAGTGAGCCAGGGTAGCCGCCTTATCTCACAAAATTCCCACGGAATATTTAATAGCCTTTAGACCTGGACTTATAATAATAAGTTAAAACTTAATATTTAACCATTGGTTGCATCTTGCATTATAAAGCTTAGTGTGATGCCAAACTAAAAATGTCCAAATAAAAGACTCTTAACAAGTGTGTAACTTTGTATGCTTCAATTAAATTATGTGGGGTTTTTTATTTTTGTTTTTTTAATCTACAAATATACTATTTGATCTTCACACATAATAAAGTTTCTGGTAAAACCAATTATTCTAAATTGTCTAAGTTGACAATTTCCTACATTTAAAGAAACAATCATTTATGTGCTCTTCTACCTAGATTTTTTGCAAGATTCCACTCAGTGAGGTATACACTGATTGTCGAAAAATAATGGAAAAAAAAAAAGCGAATCAATGCCGATTTACTGTACAAACCGGATTCCAAAAAAGTTGGGACACTAAACAAATTGTGAATAAAAACTGAATGCAATGATGTGG
>JAQQZT010000002.1:17179283-17194639 GCA_030068275.1 Clarias platycephalus | reverse complement strand
ACATGTAAACCTGTTTTAAGAGACTCATTAAGCAATATTAGCAACCTTTAAAATGGCATAATAGGGGCACTTTAAGTCTAAGAACTGTTTAACTTCTTACCAAAAAAGATTTCAAAAGGGAAGAAACACAATGGATGCAATTTTGTGTTGGGATCAGAAATAATGAAATCTGACAAAATAAAACTTAGGTAGGTTTTAGAAAAATAGAAGCTAGGATTGGTGCAGAACATTCAAAGAAACAAGCAGCTGAAAATTGTACACCACAGAGTACTGTCTGCAGCCTGTTACTTTTTAATATAATTATACATTATAGCACTGAGTCAGTAGGGGAAAGCAGTAGGGAAATCACTGTATGCATATAAGGGAGCATTTTGGATTAAGAAAGGGAATATTGAGTATACAATGAATAAGACGCAATGTGCAAAGGTTGAGAGTGAGCAAATAAATGAGAATTTAAACTATCAATAGCAAAGACACAAGTCATATGTTTTGCTAGATCTCACAAGAATACATCCTTTAAGTTATATGGTTAAAAGCTTAAACAAGTCAAATCAAACAAGATGTTTGATAAGAAGTTAAACACTGTAAAAACTGAAACTAAGTCCAAAAAGCTTGACAATATGTATAGCAGGACAAGACCGGGGGCAAGTAGGGAGCACTCTAAACTATGGCCATATACTATATCTCACATCTCTGCAGCAGAGTCAAGAATTAAACAGCTGAAGATCCTATAAGCTCAAGCATTCCTGATTTATTGTGAGGCTTTTAAAACCTCAATAGTGCCAGTTATTCAGGTTGAAGTGGAAGAAATACCACTAAGAATCAGTAGGTTCAAGGTAATGTCATAATGAGTCACATCCAACAAAGGCCATCCTATATGAGTGTTGGGAGCACAATGAGCCTAACTTACAGCTTTTGATGGGTAGGGAATATCAAAGCAAAAAACATGGACCTATGTAAACTACCCAACAGTCTCATAGTTTCTAAACCTGCAGTACTTCCTTGGCAGTTCATTATGTCATCCAAGCCTATGACAAAATTAAAGACAATTCTGCAGCATGGATGACAGTACAAAACCACTTTAAAGATATAGAAATAGGAAAACTACCCACCCAATCACTTACTTACTCACTTATCATCTATACCGCTTTTCCTGTATACAGGGTTGGTAAGAGGCTGGAGCCTATCCCAGGAGACTTAGGACCCCTGGCATCGCAGGGCACACACACATACACTCTCGCTTATTCACACACTATGGGCAATTTGGGAACACAATCAGCATGTCTTTGGACTGTGGGAGGAAACCGGAGCACCTGGAGGATATCCACCAAGCACAGTGAGCACATGCAAACTCCATGCACGCAGACTCAAGGCGGGACTTGACTCCGGACCCTCTAGGTGCAAAGCAACAGTGCTGACCACTAAGCAAGTGTGCCACGAACCCTGGAACAGCTATTCAAAATGCATTAGGGAAAACAAGATGGAATATTATTTCCCCTATCAAACTACTTAAAAACTTAAAAACTACTTACAAAAAATTATAATAATAATAATAATAATAATAATAATAAAGGAGAAGAAGAAGACAATTGATGATTGAAGAATTTGATTGAGTGTTTATGAGAGAAGTGAATGTTTTGTGATTGTAATGAACACAAGATGGCAGCAAAGGCAACAAAACCACTTAAATTACAAGGCTTATTGTCTAATTATTTCATGTAATTGCTTGGTAGGAGGAGATTGGCAATCAGAAAGTTGTTCCGATGGAAAGTTTATTGTAAGTTTACAAGCATGCGCAACGGTTAAGAACAGTGACTTGTTTACATTGTAGGTAATTAGAATGTTAAACCAGTCAGTTGCCTGTGTGTCACATTTCCTATGGAAAAATTAAGCAGTATGGACCATTGGACGCTAGACCATTGTAGGTGGTTAAAAGGCTAACCTGGCTGGTTGTGGCTAAAAGTTTGCTAGGCTAACCCAGTTGCTAGTCACAGCTAGCTGGTAGATAGGCTAACCGATTTGGTTGCTGTGATATTCCAATTGGTCGCTAGCATGTTGCTAAGTTGATTGAGTCGGAGGAACAAAATGTTGATTTTATCAAGCCAAAATAATTACCAGTTTACATTAACCTGTAAAAAGCCAAATGAAACACTCTAAAGGTAAATGCCCTCATAAAACTATTTTTTTTTTTTTTACAAAATACACATACTTCACAAAAGCAGGATATCTGTAGTATTCTCTGTACTATTACTGCAGTATAATGTTTCAGTGTAACTACTATATTAACTGCACCACTTAATATTAACTGCAGTATTGTAATTTTACTGTAGTAGTATCAGTATTACTGCTATATTATTGTAGTATTACTGTGGTATCACTGTAATATTAATTGCAGTAGAATTAAAAAAAAATGTAGTAGTATTGTAGTATTACTGCAGTAGCACCGTAATATTAACCATTGTAGTATTACTGCAGTCATATTGTTATCATGTCTGTTCATTAGAAAAACGACTAGTCAACTATAAATGTTATATTTTTATTTATTTTTTATTATTACAATACATTTCTCAAAAGCTCTTTCCTTGCTTCAGTGGGGCGTCCCACTCTGTTCAAGGAGAGAACCAGGGCCTCAGGCTTTTCGAAAATGTGACTACTTGTGAGCTAGTGAGATTGCCAGAGCGACTTTTCAAAAATACGTGCATTCAAACGAAGCCGACAGTTGTTGCCTGCTAAGTTGCTGTCAGGTTTATGGAAAGAAGTGCATGTATAAAATGGCATTAGTTGATTTTCATGGCAACAACCTCACACTCATCAGCGAAGCATTCAAAAGCAACAGTCCGCTTCAGATGGTAAAAAGAGAATATAATCTGCAAACAGCAAGCATTGTTATTCTAGTCACCATATTGGACATCTCACCATTTAGAGTAAATAAGGCTCTATCTCATTAGAATTGATTGGAATATAGATAGTATATATAAATTATCAATTAATAAAATTATTGAGGTTCACACTCATGATTAGTTTAATGGCAAATAGAATATGTTTTGTTTATACTTTTAGATGTATTCTGATATTAGTATCTTTAAGCCATTAGTTCCCAAACACTGGGCAGGAGATTTATTTGGTCGTCGTCGCGATATATGTCTGCAGTTAACCTTTCAGTCACACGGGGGAGCCAGAAAGTTTTCTACCACTGTCTCGGTTGCAGTTTGAGAGTAGAGGAAATAATATGAAGTTTTTATTTATCATATGTAAATCATATGTAGCCTATCTCAGAAATAGGCTTTCAATAAAGTGTTGTGTAGATAGCAATAAAAAATTATAAGTTCCGGTTATTTATGCACATATCACCATTTCTCATGATCTATAAATAATGCATACTGTGAAAGGGTCATGATGGTTGGTCATTTAAAAAAATGAGTCCCCTGTTTTTTCCTATGGCAGAACCTTACTTTTGTGATATATTGTTAAATTAACATGTGGAGCATAATATGACAGTGTAATATGTAATAATGTATTAATTTCTTGGAAAACATTAACATTAACCCATGATTATTTAATAGTTTTTTGCCATGCCCAAATTTTTATTTATTAAATGTATGTTTGTTGCGTATGTTTCCAAATACATAAGCATTGTGTGATCAACAAGAAAATATATAACAGGAAACACTATTAGAGGTATAGATGTATTTGTCAAGTATTTTAATCATGAATAATCACTTGTGAAAATACAGTACATTGCTGTACTTACAATTTAAATATTTACAGTATAAAAGTAGAATCAGTAAGGTGCCTAGAGGCATCTGCATTTGTCAATAAATACAGTATGTATGTACACTGAAATGCTTTGACTGTCAGTTGAATGAGCAAACGTATTTTGCCCTTCAGATACCACTTGTGTCCACTAGATGTCTATGAGCGCCTTGTTTCAACTCGGTCGAATGATATTTTCAGCACTTTGTACCATGTCAGCTCCAAGGTCTCCATGTTGTTTGGGCTGAAGGGAAGATTTCTCTTGTGTCCACCTTAAGAGGTGGTGACGTAGGAAGAGCTCTGGACTCTGGATGCAGTTGTAATAGCTGAGGTAAACTTTCAGGACTGCAGACAGAGAATGCTGTTGTAAAGTGTGGTGGGGAGGAGGAGGAGGGAGAAGACACAGAGGAAGCAAAAGGTATGTAGAGAGGAGAGGGTGGAGGGGAGAGCTGTTCGGATGGAGTAAAAACAATAGGATTTTGGTAGGCAGACTTTGAAGCAATTGTAGATGTCTCGGTGAAGATTAGATCTTGTGTATAAGAATTAGACACTGGTGTAGATGAACATAGTTTTGTACGAGGACTGGGTGATTTGGTGTCTGATTCTCTCCACGGTCCGGAAGAATGACCCTGGTCGCAATCCAATCTGGAAAAATATTCCAGGCTCATTCTGGGATTTTCTCTTTCAAAGTGATGCATCTGACCCATGAAGGAAGTAAAGTCTGGAACACATTGATGAGTGTGAGCAGCAGAAGCAGGGTTTGATGAGTTTGTTTGAGTGGGCGAGACTGTAAGGACAGGAGACAAAGGTTAAAGTTATGTTAAATGGAGAAACAACCAAATAATAAAATAATACATTGACTCATATAGCTTTCTTACCTGTTTTGTCACGTGTGTTCTTTCGAATATATTGAACAGTCAGATCCAAAATTTCTGCTTTCTCTAGTTTGGGGTTTTGTAAACGCTGTGGAATGGAGGAAGGGGAAAGATAGTTAATTCTCCTGTAGAAAAATAGATGATACACGAGTAGAAAAACAAGCTAATACAGGAATAATAATGCATAATACATGTTCCTAATGCTGCAGTAATATACATAATAAGCTTTTATGATGTATGTATTGCAGACATTCTACAGACAAGTACTATACCTGTATAATAATTATTAATAGCCTATAATAAAACAGTGAAATTAATTTCCTCAGGTTCAGTTTACTTACTGTATCTGCTGTGCTGTTGAAAAGCAGCGTCCTGAGCACAGCAAGGTTTTGATTGATTCGGTCTCTTCTTTTCTTTTCTATCACTGGCTTCAGTTTCTGAAGATGAGACATTAAAACTTTATTTAACAGTTTGTATAAATGTACGTTTTAAAACAACACACCAAATATCAATACACCGTGAAATAAAATGCTACATAATGAGTTCATTAGACCTATTTAAATTAGGCCCTATTAGCAGAAATCATACTTACTCTTCTCATGCTTTCCGTTTTAGCCATGGCGGAAGAACGAAATAAAAAATGTGCTTTTATTAAGTATTTCCAGGAAAGTTTTTCAGATCAATACTTGCGGCAGGCTGAGCCTGAAACTTATATGGAGCGCTACCCTCCGCTTTTCCGTGATTGGTGGATAGTATGTAGTGACGTCAGTAACCCCACCCCAACCCTGAGCGAAAAAAACCGTGAGGGAGCTAAATGTTTTCCCCCTACTTTAATTTGCTTGACAATGTTTCGCCAAATTTACGTGTGTTTTGATTAGTTTGATCACTTACGCTTTGGGCATTGTGAGCCATGAATTGTGAAGCTGAAAATTCACATATCTTAAAACTTTGGGACAGGTAAACACTGCATGCGTTTATAAGGTATAATATAAGCCATTGTATTAGTGATTCGTGTTTATGTTGGAGGATATATGGTGGTATAATGGCCAAACTTTTAGCACTATTCCGTTAAGTGTGCTTGTGTGAGTGAAATGCGTTAGGTGAGAAAGGCTTAGCGAGAGAGTCAACAAACTTACTAACACACGTGACTTCTTTGGAAAGAAATTTCATTTAACCACTGAACATTTTAATTATGATTATATTGGTGCGATCGATGATCGATTTAATATCGCATGCTTCCCATCAATAAAATATTTTTGTCCCCAAAAACGCAGAATCCAAGAATTTCGAGATAAATCTTGTCGTGAGAACCGAACTGAAGTGTTATATGAGGCACCAAGACCTTGTGCCCAACCATATCATGTTGTTAGGTGGGAATGTGGACACTTGGTGAACTTAAGGGACAAACTGCGCCACACATATTTCAGAAGGTCAAAGAGTTACGAAAAAAATCAGATTACACATATAGTGTTGTAAACCATGCATCATGCACCACCATGTAATCCATGAATGTTCCAGTGAACTCCAGTCTGATAGAGAATACCCGCTAAATCAAGAACTAACCCCAAGCTCTATGGATTTTATGTGTATTCCTGACTCGTGACAGAAATGTTTGACTGGCAGTATTAATTGTGGCTGTTAACACGCCTGTGCAAGTCTTAGTTTCTTTCAAATATTCGAGAAGAAATTACCACTTATACCACTCTTACACTTATACACTAAATTACAGGCTATTAAATACCTGTACATTTGCTTAAATGTTGTTTACATTTATATGCTTTTATGTTGGAGTTTTTAAAATGTTCGAGCTTTTGTTTAGACTGTTGCTGTACATGCTTATTTTCAGCACGGGCATTCATTTTACTGTATAGATTGTATAACTGATTTTATTTTACATTCAGGGCTGGTTCTAGACCAGACCATATGGGGCAGTCAGAAATTTCAGCTCATGCGACGGCGCGGGGGGGAGGGAGGGGAGGGGGGCTGCGCGCGTTCAGATCATGCGACCGGGGGGTGCTGCAGCCTGTGAAATCTAAACTGTGTAGTGTTCCTTTTTAGGCGGATTTTCCCGCTAACGCAAATAATTTTATCAACTTGTTATAAATTCATTTTGTTAGTATATTAACATGTGCTGTCTCAACATTTCAAAATTTTTATTTGAGGGGGCAAGACATTTATTTGAGGGGGCAAGACATTTATTTGAGGGGGCGCTGCCCCCTCTTGCCCCCCCCCGTAGAACCGGCCCTGTTTACCTTTAATTATGCACGTGACTGAAAATGTGTGAGGTGAGAATTCCGCACGTGTCTATGGGAGAGCGTGGGTCCGCAACAGAGTGTTGGTGTGTGGTTAAGTAGATGGGTATGCCAGAGGTGTAATGGCCAAACGTTTAGCACCATTTCGTTAAGTGAGCATGAATGACCTAAGTGATAAATGTTGGAATTGGTGAGAAAAGTCAACAGTTAGCATGTAGACACACCCGAATCAGTGGTTGCAAACAAGTGTTTTTAAAACGAAATCTACACTCTGTAAAATACAAATGAATTTACTGAGAATAATAACGGGATTGGATTGCAGTTGAAATGCATGGATTTAACTAGAAAGTGAAACATTCTCATTCCAAACACTTATTTACTTTGTGTTCAGCAAATTTTGGAGCACCATTAAAGGTTATACAGAAATCTAGAGTGTCTGGTGAACATATTGGAGTTGTGGTGTATAATTCAGTAAAAAAATTTAGGTGAACCCAAACTTCCACAAAACCTGGCAAAACCTTCACCTGTGCATTGAAAAACGAAACCGATTTTCCAGATGTTTGGTGGTTTTGTAGCTTACATTCTTCTTTACTTTTCACACCATATCGTGTATTCTAATTGTTCTTATTCTAAACATTATTGTATTCAATTATTATATCCATTACTGTATGAATATTAAAGAAAGGGTGTGTTTTATGAGGACTCTGATCACCATTGGTCGGGTAAGCTCATGGGCGGGGATTGCTTCTAGCGTTTGAGTATAACATGGACCTAAACTCAAAATATTACCAGTATCTTATGTTGCAGTCAACTTGCCGACCGGAGTTCCTAAATATGATGACGATGTCTAGTGATATACCAGACGAGAAAGATTTGGTGAAACGGGTAAGAAATCTTAATTACGGACTTACGAAGCATGGATATCTGTACTGTCTACATCTAATTCATGACACCATAGATTATACCTCACTGAGTTATTGTAAAATTTTGAAATAGCCTACATGCCATCTGTGAACGAAGTATCTATCAAAAGTGATGTTTCAAAGAACTGTTAACATTTTATTTAGGAATTTTATAGTATTTTGATGATGTACAATTCTTAAATTTTCAGGTTCCCAAACCCCTCATGGAGAAGCGGAGGAGAGACCGTATTAATCACAGTTTAGAAACATTAAGGCTTCTGTTGGTGGAGAACACATGTAATGAGGTAAGTTCTGAATTTCATGCCATATGCCTAAATAGTTTTCTTAAAGTTTCTGTCATGTTAAATGTCTTTGGCAAAACTTTGCAGTTGACACACATTTTATCTGTTGTCCTTTTAAAGAAACTGAAGAATCCCAAAGTGGAAAAAGCTGAAATCCTGGAAAGCGTTGTCAATTTCCTGAAGGCAGAGCAGCAATCCAGGCCTTACTCATATTCCATCAAAAGAGAAAAAAGAAAACATGAGGAAGAAGACGAGTACGGATCTCCTTGTAAACGTCAGCTGAACTACAATGATGGGATGAGAACATGTCTACTCAGAGTCAGCAATTTTATTGCAAGCAAGAGCCAAGAATTAGAGGGGAGTATGCCAGTGACCATGCAACAGGAACTTAAAGAACATTCCATTCAAGGACATCTCTCGCCAGCTCTGCACCTCAGATACCATGACGAGTCTATACCAGGGCAGCAGGCATTTACTTATGTGGAGTCAACCAGCTCTTGCGTGCCACTGGGTCATCCTTTGCTTTCTCACAGGACTGACATATATGAACCTACAAAGAAGACAATGTCCAGCTCTAAACAGCCTTTGATACCAAGTGATTCTGTGTGGAGGCCTTGGCCACAGTGACAACCAGACATAAAAAAAAAAACCATCAAAAACTGACCTATGCTTACAAATCATTTCCATGCAAAAGACTGAAATGTAAATGCACATCATGTGTAAATATGTGGAATTTGTACAGTAGATACTGAAATCTTTATTTTTATGATGTGCACAACAACAGTAAAGTGTGTGTCTTACATATATGTTTTGTACTTGATAGCATATATTTTTTGTATGAAAGAAGTGTTTCTAATTTTTGGAGTATGCAAACAATTTTGGAAAGAGTTTTTCCACATCTTTTGTACTATGAATTGACACATATACATGCATTGTCTGGAAGCTTTTATTTTTTTGTACAATTTTTTATTGTGCTACGTTTTCTTGACAGCATTCAATTACATACGGTGTACATAAGCAAGCAATTTGTGTATTAATGTGTTTATATTGAAAATAAATCTGTCGGGATATATTCTTCAACAAGTTGCTTTGATTATATTGTTCTGTTTTCTGCTATTTTCCATAGCTATCTCTTTTTTCCTGATGGATATTTCAAATCACTACAAAAAATCCCCTGAACGTTCAGCCTTATAAGCTGCAATCAGGCCAAACATTTCCAGACTTTCAGTTTCCCAATGTTCCACTTCAGTGCATTGTTATCTCTGTAATGTGTGCCCAAAGCTGCAATTGCCTGCCTAACCTAAGACATTCAGATGCAAATAACCGATTAGACTTCCTGCTCTCATCTTAACTGTTGTCTTTTGCACCCTCTTCCCCTTCAATTTACAGTATATAGAACACTTTGGTTTTGGTCTTTTTTCATTAAAGACCAATCAGTTACACTTTTACACAGCCGAGCGGTAACTCTAGACAAATTGAATAGAATAAAATAAACGAACGATTGCATACTGTAATGCATAACAATTGATCACCAGGATTATTTCCAACTCTTATAAGCTACGTAGTGATCACACCTTTTCCCCAGCAGCCAAAGACATAATCATTGATACATTCTCATGCTCTGATGATTTGCAAATTATTTTAATTGGTCTTTTTTTCATTGATTTGATCGTTTTTCATTAAGGACCAATCAATTACACGTTGCCACAGCAGAGCGGTAACTGTAGACAAATTAAATAGTATCATACTATTATACTATGTATTATACTATATATAGGCCTACTATATATTATATTGCAATAGTGATGCAAACCGTATCGCTTTCAAATAATAAAATAGACCATATTCATTTATCATTTTCTGTCATTGCACTACAGTTTTCAGAAACATTGTGCCTTTTAGGAAGCTTAAATAGAAATTTTGATTGTACTAATGGTAAATGCACAAACAGGAAATTCTACATTTTGCACTTTATGTAATGATGTCAACGCCTTTTCGATGGTCAGTAAATTAACCTGAATGTAACAAAAAACTCAGTTTTAAATCCAATGCTATCTCGTTTCTTATTTCCTTTGGATCAAAGAAACTGGCTTAACCGAGCTAAGGAGAAGCATGAACAAACTCAGCTTTTCTGCGCTCCTCTGCCTCGCTTTGTTACGCTCTATAAACGAGTCTCAATGGGAATCACATCAGAGGATCAGCTAAGACGGTTTAGGTGGCCATTGGGCGATAATTCTTCCAAATGCAATTACTACTTTTGAGTGTAAATGAGATTAGATTTGCAGAGAAGCAGCGGATGTTTCTCCTTATGCTGCCAGTCCGAACAATAGTTATTTACTGACCGCTGCGACCACACTGTGTAGACCAGCTTCATTTGTTGGAACCGAATTTATTGTTGAAATAAAGCTACATATCATTAAAAAATTAAGGAATCTAACAGTAAATACTACTACTCTGTGTTTACAGTTCGATTATAAGGAACATTATCAGACTATACATTTAACCTTAAATTAGAACAAAAGATCACCCACAAAAACAGACAAAAGCTAATGTCCAGAATATTTATCATTTATTTAAAATTGCGATGTACCCAAAACTTTTTTTTTAAAGAACATTGAAAATCGTTCTCGTGCAGGTGTAAATCCCTCACTCAGTTGCTGCGTTTGTGCCACGTGTTGCCGCGAGCTCTCAAGAGTACACTCGCCTTGTGCCACCTCGAAACTAATAATAAGTGGTAACTTTCTGCAAAATGCACATCTCCCGTGCAATCACATAACCTACAATTATTTATAATCAGCCTATCAATCCTAATTACAAGCACTGTCTCACTTATTACAATGTTCAGCCTATATCCTGTCGCAGTCGTTTCTGTGGTCTGTAATATTAATCACATTTTACCCGTTGTTTCTTAAGACATTATATGCGCCATTTCCCGATAATCTATATAATTATGGTGTGTCTGTTGTTGAAATGCTAGCTGGGAGAACTTGGGAGTAAATATTCAACTGCCTACAATACACATAACAATAAACCTGAATTTTTAACCCGATTAAAACTTGTAAACGTCTCAGCTTTTATTCTTTGTATTGTAGAGTCTGATGTCCATAAATAAAATAATTGTACAAAATGCTGAACCTGTGCCTATTAGATTAGACAAAAACTTTCTAACCACACACACTTCACATGGGCCAGGATGTTGCACTAAAACCTTATGTGCCCATTTTATGCAGAAATATTTATTTAAATATACGAATTGTATACAGTAACTGATCAGTCACTTAATTAAACATTGTAAATTATACCCTACAGGAAGCTATAGGGACCTAGGGAAGTGTGAAGAATTGTTGTACAAAGAAGGCGAAATTGATGTTTATCTCCAGTGTGTGGCTCCTAATAAGGGGTTTTCTTTTTAAATCTGTATACTTCAACATGCGACATGTGGACCTTCAAGAGTAACACAACCACTAGCTAAAAGAGCAGCAGAGAGAAAAGGGATAGGCTAGACACCCAACTTCTCATCAATAGTTAATCCTTTTATAGGTTTCTCGCTACAGCTGAGGGCGCAGAGTTTGCGGTGGGTGCGATTACTTAAAAGCCAGCGCACCCTTTCCTTTGAAACAGCGCAGCTCTTTTAAATGTCTGTTATTCACGATCTTTAAGCCCCTGCGGGTGGGAAATGAAGGGGGACCAGCTTGACCTCGGTGGGATATTAATTGGAGGTGAGGATCCACAATGAAAGCGTACGCGCCTCGCCGCCTCTACATTCGGTGTTCACCGGCCTGTTGCGATGTGGGCGGGGTTGAAACTCCACTGATGTAGCGTCATACCTGAGCGAACTGAATGACGTCGTCGGGAGAACAGCTGGCCTCGCCAGCCCCACGCCTGCCCACATAATTAAAGAAAACTCACTGGCTTCACCAGGCGAGCCCCAGCGTGCGTCCACTGTGCTCCAGGGGGGTCACTCTCTGAAAACTAACAGACCAACCAACATTAAGAAGCTTCGGATGGCTTATGGGTTCGGGCATTTCCTAAAATATCAATGTGGGAATCAGTAATCCTGAATCCTCCAAGTGGAAATAATTTAAATAAGCGTGGAAAATGTACACACACGTATTGAGTAATGTGTGGGGTCATTTCAGCTTACTTGTATTTTTTTTTTATTAAGGTAAGATCAAAGTAGACCACCATTAAACGTAAGCAAAATTGTACTTTTTTATTAATTGCAGTAGCAGCATAGCAAATGAAACAAAGAACAAACATACAAATCAATCTGTGAACTTACAATTCTATGAACACAGTAGAAGTAGCATATACTACTTTTTGAAATTGATTGAATTATATGCTGCAGACTAACTCTACATATTGTGTTGCAGTAGTGGTATGCATACGTGCATAAAAATACGTGTTAGTCATGACTCTTTACAGTCGTATGAAAAAAAAAAAATCACAACTTTTTTTCAAACTGCATGTTTGCTGTGTACCCTAACCCTTATGTCACATCAGTTAAGATACTAATGTCTAGATGTCTAAGCTAGGCAAGAAACAAATGCTGATAATTTCAATTGTCCAAATTTACCAAAACCGATGTTTTGAGTTTACCCAGCCCTTAATTTTCTTTACTTTTATCTTTAGTTGATTGATAAATAATGAAAATAGTCATTCTACAATCGTTGGTGGAGTGAAACAGGAAATGGCACCAGGGATGGTTAAATAATGGGGTTTATTTATAATCCATTCACAAATTAGGCTTTGGCAGCAGGAAGGCCCTGAGCACGTTGGAACTCTTGCTGCAGGCTAGTGAGGACCTCGCGATGCTGTTCAGACTTTCGCTCCATCTCTTTCAGTAATGTCTCGTATCGTTTGCTGCACAGAAATGACACAGATTAAGTTTTTCATGAGCAAAACTGTACTGTTGTTAATGCTTGTACAGGACACTGTTTTCATGCCAATCAATTTAAAATAATGGAGCAACTGTCTGGAATATTATTTGAATGATTGTAATTATGTTGTTTATTTAGATATTTTATTATAGTTGCAGCAGCACAATACATTGCACACAACTTCTAATCAACTTACATTTCTCCATTGATGTACTCGAGTCTCTTGGCCACTGTTGCCTTTGCTTCATCTAAATCTTGTTTTACCAGAACAGGTCCAATTAACTTGTAAACTGTATTCTGGCTGTCCAACAAGTCTAGCTCCTAGGGAACACATAAATTCAAAATGTACAAATATTTATTTCACATGTGACCACACATAGCAATCTATTTGAATAAAAAAAAAAATTCAAATAGAAACATAAAATGTATGAATGAAATATACAAGTTAAACAGGATGTGCAGAATGTGAATGTGCAAAATGTACAACATAGATATGGCATGTAGGTATGAGCAGCAATATGAGTGGAATATGAGATATGCATGTTATTGTCCATGTTTTAAAGTGAAAGTGGGTCCTCTTGAATTTGAAAAAACAGATGTGCAGCATATAAGCAGGGGTGCAATTGTGCAATGTGGTGAATAACAGTGTGCTCCAACACAGGAGAGAAGGAAATAAAGGTTCCTCTTAAGGCATCTTCCTACTACCGTCTCAGGGAGTTTTTCCTTGCCCCTGTCGCTGTCCTCCTCGACTTGCTCATCAGGGACAATCTTATAATTTTGAGTCATACACATTCCAGAAAAACTTCAATCATTCTTTTGATTGAGTAAAGCTGCATTGCGAACATGTCAATTGTTAAAAGCGCTATACAGCTAAAATTGAACTGAAAAGCAAGTCCAATCAGTTGAGTTCTAAGTGGCATTGACCAATGAAGCATCACACAACCTAATATGTACAATTACACCCAGGATACAAAATGGGACTTTCTGAAAATTCAGGAAACATGAATGTAACAATATTTTTACCTCTTTAACTATGTTATTCTCAGTAAGCTGTGCCTCAAGCTTCTGTCGGGCTGACATGCTTTTACTGACATCTGTAATGTGAGAAAAGATTCAATAACTTTATTACTTGCACATCATGCAATATTAAATGTAAAGCAAATAAATAAATTAACAATGTTTAAAGATATTAACAAAAACTTTGGGACATGTTACATATACAATAGTCTGCAACATAGTGTGCATTACAGCGCTAATAATTAAGCAAAAAAGCAAGATGGCATAAACATAACATCCAGCCATTACAAAATTCGTATTGTTACGGAATCAGTAATAAACAGTGGTATGTTATGACTTCAATTCACTTATACTATATAACGACTATTTACAATGTTAAAGTGGAATAAATGGTAAACACCACCACTTAAAAATGAAGGATGTCGAGTCTATTATTAAAACGGTATTGCAGATATCTCCGTGGTTTAACTGCATCTCTAATAACTCGGCATTACAATGCAGTAAATCATACGGGCTAACGTTTCCAGATTCACCCGAACAAAAACATTTGGACAACGAATTGTAAAATCCTAAATTAGTTCATCCACAGCACTCACACCCGGTTTGGTTATTACTCTTTTCCCACAGATACCTTTTTGGATCTGTTGGTATTTTTCCAACTCGGACTGTAGCTTCTTTTGAATTGCGTCCGCCATTCCGATAATTATTGTAAACTAATTAAACATCCACTTTTTACCAAGTATAGTAACAAAACGTGCTGAATTAGCTAGCTAACTGTCTGTAGCCATGCAGATAGAAGAGAACGCAGCCCAAATGACGCAATTATTCTGCGACTGACTGAGAGCCTTTCAATGGTAATGTCGCCGTCTAACGTCCACATAGGGTAAGTGCAATATTTGTGGCTTGACCATAGAGGTCACAACCCACACTTTATTCCGTGTATAATTTTATATATATCAAAAAACCTTCTTTTCAAATATTTTAATTTGGCCCATTTTGAACAATTAAATAATAAATTGCAATAAAAATTATGGATTTATTTACATGGAATGGAACTACATTGAATAAAAATTGGCCTTTTCAAATTTCCTTTAGTGTTTGCCCCTGAGATGGATTGGCCCTGTATGCAGGATAAATGATAAGTGAGTGAGTATTTGGAAACACAGTTTTCCTTTGGTCATGGCTGCTCTCTATATGTATCAATGGTTGAAACTTGACTCTGGACACCTTCACATACATATAAGTGCTTTTTAAACACCAAATGACAGATTTAGCCTCCACTTATTAAATATAATAAGTTAGGGTGACCATATTTTGATTTCCAAAAAAGAGGACGATCGGCAAGGCCTCCAGACGAATTCAGACAAGCTTCTTG
>JAQQZT010000002.1:17162561-17179149 GCA_030068275.1 Clarias platycephalus | reverse complement strand
AAAACCCGCCAGGACGCCCCGGACAGGACGTAAAAAGTGGACATGTCCGGGCAAAAGAGGACGCTTGGTCACCCTATAATAAGTAGTCTTTGGAGAATGGCTACTGTCTACTGTGTGGATTATTACGCTCACAGTACGTCCAGGATAGGACACATGTAGTTCCTCCTCCTGAACGGTAGGAGGCAGTCTCACACACCTTTCGTAGTTCTTCGCCTGCAATATGGCAGCGTGCATGTTTCTATGTTAACGTGAAGGTCTTGCCGGGTTTCTCTCAACACTGTTTTCAAGCTGCTAGGTGAGTGTACATAATTTTATCATAAAAGCATAAAACCGGCAGCCTATCTCGTTGTTTTCTCACTGAATCTCGTCTTTAATGTATCATGTGGGAATTACCAGGTGATAAATAAAAGAGTAAACAGCTATCATGTGCTGCTTCTGGTTGTGTGTGATGTGTGTGACACTCAGGCTGAACAAAATAAAGTCCTTTCCTGATTAGACACAATCGTATCCTTAACATTACATCAGATAAAACATGTATGTTGTGACACTACGTGAATGAATTAAAAGCTCTTACCTGGTTTAGGTTTTGAAATCGGATACAGACTTTATGCTCAAAGGTGTTCTGCAATGTGGATTAAATATAATGCATTTTAGTGTAAGTAACCATGTTCTGTAACATCTATGTAGTGCTGGTTATCCTGTATATTTAGACATGCTGAAAGAGCATTTGTTAACTAAGGATTTAGCCTCTGGACTCAACTAGGGAGGTCAATGGTGATAATTTAATTTATTCTCATTTTATGACTGTGTTAAGACATCTGGTCAACATTCACTGGCGCATTCACAGATTAAGGGGAATTTAGGAATGTCTAATCTGCATGTCTTTGTACTGTGGGAGCGAACTTGATGACAAGTTGTCATTTGGAGCCCATATAGAAAGTATATAGAGAAAGCTTCGTCCTAAATTAGGTTTTTATTACGGTTTTTAAAAAAAAAATGCTTTCCCTTCACTGCCAGAAAGTGATTAGTACTGAGCACTTTCCTATCAGTATTAGATTATGGTGACATAATATATGCATGCATCTTCATTCCATCTAAAAAAAAGCTGGGCGTTGTCTATCATTCTGCTTTGAGATTTGTAACTGGTGCTGCAGCAAAAACACATCACTGTAATCTATATGACAAGGTGCAATGGACATCATTGCACCTTAGAAGGAAATCTCACTGCCTACTATTTCTTGCAAAGGCTTTAATGGGTAAACTACATCATTACATATGCAATCTACTGACACTTCGCACTTACAATACTATTCATCAGTAAACAACTCCTTCATTCTCCAATAACACGGACAGAGTTAGGCAAAACTGCTTTTTCTTCATATGCACTCATACTTCATATGAGTGGAATTCCTTACAAAATATCCTAAATTTGGACTCCCTACCCTCTCTAAATGTTTTCAAAAATCTTTTAACCTCAGTTCTTATACAACGTCATTGTTTTTCATAATGTTTTAGTTCATATACACATATATTTTAAATTCTTTATTTTCTCCTCTCTTTTCTTGTTCATAACTCTCTCTGTCTTTTTTTGATACAGTATTTGGAATTCCCATCTGCTTGTCTTTTTAGTCCGTTTTTGTTTATGTAATTGCATTTTTGGAATGTCTGTATTTTTGGAATGTCTGTATGTGTTGCTGCCATCTTGGCTAGGACTCCCTGAAAGAAGAGATAATGTAACTCAATGGGACATTCCTGGTAAAATAAAGGATAAATAAAACCAGAGGAAACCCACCAAGCACATGCAAACCCCATGCACACAGACCAAAGGCAAGAATCGAACCCGAACCCTGGAGGTGCAAGGCGAAAGTGCTAACCACAAAGCCAACATGCCTCCATCCGATCAATAATACAGTGGAACTTCGGATTACGAGCACAATTCGTTCCGGAAGTGGGCTCGTATTCAAAAACACTCGTAAACCAAATTTAATTTTCCCGTAGGAAATAATGGAAACTCAAATTATTCATTCTACAGCCCAAAAAAATAAATACATAAAAATAATTAACACAAAATATAAAGTAAAAATTAAACAAATTAACCTGCACTTTACCTTTAAAAAAACGTAAAAATAAATCCCGACAGATAAGTGTTTGTGCACGCAGGCGCTCTGTGTGACTAGCGATGTTCCTTGCTAATTTTTAAACGGTTAATTTTTAAACGGTCTCTCCGTTAATGTGTGTGTGTGTGTGTGTGTGTAATGTGTGTGCATTACTAACGGAATCACTGCTGTAACGTAAAACAACAACAACAAACAAATTAACCAGCTCCTTACTTTTGAAAACAATCGCGACAGAGCAGAGTTTCAGTGTGTTTGTGTGTAAAGCCGAGAGAGAGAGTGTTTTCCAGAGAGTGCTCGTTTTTCAAGTCAAAATTTATAAAATAAATCTTTGCTCGTCTTGCGGAACACTCGTAAACTACGTTACTCGTAATCCGAGGTTCCACTGTACTTGGTTACTATTATTTAATCATTAGATGTCGCTTATTTGGTAGTACAACTTTATTGGGCTCCATAAGTCAGTGTTTACGCTCCAAAGATCAGAATTCTGTGGCTCAAGTTATTGTATGGTTAACTTTAACGAAGCTATTTTGTATAGAAAATTAAGTCAGATATGATTTACTAAGACACTGGTATACAGTCTTTTTAGTATTGGTTGCTAGGACTCGCAATCATTTTAAAAGATGAGGACTTGCCTTACAAATCTATAAATGTAATATGTTTGTAGTAATCGTAATCCTGTCGTATATACACTGTGTGGCCAAAAAAAAAAAAAAGGTCAAACATTTTCTTGGGTCACCTTTGCGTTGGGACAGCTTTCCCTGTGGCTTTGTCACCTTATTAAATGTCACAACGCTTATTTTCATGCATTATTTTGGCTGAGATTTTGTATTGATGACCAGCGAGTCTAACCGCTCCAGAAAGTCTTTTACAGCACACTCAATTCATGACAAATTTATGGAATATGCCCATGCTATCAGGAAGAAAAACAATCCATTGATGGGATAATCTGGTCATTTAGTACAAGCGGGTAGTCAGATGACTTTATGTGCTTCCTTTTACGAGCCTGATTTACACTTCTGCACAGAGCCTAAGCTTTATTCCATGCAACTAACTTCTTTGGCTCGTCTCTTCTCAATTTTGTCCATATTAGTTGAACTTTTAACTTCAACTCAATTCAAGCACGGAAGCTTAGAAGACAAATCTGAAAATATGATGGTACAAGAAAATTTTGGTTTGCATGACCACAATTTGTAGTTACATTCCTGGTGAGGATAAACCACAGAGAGCATGGCGACCGGACCTACAGTGTAGACTTGACGCAGAAGCATAAATACTGATGCACCCATCCCTCTGGAAAAGGTTAAATCTGGACTTGTATGTTTAAAGTGTATCAATATATTTTAAAACACGATCGTTATATCAACATGGTCTGATGTTGTTACATGACCTGTTTCATCTATAAAATCGTCCCAGTGTTTGCATCTTTCCTCTCTCATGCTGTGTACACCCCAAACTCTCGAACTGTATGTCCACACATAAACCCTGTGTTTGACTTGTGTTGCCTTGTTGAAATGTGCTACAGTTTTTATGTGAACCAATAGTGTTATGTTTATAGATGTGTGTCATGTAAAAAAAATGGAAAGATGATTGTGTGTGTAAAAAGTTTGGACACACATTCTTATTCTTTTTTTTAATTATTGTTTTCAATGTTGTATATTAATACTAAAGACATTGAAATGATAACAGAACAACTATGGAATGATTTAGTCAACAAAAATGTGTTAAATAGCCCAGGATTTGTTTTAGGAGTTCCCAGGGGTGTTAAGTACACTTCAATTGGATTTAGATCAGGTGAGATCACGTCATCTGATGCAGCACGCCATCACTACCTCGAATGCTGTTACATAACCCAATGGTCCCAATAAGTGCAAATCTGTTCTGCTTGTTGTTCTTCAGAAGTAATGGTTTCTTTGCTGCAATTCGACCTTGAAGGCCTGACTCACACAGTGTCCTCTAAAAGTGGGTGTTGAAATATATCTGCCGCTTCTAAAAGCATTTATGTGGGCTCTATTCTGAGGTGCTGTAAATTGGTGGTTACTGAGTCTGGTCATTCAAATTAACTCATCCTCTGCAGCAGAGGTAGCTCTTGGTCTTCCTTTGGGCCGGTCCTCATGAGAGCTAGTTTCATCATAGCTTTTGATGTTTTTGGTGATTCATTCAAAGTTCTTATGATTTACACAGTGACTGAACCTTGGACTGCGAGCATAATTCGTTCCGAAAGCGTGCTTGTATATAAAAGCACTTGTATATCAAAGTGAATTTCCCCATAATGGAAACTCGGATGATTTGTTCCACAGCCCAAAAATATTAGTATAAAAATTTGAATATAAAATAAAAATAAAACAAATTAACCTGCACTTTACCTGAGAGAGGAGAGAAAGGAGGTGAGGTGGGGGGGTTGAGGGCTACTGTGTAGGATGACTTACACCCACACACAAGTTTACTGACAGAGATTCAAAGGTGCTCTCTCTCTCTCTCTCTCTCTCTCTCTCTCTCTCTCTCTGTCTCTCTTTATCACAGAGACTGTCACTCAGAAGTGCACACACACACACACACCAGCTTGCTGACAGAGACTCTCACTCACACACACACACACACACACACACACAAACGGGCAAAAAACACGCAGACACTTGGTCACAGTGTTATAGTATACAGTATATGCGCGCACCGATGTTGACTATACGAGTGATGCACGCGCACTGAGACGTGCATGGGGGACGATTACCCACTGTGCTGCTCGTATTTCAAGACCTCGCTCGTTTACTGAGTTAAAATGTATTTAAAATCTTTACTTGTACTGCAAAACCCTCACAGACCAAGGTTCTCGCAATCCAAGGCTTCACTGTACAGTGAAGTACAGTATTTGCAATAACACTGATAGGGCTATTAACTCTATACCCACCCTTCCTCTGCACAAGAAAACTGATGGTCTGAAGCACATTAAGAAGGCAAGAAACGTCACAAATGAACTCTTGACAAATTAACTTTTCTCATCATGAATCTGATGAGAGAATGCCATGAGCGTGCCAAGCCTTCATCAAAGCTAAATGTGGCTACATTGGACAATCTAATATTTAAAACATACTCTGGGTTGTTTAACACCTTTTTTGCTTACTACATAATTCCATACACATTCTTTCATAGTTGATGTCTTCATTATTATGTATAGTATTGAAAATAATAAAAATAAAGAAAAAACACTGAAGGAGGTTTTAAACTTTTGCCTGGTAGTTCGCATGCATGCACACTTTCACACACTTTCAGATAATAAGAAGTGAAAGTCTCATATTTTATAGATTCATTACACATCATGTAATATATTTCAAGCCTTTTTGTTTTCATTTTGATGATTATTGCATACAGCTCATGAAAAAAAAGTAAATTTAATTCGGAGCTTGCATAAAGTACTGTTTATTCAGTATAAATATCGTGTATCTCTCAGTTTAGTTCAGTACTGTACATGCATAGGGAAGACTGCTGACTTGACAGCTGTCCAGAATACGGTCAGGGTAAGCCACAGAAGGTGCTGTATTGAAGTATAAGTGGTGCAGAATTAAACTTGTAACATAACGTTTAGCTGTATTAAAAACATTAAATATCTTATTCATATAGGTTTTATTCATAATACAGTGTAAGATGTACAAGAGCCATGTAAGCCATGTTTCCATTTTAATCAAGCTCTGGGAAATGTTTCACAGACTGTTTTCAAAAGAAAAGTTTTTGATTCTGTGTGATCTACCCTAAACTAGGTCACATCAAAAATGACATTTCATTTGAAGCAGAAGCTCCTTTTTTTTTTTTTTTTTTTAATAAAATGTTTTCGGTCAGCTTTCAGAAATGGCTCTGACCAGGCTGAGCTCTTTCATGTTGTCTATTTTATCATTCATATACTCTGTCCTGACCTACCTGGCTAGATATTTCTATCAAGCAATTCCAGATAATTTTATTGACCTGGTATTTAATGTAAATTAAATGCTTTGCTTCCTACTTGGATGCAGTGATGCTGGAGCATTTGTGTTCTGCATGCAATACCAATGTTTTCAAGATATAAAGAAATTGGGATCGCATTGTATAATTTGAAATTGACTATATAGTTGTGCTTTCATGACTTATATGACTCTATTGTATATAAGGTAAATGTAAACCATTCATCAGTTTGCTGTCTCTATTTAAGACCTGCACCCTTTATCTCAATGGATAAATCTGCGTGAGATATTATAGTCACACAAGATATGTGGCTGTTTTCTTTTTCGTGGCACTTTCCACAGTATGGTGAATGTCCTAGCTATTCAACTTGCATATATAAATAGTTCTTTGTTTATTATTTATAAGTATTATTGCTTAAATGAAGGCAAGACAAATGGAGACAGATGCTGTCACTGAAAGTTCATTAAAGTTCATGTGCAACCATGATCAAAATGTATCATGGGAATTTTATGAAGATTTGTGTTGTGCACAGCATAATAATTCAGAGCCAGTTATTAGAAGAATGCTAAAATGGCTGTTTATCTCTCTGTGTATGAGTGTTACTGAGGGAGCACAAGGGACACTCTGAATTGCTCCATATTATAAGATGTTTTATATTTGGATACACGGACAGGAAGCATAATTATTTTTATTTATTGAATGCTGAATGTAATAATGCTCGTCAGTCAATGTCCCATGTGAGCATGTGGCTATTGTTGCCATGCCGTTTATAATACAAGCATTTCCATCACTGCAAAATGTCTAGACTACAATCTGTGTGATGAACGATCTATAATGATTTCTTTAGACAAGTACTACTCTTGGGGTTTATATATCTTGTTTTCTAATCTGAGTGTGTCGTCATTTTCTATACCACATGGGGGCGCAAGATACAGTTTATTTATGAACTTTAATTTGTAAAAGGGCCCTACTTCACATGTAGATCTAGATAAGCCTGTTTTATTAGACATTTTATTCCTGTAGTTTATTAGCTACATTAGTGAACTGCTTCAAAATTAATTCATGTACAATTGCTCATTTTTAACTTAACAACGGCTCTGTTCGGTTTATTGCGGAAGGTAAAAACAATCAAGCTCAAAACGGTCACTACAAATATTAACCTCAGAGTTGTGCATTGCATTTAAAATGAGCTGCTATTACAAGTATATAACAAATAAAAGAAATTACATAACACTGAAACTGGATTTTATAAAATAAGAGTTATTTTTGGGCCAAAGGAGGGAGAAACGGTGATGTTTCTGAGTCACTGTGAGTTTTCCTTACAGTCTTATTAATTTAGTCAGAGCTGTCAAGTCAGATTTGGCAGAACTTTTTGGATGCGTTTTCTTAGATGTCATACTTTATTACACTACAGTGCTTGAAAGATATCTAGTTTTATATAGAGCTGATTGTGGAATGCCAGCTGGCTAACTTTAGCTTGTTAATTAAAAGACAAGCCTGGGAATAAATCTTGTCAGATTGCAAAATACAGAGATCAGATCTTGAATTACACAAGTCAAAATAGACCGAGAACACAGAATGGATGATCATAAGCAACCAGGCATGAGAGATTTATTTTCCACTGGGCTTGTGCGATTATTTTTCTTCCTTATTTTTCCCCCTCGTGATAAACATTTGTTTTGGTCAGAACCAAAAAAGGCGAGGAAAAAATAAATAAATTTACATTTAAGAATTAATTATAGTAGAGTAGGGCGAACTACAGTAATATTGACGTAATTGTGAAAACATAGCAGGATGGTAGATTGTTGCGTGAATATGCAATAAAGCGCAGTAAATTAAACAAAACGTGCCATGACCGGTCAAAATAATCCTTTTAGGAATCCAGTATCTAATGTCCCCATAGCTGCTGTTTACAGTGTTGCTGCTGCGCAGTGTTTAGAAGGAGAGTGCCAGGGGAATCAATGTATTTAATCACTTTATACCGATCATCACCATTAACATTATTTGTAAATGCTAGATTTGACACTTAATTATAGGCCAATTTTATTCTATTCCATCAGGGGGAAAAAAGACTAAACACCCCTGTTAAAATTACAGCTTTGTAGTTCAAAAATAATACAGAAAATTATGGGAAGACTAAAATAGGAAAACGATTGAGGAGCAAATATTAGGGAGAAGCACATACATTGACAAATATTATTTCATATTAATTAACTTAAACTATTCTTCTTTTACCATGAATGCATCCTGTGTGAACTTCTCCGTTTGAGACAAGAGGGAGATCGGGGAAGGGGCCACGGCTTCCCCCTACAGGTTTGCTTCATTGCAGACGTCAGAACATTTTAGCCTCAAACAATGATTGGCTCATCTCTTGTTTTGTTTGGGTAACTTTTTTCCTCTGATGTTTCTGCAGTGCTCTTACACAAAGCACATAATGGTTGGTAGGTTTTGTAATACAATTTAATTAGTATCAGAGATTTTCAGCTCTGCAGAGAATGAGGACGGTCTCATCTTATCCAGTGGGCTGAAAGATCTGAGATCAACAGAAAGATTTGTTCCAGCAAAACAAGCGCATATACACCAGAGTGGTCTGCTATGCACAATTAGAGCACTGATCGGCCAGAGCATTTGCATTTTACTTTATATTCAGTTACTGGTAATCGCGTCACTGTGCACAATGAAATCCCTTTGTGATTCAGTTCGAAGTACATGTTCCCAAATTGCATACTGCAGTTGCCTACTGATTAGTATGTCAGTACATCCTCGATGTCATTACTGTGTAGACGTTTGCAGTAATCCATATGGGAAAAGGGGCCACAGCATATCTCGCCTTATATAATAACTTCTTGCTTGCAATTACATGTATACAAGGAAAGAAAGAAAAACTTAGCCTGAGCAGATTAGGGATGAATTAGAGCTTCAAGTCTATAGATGATGAGTGTCTGCAAATTTTAAATATTAGTATCTCATTAATATCATTAGGCGATTGATTTTGACTTCAAATGTACACCAGCACACCTTGATTATGTTACATGATTTCAGCTTTACTTTTATCAGATATAGATGTTTAGTATAAAAAAAAAAAATTACTATCTTAACCTGCTTGGTAATTGGTTAATTAATGTTTCAGATGAAAAGGCACAGGGTGCAAATAGCTTATGTGCCCTATGACTTCTGTGCATTATGAATAATGTTTTTATTTTTTCTCCCTTTCTTTTTATCTGTTAAAGGGTGAGTTTTCCAAAGCAGTGCAATGTTAAGATAATCTTAAATGGATGAGAGTCTATTTATTGTGATGCTCACTCTAGCATTTAACAGTGATCTTTGTGCTGGAAATTCACCACTCGCGTCTATAAACATGACATTTTAACATTCAGTTTGTCTGCCTCAGTCACTGGGTGTTTAAAAAAGGGAAAAAGCATTTATGACATCAGCACGTTTATACACTTTACTTGCAGGTGAGTAAGTGACCAGTGAGTCATGGCTTGCTCTGAGATTACTGAGCTTTAGTATGGCTGAAATGCTCTGTAATGCTGATTGTATGACCTGGGTAATTTTTATCTAAAGTCCATTCAGTGCATAAAGGTTTCGGTATGATTTGGTAACTTCATAGCGCACCAGCTGATAGAAAAATCGCAATTCAAGATAGTGTTTGGATTTTGTGTGTACAACCCAGCAACGAGCTAAGGAGTGCAGACATAGAAGACATTAGATGGTACCCATGATCATGTCCAATCTAGGACATCATAATACATGATGTGTACAGAATGGGATGAAAATGTGTAAATGTTACATTTTCTTTTCGATCTTCTCAACACATAGACATATGACCTTTAAGGTAGGAACGGTTGCAAGAGTCTGCCTCACCGGTTTCAATGAATCAGTACAGAAGCACGATGATAGAAAATGACTGTCCTGTAAAGCCGTCCTGATGGTCAATAATCCTTATTTCAGAGTCCAATAGATTGGAAAACAGCTCTGAGACAAAATGGCGCCCGGGATTTCTGTTTTATTTACAACTGAGATTCATTTACTTAGGCGCAATTATGTTTTTTGGCCACATGATGCAGTGTGGGGAAAGGGGACAGATTTAATCATGTGGATTGGTACGCTTTACATTGTATATTTGTGTCAAAGGCATATAAGACTCACTTTGTCAGACTTAAGAACAAATCAGACTTACGAACGTGCTGCAGGAACGGTGCTCGTTCGTAAGTCAGGAACTACCTGTATACTGTAACAGTCAGAGGTTTAGTAATGAGGCTACACAGTCATACCAAATAACATCACAATGCAGTTCGTTTTTGTTGTGGTAGATCAGAGCTGAATGTGTGTTCAGAGGAAGAACTTTTGCTACAATGCCAGTCTGATTAGCTTCTTCGCTAATTTGTAGATATGAGCTGGTTATTTCATTGTGTCCCCTGACTGTGAAGCATAGACGACAGATAGGGATCACTGTCCTTCTCATATCGGCGTCATCAGCAGCCACCATCTGCCGTCTTCACACTTTTCCTATATCTGCAACTCCAACTAAACTATTCATGGGAATTTGGCGAAACCTTCACAGGTCATCAGGAAGCATAGATGTGAACTAGCTATTTCAGTTTTAGAAATAACACATTAAAGTGGACAGGCAATACATGTCCTCCATGGAAGTCTCATAAGTTTTTATTTAATAATAAAAATATGTCTCGACATATTTTACAACTTCAATTTGCCAACAGTAGCAATTTTTTATTAATAAACGAATAACGTCATGCATTTTATACTTTTCTTGTAAAATTTTATGTTGTAGAACATCCACTACACAAGCTGTTAGTTCCTGTTATCACTTATTTGATATGAGCTTCGAACGGATGTTCTCTCACCAGCCTCCAGCATCTCTTGAAGTTTATAAATAAAAATGCAGCTTGTCATGTTGACAAGAAACTACAAAGCCCTTTTTTTCTAAGGACTTTCAGCTGTAGTTTCTGACTGTTACTCCTTTCGAACATGCTAAAGAAATTTGTAATTACAGAGAACCTTCACATATGAGCATTTACAAATATTAATCTGTTTATGTGGAGCGTCTGGCATACAAGTCCCAATGTTGCTGCTATAGAAATGAAGTATTAGAACAAGTATGTTAAATCGTTATGACCTAAGGCACTTATTATTATAATTGTAGGGTGTAATGTAAATGTTATGGAAGGGCATTGGCCTGCTATGCGAAAGATTCGGGTTCAATTCCCAGCCAATGCCCATATCCCAGCCACTGGATGCAGTGCCGGTCCCAAGCCGGATAAAATGGGTGTGTTGCATCACTAAGGGCGTCTGGCATAAACCTTGTGCCAAAAGACTATCAACATATCAGACTATTATTATTATTATTATTATTATTAAAACCCATGAATTAGGCATTGGTGGCTCAGTGGTAGGTTTTTCGCCTATCATGCGGAAGGCCCTGATTCGATTCCCAACCAGTGCCCAAACCCCAGCCACTGCATGCAGTGCCGGTCCCAAGCCTGGATAAAATGTGAGGGTTGCGTCAGGAAGGGCATCCAGCGTAAAACCTGTGCCAAGTTGTTATGCGGATTGAATGATCCACTGTGGCGTCCCCTCGATAAGGGGGCAGCCGAAAGCACTCCGTGTGTACAGCCTCACTGCGCTGTCTGCAGTCATAGATGGTGGCACTGGCATGAGAGTTAGTGCCACTGCTTGGCAGCACACACTCCCTGCAGACCCTTGTCTTCTGGAAGAGTTTCTCATAGCCATGCTCAGATATGGCTCTCTCGGGAACTGTTGGTTGAGCAGCACTCAACCCTTAGCCATTTTTTGTATTATAAATAAATTATAAATAAGTCATACACACACACACACACACACACACACACATCTTAACCAATTATATATAATTTGGTTAAGGTGTGTGTGTATATTTAGGGACATAATTATGCAATGTGGAGTGACATATGTCTTTTTTCTTTTTTTTCTTTTTTTTCTTTTTTAACAGAATAGGCAACATGGAATTTTTGTCATTTTAACCAACTATATAAAGAGACTGATAATTTTTTTTTTTAATGTATAAAAATATGAGAATTTTGACATAATTCCCATATTCCAGTAATGGTAAAACTTGCATGTTGTAAAAGTAATGATGATCAGTGCCACTTGAGTTTTAAGTTGGGGTCAGAGTTCAGGATCTTCCAGCCACTCTTTATAGCTGATTGTAAATATTCTTGCTTCAAAACACCTGTGTTTCTCCTATAATAGTACAGACATGGAGTGTCGCCATGCCATCAAAGCCCCCCTGCCATACCTACACGACAGGCCATTTTAAAGAATCTATTACCATTAAATATATAGCTCTCCACAATTATTGGCACCCTTGGTTAAGATGTGTTCATAGGCTTCTAATAAATATTTTTTTTATTGCAGAAGCATAATCTCACACTGAAAACTTTTGAAAAATCTAACCTTTAACTCTAACTTTGAATAAAAATACAAAACAAAAAATCCATGACTAAAAATAATTGTTTTTAGAAAATCACCGTCATGCTCTCTCAATTATTGGCACCTCTAATAATTCCGATAAAATAAATGTAATTGAAGCTTTTTCTAATTTTTACTGTAATTTTTAAAGTTGATCAGAGTATCTAATAATTCATGAATTCCTGTTTCTCTGTGGTATAAATATAACGTGACACAGAGGCCTATTTCTCTTAACTTCAGTATAGGAAAGACAAGAGAACATTCAAGTCAAGGCAGATGTGTGTCGACCTAGTCAGGCAATGGGCTACAAGAAAATAACCAGTCACTTAAACTTGCTCATATCTACAATAAGAGGAATCATTAAGAACTTTAGAATAACTGGAACCGTGACAAACTAGGCTGGACGAGAACTCAAGTTTATCTTGCCACCATGCACAGCTCATTCACATTTTATATACTGTAATGAAAACGTAATATCATTGCTTGTTTAAAAGAGGACAGAAAAAGTACAGAAATCCTTGTTTGATTAGAACACATGTAGTCTTGTACAAGAGAAGTGAATCGATGTGTCGCCTGTTGGCATACCAAAATAAAAGCAAGTTGGATATCTTTAAAATAAGTAGCTAAATTAATTATTAGCACTTGATAAGGTAACTTGATTGGTTTATATTAGACATAAGTAGTTTAAAATGATTTTATTACTGTAACTATTAGAATATAAAAGTGTCTACTCAGATTAATTGTAATATAATATTATGTATTATATTATATGTGTACTAAGTGCTGCTGAAAAAAAACAATCATTGAATGCTCTGTATGCTCTACTCTGTAGTACACTCATGGAGCAATACGTATTGGCCCTTATTACCGTTGTGACTATTACCTCCTATGTAATTGTGAAAATCAATAGAACCAAAAAATTTGCATATTGTCAGCCACAGTCTTGCAATAGGTGTGGCTGAAATAACAAAGGTCTTGGCCTCTCCAAATCAGCACTATTCTGTAGTGCACTCATGGAAATTCTCAACTAAGAGCCTTGTGTTCTATGAGAAATAAATAACCAAATATGTTATGTGCATGCAAAATGTTCAAATGGGGGACACTGCCTTCCATAATTGTAGGCATTGTAATATCTGCCAAGAAGAAGAAGAAGAGCCTCCTTATTGGGTTCTTTACTAAATCCTGGAACTGATCATATGCACTTGATCCAGAAAATCCATATGTTTGGTAGTCAGAAAGAAAAGACATACTGGCACTGCACCCTGGGTTTGGTTGCACTCTTGCCTTCTTCTCTTCACCTTTCACTGTGGGATCAAGGTAATTAAATAGTACCTTGACAGGCTTAGTGTCCTGCCAAACACAGGAAGTGAGGTCATCCTTTTAATTCAGTATAAAGTCAGGTTTGTCCAAGAAGCTTTTTTTTTTTTTTTGCCACAGCCATCCAGTTTATAGCTCATCATGACCTCAAAGCTCAGCCCATGAGTAAAAGATGTCTGTAAAAATGGAAATTTGAGATCCATTGTAGGATCTGACTAAATCCATGATAAGACAATCATCCAGACCATTATCCTCTGTTTCCTCACACGCTGTGTAGACTTGGAAGATTGTGACATAGCCAGTGGCTCTCTCCGCCATGAACCACACCTTGATACTCCAGTTTATTTGTTTGAGGGGGAGATACTGATGGAAAGAGAGTTTTCCCTAGAATGCGGTCATCTCCTTCCACAAAGCCAATCACCTCACATAGTGACTGAAATTGACTGAAGTGGCAGTAGAGAAACTATTTACACAGTTTTCACAGATTGTCAGAGTAGTCCATGTAATGTGCTTCATTATCTAGTAGGTGGAGATACTTGAAATTGATTATTATTATTAGTAGTAGTAGTAGTAGTAGTACCTACAGATGACTGAAGTCTGTCTCTTGTCTTGGGCTTTGGAAAACTAGTCTGGAAAAGCCATTTCCATCATTGCCAATAATCTCTCCTTGCTGGCAGCTGGAGAATGTCCATGGTAAATGGGCTAAATAAAGTCTTTACTGTCTTTACTCCGGGCTTGCAGTGATACTGTCTCTTACAGCAGGAGTGATAGTTCCCCGTTGTCCAGTCATCTTTGATTTTGGCAAACCCATTTAAATCCTCCTGCAAAAGCATGTCTCTCAACCACTGAGCTTTAGCTAGCAGGTCAGCAGACACATCATAGTCAGCAGTTGTCTTAACCAAAGTAACTGCTGTACTTCTGCATCAGTGTGGTTCCTCTTTCTCAGGTCATCAGTCATTGTTTGTACTATTTCCTTAACAAGTGTTGTAAACATATCTGTTAATGTTCCAGCTGAAATACAGCTAAGATAATGCATTTTTTTATACCTCAGCCTCCCTCTGTTTCACTTATCTTCCGAAGCTGTGACGTTTCAATGTCCGAGAAACTGAGCCATAATGAGGTCACGTTTTGGGAGAAATGTTACTCAAATATACCGTACCTAAAGGTATATGCACGTTGCATTTGGAATAATTGGGTGAATATAAACCTAAAATTTAATAAAAATTTCTTAACCAAACAGAATCGAGTATTAGATTACAGTATAATGCTATCTACTGGTGTAGGTCTAAAACGTCTCGCTATCAAAACATGAAATGGTTTGAATATTAATGAAATCAATCAAAAGTGACTTATTTATTTATTTTAAAAAGAGCTAATAGCCTATACTAAGTTTGGCTTTAGTTGAAGATGGAAAATTGGTGCAGTGGGGCTTGGGAATGGAAAATTGATGTAGAGGTGATTAGTCTTGTTAAAAAGTTCTCGCAAACTTCACCCGAGAGGAGGAGTTCTGCTTTGGGGCACCTCACTGACCCTCCCACACTACTGCCACTATCAATATGCAACTCCTGGAACAGTGGACAGAATACTAATATACTGCTGTGCTCTTTGAATGGTGATGTGAACTCGGCAGCTTATTATAGCTAGGCTGCTGTATGAAGCATTATGCTTATTATAATTATCCTTTATAGGTGGTGGCACATGTAGGCATCACAGCAGCTTTTGAGATGCACATATTATAGCCAGTCATGAAATAAAGGCCACATGCAGGATATAGGGCTGGTTCACCGTTCCTTTCATAAATATTAAAACGTTAATTGAGTGATCAGTCCTGGATGTTGTTGCTCCAGGGTAGTTATATAGAAACTACAGCTGTGTTAAAAGGTTGATTCAGTCCCTAAAGCTCAGCACAAAAAATAAATAAAAAAATAAATATTGATGTAGAATGTTTTACATCTCAAACCTGTTTTTATGTTATTCAAGTTATTATATTAAGTTGTGTTGATGAAGCCTTAAAATGGAGTTTTAAATTTGGGTGAAGTACTTAAAAATGCAGAACAGATAAACATCAAACATATTTCTATATTTATCTTTCACAACCTACTCAAGCTTTGATTAGCCTTGATTACGGTGCTCATTGTGTTGTCCAATTCATGTGGGGAAAAAAATCCTCATGCTCCCAGAAACACTCCTTCACAATGTTAGTCCGGGTATATGTCTGTGCCATCGGGGAAGAAAAGGTCCATCAATGTAATAACCTGGTCTTTCAGTACATTCAGGTCATTATCTAATCTAATTTTATTGTCTTATTACGTTGCTGAGCCTAGACCTGACCAACTGAAGCAACCCAGATAATAACATCTCCTCAAGCGGCTTATACAGTGGGTACTATATATGATGAGTGCAGTGCTTCATGTGCGTCCCTTCTTACCCTGATGCACCTATCGCTCTGGAATAGGGTCATTCTAAACTCATCAGACAACAAGACCTTTTTCCATTGCCCTAAAGTCCAAACCTTTACACTCCCTAGCAAACTGAAGACTTTTTTTTCTGATTAGCCTCACTAGCAAGTAATTTTTTACAGGTCACACAGCTGTTTAGTTCCAATCCTGTGAGTCCCTGTTGCATTGTGTATGTGTGTATGTATAGGGGTGCGTGTGTGTATGTATAGGGGTGCGTGTGTGTGTATGTATAGGGGTGCGTGTGTGTGTATGTATAGGGGTGCGTGTGTGTGTATGTATAGGGGTGCGTGTGTG
>JAQQZT010000002.1:17112677-17126673 GCA_030068275.1 Clarias platycephalus | reverse complement strand
ACTATCTGGATAGCGCAGAGATGACCTGGTTTATTCGCGCAGCCCGGTGGATCGCGCCGCTCGAATCACAAACCTGCAGGGATGCAACGAGCTTGAACAAGGTGGTCAGGAGAGCTGATTCGGTGGTTGGTTTAGACTCCCTCGAGGAAGAAGTGGAGAAGAGGACATAAAAAATGCTGTCCATCATGGCTAAACCCGACCACCCGCTGCACATAGTATTTTAACAGAAGAGTGTGTTCAGTGGAAGACCTCTGTTACAAAGCATCTCAACTGGCAGACTCAGGAAATTCTTTGTCCCCAGAACCATTTGGTGTTTCACCACCTCTATACAGGGGCATGGGAATGTGGACTGGGAGTTCTACTGTAGACTTGGGGCTCTTCTGCTATATAAATCACAGTGCTGCCCACATAACTCGCTCATCATCTAGTTTTATGGTCTGCTCAATACTCTCAATATTATCTATTGTGCCAATATGCATGGACTCAGTCAGTGTCACTTTCATGCTGTTCTTTGCATGTGTGTCATTATTACTATTTGCACTGTTGTAACTTTGTCTTCTTCTGCTTCTTCTTCTTTCAGTTGTCGCTTAGTCATAAATACAATTGCACATCAAGGTTGCACTGCATTTCACTTCATTTCACTTATTAGTATTATTAATTTATGCCTTTTTTTATTATTATTAATTGTGACATTATTCTTTTATCTATATTCTTTATATATCTTGTAGTTTTGTGTTTTTACCGTTGCACTAACTTTGGTCAGCTTTCACATTATCTCATGTCTACTGACTATATAGGATGTATACCATGTAGGACTATATACTATGTAGGACATAGAGTGTGCAATCAATTCTGCAAATCTACAGTCTCCATTGCCGCTGGATGTCTGGAATTTCCTTCGGGATCAATTTAGTGTCTGTCTGTCTGTCTATCTGTCTTGTTGTTTTTCTTAAGATCAAGTTAAAATGGGGCATGCGCACTTCACGATAATAAAACCCATCACACATGAAATAACACTTTCATTTGTCTTTGGGTTAAAATAAAACTAACACTCTGAATAAGTAGATTAAATAAATAATTAAACAGCAATATTCCTGAGATGATTTATAACTATCGTTCAATACGTTCATCCTACACTGCTCTTCCTCCCACATTCAGAATGCAGTTCACTTTTTCATCTGTGCAGCGCTTGTGCGTTTAAGCAAAGGCTACTCGATTCCTATGTTCAATTACTTTTATCACCAAATATTTGGTATAACTATGTTTAACTGAGTAAAGAAAATTGCCTGTCCTTTTAAGCAATCTTTTTTTTTTTTTTACGACAGATATCAGAAAAATATATAACCACTTAATTAACCTTGGGGAGGTAACTTTGGCATAGTTGTAATAAATAAAAAGACGTTTTTGACTGAAAAGAACCATTTAACCATTTATCTCAGGGATAATATGCAAGATCTGTATGAAATGACAGCTCCCTTCACCATCTCCCTCCATCTGCCCATCCATTTCATGCACACACACAATGGCAGCCTTCCAGGCTTGCAGATAGGGTGGAGAGAGAGCAAGAGAGGATTCATTTTGTAAGAGAAATATAAAGCTTACATATAAATTAAACAGCACGCAAAGAGAGAATGGTGTCCAATTATCTATTTTACATAAAATTTCCATGCTATCTGATTTTCACTGTGGAAATTGCAGGAGGTTTATGTCTATATACTGTAAATATGCAAGTGATATTTTTGAATTATTGGAATTCTGGTCTTGGTATTACCTGGTAAAAAAAAATTTTTTTAGTTACTTCTCAAACTCTCAGTATGCAGCTGCTCTCCAGGGCTCCCAATTCCCAGGAATTTTTTGATTGGCTGTAGATCCGTGATTAATGTGGGAGCACGAAGTACCTTTCATCCCTCCCCTCTGAGAGAGCTCGGCCAATCAGCTCTCTCTAGACCTCCGGTTGTGAGAGGTTACAGCATCACCCGGGAACCGAACCACTTTACCACTGCGCCACTGGATTTGACCAAACTTCATAGATGCGCATTGCATTTAAAGAAGTAGCACATTTAGTGTGCAGGTAATTATTTGGTTATGGGTTTTATCTTGTTGTTGTGTTTGCTGTGAAAGCATAAGGAGTGAATTCACTGATTTAAAAAAAAAAAAAAACCTGTACAAAATGTAGCATAGGTTGTCAACCAATTAATGTATTCAATGATGCCTAAAGGCTCAATCTAGATTTAAGCCCCTTATTTGAGTTTTGGTGTTGGGGTAGTTTTTCTCAGAATACATTTTGCAGATACACCAACTCTATTCTAGTCACAAACTATGCTTTGCAACCACATGAAAATACCAGGCGTGTGTGCGTATCTGTCTGAGCTGTCTACTGAACACATGAACAGGAGAGTCTCAGGCCCTGCATGAAGAATCCATTACCAACAATCGTGAAACACCAATTGTTTTGTTTACTAGATTTATCAACAATGGAACTCAAGACAATTCCCAATGAAATTTACCTTTTTTTCATTATTTTTGAAAATTCATTTATATGTTTAAAAATAATAATAATAAATCACTGCTGCTGTATAGTGATCTCTTGTCGAAAAAGGATGACATTTCAAACACCACAATCATTGGGCAGGGGTAGCTCAGTGGGTAAGGCATTAACGCACTACTGTTCAAAAGGTCCCAGGTTCAAACCCAAGCACTACTGAGTTTGCCACTATTGGGCTCTTAAGCAAGGCCCTTAACCCGCAACTGCTCAGATGTATAATGTAATAAAATGCAAGTCGCTCTGGGTAAGGTCTGAAAATGCTGTTAATGAACTAAATGATTTGGTCCATGGGACATGCCTCTTATGCAAAGCCTGGAGCACTGTGGCACAGTAGTTCTTTTTTGTTGTTACTGCATGAGTAATTTCACTGCTGGACCAAATTTCCTCCTTTCAAACATTATGACCCTGACCATGGTTCACTGAAGCCTGGGGAAGCTGGTGAATGGCCATGTTTCTCTGTGTGCGGCATGGTGATCATAAACAACATTTATTTCAACATTCATAAAATTTCCCTGGGTCTTGCTTCCAGAAGCCGAGTGTTCTGGCAGCTCCTCTCTGCCCTGCCAGTGTGGGATAAGCCAAGTTTAATGTTCGACTGAAATGTTTAATAGCATAATCCTAATTCTTAACTTGGGCATTCCACCTGCTGACCTTAATTGTCATGATGGAAGGAATTTTCACAAATAATCAAGCCTCTATTTATAACTGTTGAAAATGAAAATATTAATATAGCACAGGGTGATGGCCTGGAATATAAGATGAAATACCCTGAGCATTTCTCTGTGTTCCTTAGTCTCATTGGAGAAGACTTTTATATTTATTAATGCTCCACTTAACATGCATGTTTCATGCTACCCGCAGCATAGTTTCACAAATTTTGTTGCTTTCCATTTCTCTTCAGTGATTCTGCTTTTATGCACATGGCTAGTGAAGAAATGTCCTGGCATTCAAAACAAAAGAGGAAATAACAATAATGATTAACAGCCAAATGCAAAGCAGGCCTTACAGCAATTCTGTTTTTCTTTTCTTTCTTTTTTTTGCAGTCGGATGGATTAGGGGAGACAAAAGTGAAAGATTAGCTGGCCTCAGCTAACTACGGTGTTTAATTGACATTTTTGGCTTCAGAGTTTAGCTGGATGGCTGATGTCGATTCAGGCTGGGCGACACGGCCGTGTCGGACTTGTGAATTCCCAGCTGCCCCATTAGGCTGTCTGCTCCACGCTCATTGTCTTTGATCCACTCTGTGATGCTTAATCCGTGCCTTAAAGCTTCAGGAGCAGCAGCCTAGACTTGTGTGTGTGTGTGTGTGTGTGTGTGTGTGTGTGTGTGTGTGTGTGTGTGTGTGTGTGTGTGTGTGTGTTTGTGTGTTTGTGTGTTTGTGTGTTTGTGTGTGTGTTTGTGTGTGCTGTGCGCGCGTGCATACGAGATGGGCCTACATGTTATCTTCACTGGACACATCAAGGAGTCTGCAAAAGTTTTAGGCTGTGAATAGCAATTAGATTTTTGCAAGGTTCACCTGTAGATTTTGAGGCCAAAGTGTCAGTAATAGACACATGTTTACATGCAGAGACCTTGGTTCTAGTACTAGATGAAAGGTAAAGGAGCAACAAAGTTGTTGTGTGTTTTGATAGTTTGTCAAATAGAAAAATCATGCGCGCCACTAAGATTAAGCACTGCAGCAGTAGTGCGGACTGTGTTTTTAGCATATTTAATTGATGAGCTAGCATTAAGCCATCTCTCTTTTTCCTCCCCACAGCCTGATAGGACATATGACTTAAAGATCGGGCAGCCCACAGTTTCTTACTTTTTGAAACAAGCTGCAGGCATCGAGAAAGGAGCAGGAAAAACAGGTGAGTTTAGCCCCATTGTTACTAACAGGTCGTCAAACATTGTCACGGCCTCCTTGCAGCTCCTGGCTGCCCATTTGTATGCCTCAGTCCCAGCTTATGTTTTACGAATGGACAGGCTGACTTCAGATTGAATTTTTTTGATTGATGATATATTTATGCTGAGCCATGCCAGAAGAAGCAGCAAATTTATTCCGTGAAAATCCATGGCAAAAAGGTGCTGCATGAAGGAAAGAGAATTGTAAATGTTGCTTCATTTTCTTATGTTCAAGTCTGCTTCAATTACACCCTCTCTTAACAGCTGCTCTTTAAATATCCACTCTTCTTTCCTTCTGACAGCTCGGAAGATTTCTCTTTTTTTTTTTTTTTTTCTCCTCTTCCTCACCGCACCCCTCCTTCACAGTCCTCCAGTACTATTCTCACTCTCACACAGTTACACTTTTATGCTTTTCCTTTTGTGCTCTAGGGTTTTTTCTCTCTCTCTCTCTCTTTTTTTTTCCCCATGTCTGACTCTATCTTTCCACTCCTAACCAGCTCTGTGCCTCTGCTGTTCTCACCAGGGCATGAGACGGCGGGTATGGTGTCTGTTAGGGCGGTGTATGAGATAGCACAGGTCAAGGCACAGGACGAGTGCTTCAAGCTGCAGGACGCCTCCATGCAGAACGTGGTCAAGAGCATCATCGGTTCAGCCAGATCACTCGGCATCAAAGTTGTCGATGAGTAAGAAACACAGTTCTACTATATACAGTGTTACACACATGCATGACTTAACTAATTAAACTAGCATTTTGATAATATTAGATACAGGGGATTTTAATCAATGTAGACCCATCAAAATGCGATCATTCAAATCTCTTCACATTTGTATTTTATCTCCTTAATGAATTATTTGTGCTCCCTAGGATAAAGCTGAGGCTTCAACTCATTATGCACCCTGATTTTAGTTTAAAATGCATTTTTATAGTTTGCATATTTAACAGTTAAATAAAGATGAGGAATCTCATTGAGAGCTAGGTAATACATTTATGCACATATTTATAGCCACAGATTTTTTTTAACCTCCTGGCAAAGCAGTTTTCTGTTAGCTGATGTACAAACAACAGTTTGGAATGGCATTGTGCCAGTGTGATTTATTAGCATTTGGAAGGGGTATGAGAACGGGACCTCATTACATTAGTTAACTAGGTCTCAGATGTCTCAAAGATGACATTGTTGCTCCTGGCTGAATGAACCTTGTCACTAAAGCACAACTACACTGACTCATCAAGCATGCATGAAAGACATTTGTTCTGCTTTTCAATGAATTGAAGAGAATTTTGAAATTCTAATCTAATGCTGATGTATCTCTCAATCCACCACCACCCCTCTCTCCCCCCTCTTCCCTTCATTCTCCACCTCCTCTCTCGATACCCTCCTCTCCTCTTGCGTTACGACTTTCGCTTGCTCCCCTCACTCTCCTCTTGTCATCGCTCTATCAGCCTGTCACCCGAAGACTATGGCGAATTTCTTCGACAGCGTGAAGAGAGGCTGAAGGAGGAAGCGGTAGCTAACATGGAGGCAGCCACAGGAAAAAAGAAATAAAAATAATCCCACTGTATCTGCCTGTTGTTTATATTCCGTGTCAACACACCGCTGCATTGTGCAGACACCATTAGGAAAACCTGAATTTACACAAAGCCCCGTTTGGTAATAAAATACATTTATATTACCTCAGCTGTATTCCTCGTGGTTACTGGACCTCTAGTTCTCATAACAGCCTTTCCCTTTCCCCTGCTCTCGTTCTCTCTTTTTATTTCTCACTCTGTATTCCTTTCCTGTTTATTTTCTTCTCTTAAACGTTCTCTGTTCATCTCTCAGTCCCACTCTTTTGTCCAGTCCAACAATTAAGAATGGGACAGAATGAAAAATTCAAGTAAAACTACATCACTGGCCACTTTATTAGGAACATCATACTAATACAGCATAAAAATTCTCCTCGCTCTCAGGACAGCCACAATTTTTCATGGCATGAATCTCACAAATGAAACACATTTCTTAGATTCTGGTCAATGTCATGATGCACCGATCAGCCATAACATTAACACCACCACCAGGTGAACTGAACAATATTGATCACCAACTCTACACCAGTAAACTGCTGACCGGATCATGGGTACCCAAGGCTCACCCATACCAGCGTGGAACAAAGTGCAGCAGTCCAAATCACAGTCCAAATCACACAGCCTGGTGGCATACGGGGAACCCAAAGCCTATGTAGTTTTAATGCTATGGATGATCAGTGTAAATCCTTGTGTATCAGCCATGGTGCAAATTTCCCATCCTTCCACATCTCCAAGGCACTCTTAGATCTAGACTGGTGACTTTGGAGACAGTTAAAGTACACTAAACCCATTGTGATATGAAAGGAACCAGTTTGAGACAACTTAGTTGTGTGACATGGTGCACAGTATTGTGCCGGACATATTGATTTTTAATTGAGCAAATTGTGGCCAAATAGTGACACTTGTGGTTAGCCACAATACACAAATAGGCTGTGGCATTCAAATGATGTTTGATCAGTATTTAGGGGACCCTAAGTATGCCAAGAAAATCTTCCCCCACATTACTACACCACCACTGAACTGTTGACACGTTATTGCTTAATTCTTTCTCTATCACTTGAATATTGCAGTGGAGATTGTTCAGATCTATTGCCTCGGGTTAGGGTTAGGGTTAGGTTAGGGTTATTTGTGTGAGTCTGTGTCTACTGTAGCCTCAGATTCCTGCTGTGGGCTGACGGACATGTACTGTAGCTGTCATGTTTTGAGATGCTTTTCTGGTGTTACATTGACTGGATCTACTTTAACTCAAGTTTTTTGTTTCTTTCTTGCATTATTTTTTGTATGCTATAAACATGATCAGTTTTCCAGACTTCAACCAGCCCTTTTGGTGTATCAAGCTACACTATGTTGCCAAAAGTATTCGCTCACCTGCCTTCATATGCATATGAACTTGAGTAACATCTTAATTCTTAATCCATAGGGTTTCATATAATGTTGGCCCACCCTTTGCAGCTATCAACTTTCCACAACATTTAGAAGGGTGTTTGGAATTTTTTTAACCATTCAGTAGCGCATTTGTGAGGTCAGACACTGATGTTGGACAAGAAGACCCAGCTCGCAGTCTCCACTCTAATTTATCCCAAAGATGTTCTATCAGGTTGAGGTCAGGATTCTGTGCAAGCCAGTCAAGTTCTTCCACACCAAACACACATCCATTTCTTTATGGACCTTGCTTTGTGCACTGGTACGCAGTCATGTGAGAACTGGTGTGGGGTTGTTTTCCTCGTACCCCCGCAATTTCTGCTGCGCTTTACTTCCAGTGGAAGGATACATACCACATACCAAGACAATTTGGATAATTTCATGCTCCCAACTTTGTGGGAACAATTTGGGGATTGTGCCTTCCTGTTCCAACATGACTGCGTACCAGAGTTCAAAGGAAGGTCCATAAAGACATGGATTTGTGAGTTTGGTGTGGAAGAACTTGACTGGCCTGCACAGAATCCTGACCTCAACTCGGTAGAACACCTTTGGGATGAATTAGAGCGGAGATTGCAAGCCAGGCATTCTCATCCAACATCATGGATGTGTCTGACCTCACAAATGTGCTACTAAAATATGATCAAAATTCCCATAAACAAACTACTAAACCTTGTGGAAAGGCTTCCAAGAGGAGTTGAAGCTGTTATATATAGCTGCACATCATATTAAACCCTATGGATTAAGAATTGGATGTTACTCAAGTTCATATGCATGTGAAGGCAGGCAAGGGAATACTTTTGACAATATAGAGTTTGTATTTGCATTTATTTAATTATATTGTTAAATTTTATTACATAATGTTAATGCTTTCAATATACTTTGGAAAGAAGGTCAGCGAAAGGCTGGTTATTCCTGCTGTTTCTTGGATAGGATCCAGCTAAACCATTATTTTGTCTGGGGTTAAGTAAAAAGTACTCAAAATTATGGTATAATTGACACATTTTGTGTCATAATTGTGATCTTCGTGTAAGAGCTTTTTTCTTTTGCAAACATTAACCAACACATAGTGCTAAGAGCACAGTGTAATCAGTCGCACAAAAAAATCCTTTCATAAACCTGCCTGGGACTGAGTAGGTAGTCAGGCCACAAGAATCAATGAGCTCATAAAATTGTTCTATCACTTTCCACAGTGAAGCAGTGCAAGACTATGTGTCTATCAGAAATAAGTGACGGTCAGGAATTATTCTCTGCCTGGGCTGTACAGAATGGTTTTCTCTGTGTGACACCAAAGAGATTGAGGCTTCTCTATTCACACAAGTTCCTCCATTCTTCAGTGGAAAGAGCGTAAATAAATGTAGTCAATATCCCCTGCCTTCATGTGATGATGGGTAAAAGCTGCTTGGTGAGTTTAAACAGCTAGGAAGCCAGTTGTTGTTCTAAGCTTGTGTCATATTTCTTCCATGTATTTACAGAACTGGTCACCACTAATGCATCATGCCCATTATCGAATATTAATGATACACACTTATGATTAACCTTCTTAATGCTGTAGCTGTTCTCACCTTGATATTGTATAGACTTGGCTTTCCATCAAGTGCTATTCCTCTATGACTAATTTCCTGATGAGTTGGAGAAACATACAGTGTATCATACCTGGATATGGTGCAAACTTACACATCCTAAAAGTCGTGCAGCAATGGAAAGCCTGGCTCCCATCAGGAGAGTGAAATGTTACTAACATGCAATACCCTGCATCTCTTGAACTCCTTTTGGGCAGCTTCAATTTCACCAGAAAAAGGAAATCAAATTAATCACAGAGGTAAGAACTGTCTTGGGAAAGCGGAATTGCCACAAGGTGGCACTGTACAGACCATGCACAGGTATTTTTTGCTTTAAAAACTTTTAATTATTTTTGGTTCATCTAACACCTACAGCATTTACATGCATTTCATAAACATAATATAAAATGTCTGATTTGATGTGTTATTTTAAACAGATGAAATTTAGCTAATCTTTGCTAGTCATTAATTCCATGCGAAAGAGCTGATATTTTACAACACAAGTACAATATATGTTTGTCCAAGGCACATTTGCCCAAGTGCTAGGGGGGATTTAATATGAAAATGGATTTTAATTCAATTTTCAATTCAATTTTATTTATTTAGGGTTTTTAACATTCGTCATTGTCTCAAAGTAGCTTCACAAAAATGAAAAGAACATTTATTTAAGTTTTAGTGTCCTCATTCAGTGGACCAATCATCTTGAATGTTTCTTCTTTGTCTTTTGGCTGTTCCCTTTCAGGGGTGGCCACAGCGAATCATCTGCCTCCATCTAACCCTATCCTCTGCTTCCTCTTCTCTCACATCAACTAACTTCATGTCCTCTCTCATTACATCCATAAATCTCCTCTTTGGTCTTCCTCTAGACCTCCTGCCTGGCACCAACTTCAGCATCCTTCTACCGATATATTCACAATCTCTTCTCTGAACATGTTCAAATCACCTCAATCTGGCCTCTTTGACTTTATCTCCAAAACATTTAACATGGGTTGTCCCTCTGATGAACTCATTCTTGATCCTATCCATCCTTGTCACTCCCAAAGAGAACCTCAACATCTTCATCTCTGCTACCTCTAGCTCTGCCTCCTGTCTTTTCTTCAGTGCCACTGTCTCAATCTTGAATGTTTCCGATATCATATTTAAGGATTTTATCAATATTTTTTATTTAATATGGCTATTTAAGTAATCATAAGGCATAATAGAAACTTTCTTATAATATATAAAAATGTTACATATAAATGTACCCTATAAAAGATGTGCTTCAACTATAAAAAAAAAAAAAAAAAGGAAACTACCCGTTGATCTAGGATGATGTAATACAGTACAGTCTGTTAGATTGAGTGCAGTATATGTAATGAGAAACTGTCACCTTCTTAGACAAAATCTATATATAAGCTTCACTTATTCAGACTTAGTGATCTAATTACTAGTCTGTATTGGTGCATCTGCATGTACTGATTGTAACATCAAGTAATTGTGGCTGACCTGTAGGACAGGCATATCAGATATTTCATTAGCTTAACCACAAAGTCTAATGAGAACCACCTGCACACCTTCTTGTGCACATAGGCATATAGGGCAAGACCTTCAACACATATACAAAATGACTATGTACATAATTGGTCTTACACTCTTTCTCACACTGTATTACACAGCCTTTCTTAGAGACCACAGGTGTTCTTGAGATGCAGCAATGCAGCTTTGTTACCTCTACTGATCAGAGGCATATGGCAAGTGCTATAGTTGGACAACTGGCTACTTTATGCAGGCCGCCTGAGACTAGTCTATCCACCACATACACATTGGGCCTTGCAGTAAACTGTGGTTACAATTTTTCCTGTATAACAAGGCAAGCCACGCGTATAAAACACACATATGATTCTAGACATTTGGATGTTGTTACATACCTACACTGTCACCTAAATGTGTGAGAGTTATTACTGCTTGCCGATTGGATTTATGCAGATTGCTGTGTGCAGTACCAGCTCCTTATGACAACACTGGGATTGTTAACATTTCAACAGTATTCCTCCTGGGGCCTGTTATGAATAACAAAGTAGGTTATTAGCCTGTAGCTAAATACCATGAATGTAAGGCTTTTCTCATAAAAGTGGTCATTCTGGGAGAACGAAAGCATGTATACATTTGCTATAATGAACCATTATATTTAATTCTAATTTTTAATATAATCGGCTTTATGGCAGGCTACATAAATCTCCTCTCTTTCCTTTTTGGATTTTTTTTTGAAGGACCAGGTGCAGCAACACCAACAATGGCTGTAACACGGACACACAGTTTGGTATGAAGAAGTAATGCTGGACTGATTCTGTCTAGCCTGTAGAGTAGATTAATGCAGCCTGTCAGTGAAAGTCATGGCATGTGATTACACAGAGTGGAACAGCTCCTAGATTTCATGTACATTGGACCTAATAGTTTTTACCCCAAGTCACTGAGTTGCATGTCATCACCAGCGCCTGGTACAGTGTGAATACATGCAAATTATTATATATTTAATATCATATTTTAAATACAAACAAGTTTGATTTATTTACCTTTGGAGAAAAAAACAAAAAATAGATAGACTAATCACACTCCAGTAAAATTACAAATTAAGCAACAGTTAACAAAAATGTAAGATTTTCTTTTGGTTAAAACAGAAGAAGGGTTATTACTTTTCAGTTTGCAGTTTTTGGTATTCAAATGGAACACAGCATAAAATCAATACAGCGTAAAACGATTTAAAATAATAAATGCAGCTGTGTGTGTGTGCGTGTGTGTTATAGTTAATTCGTCAGCTACTGAAATCGGCCTATTAACTTTTAGCCCTCCCTTCTAAATGGTGCATGCAAATGAATTATCAAGTTCTTTTTAAAGATTATTTTGTCCACCTTTTTTTTTTATCTATTCTAAAGAGAAACAGATAAAGCACTGTGAATGTGATGTTTCAGGTTCACTTTATTTCCTCATCTGGCTTTGTGACTACCCATTCTCAGACCTCTGTAAGTGGCTTTTCTTTGATGGGTCTGCCATCCTCTGTCACATACTTCAAAAGAGACCTTTGCCTAATGTAGACTTAAAATGCTTTTGTCTTTTTCAGGGATACACTGAGCTACTTATCTCATCAAACGCATAGGGATTTTCATCAAAACAACACAGTTGCTATATTGGTTGAATCACTAATAACACCCAATGCAAGTGAATAGATGTCATGGTGAATTCATGTTAATAAGCAAAACATTTCCATACCTAAGGAGTGGGTGTGTATCTAAGCTTTAAATTGACTGATGTGCACAGTCAGTAATGAATCTGTGATGGCTGTGAGTTGTAGTCCATGGAGGCTATGTTTGTAGACCACCCTGTACTCTGGTGAAATGTAGCTAATGTCTGCAAGCTATTAATTCAATGCATGCTTATATTTAAAATAATTAAAATTTTCAAGAAATACAAGGTTGCTTTAATATGTAAATGGACTTAGTGTGTTCATTAAGTAGATCAATCATGAAGGTTTCTTGTTTTGATATTTACAGATATTGTCATTATTTATTTAAATAGTTAAAGACCACTTAAATTTAAATAAAGTCATTGTGAAAGCACTGTACAAATACATGCTTTAACAATAAAAAAAATAGAAACCATTTATTTATTTATGGTGATGTTATAGTCTTTTAGAGTGGTTTCTCTATTTCTAATGAGATGCTGTTTCTTTAGCTCTCAAAAATGCTTTCATTAAAATACCATTAGGGGATTTACTATGTTAGTTGAATCATTAATAGGACAGAATGCATGTGTATACAACTCATGGTGAATCAATGTGAATAAGCGTAACATTCATGCACATGAATGTGCTTCAACAATCAAGATTCATTTAAGTGAATCCTGAGTTTTATCCACCTTATTTAATATAAATGTATGTATTTTCACCGGGGACAACATTCTATTCGTACTGCACATAGTTATTCTGTCTGGATAGAAAGGAAAGATATGGTGCATATACACAAAATTCTAGTTTTAAATATAATATAAATATAATATATTTTCTAAATAAATGAAAACTTTAACCATTTTTATCTGTTTACCATAAGGATGTTTAAAATCATACAACAAAAGAGTAAAAAACATACTCTTTCCTCATAATTAATTGGAGTATGGATGTTAGAATCTTTAATCTTCTTGCTACTTTGGTATATTTCTCCGCTCTTCAAAAAATGTTGTTAGCCAAAAATTGATTTCTTTTTTTTTTATTTGTTTTATTTATCATGGATAATTTCTGGCCAGTTTTTTTTTACAGGTAATTTTCTCCTTTTTCACCATTGTTTTGCGATGTTTTGTGAAGTGTTTACTGTCATCGTCTTGCTGGAAGCCTCATAATCTTTAGCACAGTTTTGTGTTGGGTTCTCTTCCTTATAGGAGTCATTTATCACCTATAAGCAAATTGCCAGTGAGCGTTTTTATATTTGTATGTTAATATTAGGGTCCCTTTGGATATTTAACATAAATATTTTTTCAACATTTTTTTTTATCGGCTTTTGCAAAATTTGTTTTTTTTTTTCTGTTCTCATCATGTCACAGGAGGTCAGCCTCAGTTTCATGAGCCAGATACTTCTTAATAACATGAAGTGTGGAACCGACAAAAGGTAAGTTACACGGAGGGCAAGGTACACAAGAAGGGAGACAGAATTCACAATTTTGGTAGTGTCAGAATAGGAAGGAGGTGTGGGGAGTCTGGGTGGAATGGAGATGTGCAGATATGTGCAGGTGTAGGCTGTTGCGTGCAGCAGGTGTGGTCGTTAGGTGACTGTCTGGTCAGCGTAACGCTTCCTGGAGAGTCAGAAGAGCGTTTAGCGTAGAAGGAGTTTCTGAGGCCGGCCCTTTCTTTGCACTCTGTGGCACTGGCCATGGTGCTGAATGCGAGTAGTGTTTTACCTATTTTTGATAAATAAGGAGCAGCATTGTGTGTGTGTGTGTGTGTGTGTGTGTGTGTGTGTGTGTGTGTGTGTGTGTGTGTGTGTGTGTGTGTGTGTG
>JAQQZT010000002.1:17098422-17112577 GCA_030068275.1 Clarias platycephalus | reverse complement strand
TGTGTGTGTGTGTGTGTGTGTGTGTGTGTGTGTGTGTGTGTGTGTGTGTGTGTGTGTGTGTGTGTGTGTGTGCTTGCTGGTTCTAAGCCCGCTGTCACAAAGCACTTCTTAATTTATGTTTGTTGATCGTTTTGACTGCCTCAGACCCCTCCTGCTCTTATCGTTGTCAGAAAGGAACAGATTAGTTATTGTAAGTCATGTGAGTACTGCCAATAACTGTCATGACATAATGGCTAGCACTGTGGCCTTGCACCCTCAGGGTCAAGAGTTTGATTTTCACCGTGAGTCTGTGCATGTGGCATTTACATTTTCTCCCCGTGCTTGGTGTGTTTCCTCAGGGTACTCCTGAGATGTGCAGTTTAGGCTAATTGGCATTTCCAAATTGCAGATAGTGTGTAAGTGATTGTGTGTTAGTACGTGCATGCTTGTGCCCTGTCATGCACACACAGAGCACCCCATCCGGTGAGTTCTCTGCCTCGTGCACAGAGTCCCCTGGTATGGGTTTCAGGCCTTCTGCGACCCTGAACATTATGTATAGAGACCATATGAGAGATTGAATGAGGGATAAAGAATGAGTGAGAGAGTGAAGAATAACCTTTAAAAAGATGTATAGCTGCAGTTTAGAAAGTATTCACCCTTTCAGTTTTCTCCATTATGCTGCATTCTCTACAGTCTGTGGGGATGTGGTCGGCCATGACATACTACACTTTGTTGAGGTTATCAACGGTTGATTTATGGAGATCCGTGACCAAAACTGTTCATAATTTTAGTTCTAAAACTATCAGAGCAATGGCCTAAGCCAGATAGCAAAATGTATTGTATCAAGTGCAGTCCAAATAATCTTCATTATTGCTAAGTGGGAATGTCTTCAGCAATCACATCTATCTTTTAGTAGACCATAAGTTCCCTGGGACATAACCCAGCTAGTCACTCCACTGTCCACAAACCTGAATGAATGTGTGAGAGTGAGCAAGACAGCATCCAAGCATGCCTGTTCACCCTGCTGTCCACATGAGGTAAAGGAACAGCCAAAGCCACTTTCTTTCATTGTCCATGGTCTAGTTCTATGGTCTATGAAAATTAGCTAGGCAATATAAATATGACATGGGGCTGGGATAACATTGGTGATTTTATTTTCATGCAGGATGTTGCAACACCACATTTCGTTTTAACTAATTTAATAGTTATTTTCTAGGACGTTGGCTAGGACAATGGGGACCTCATGAATGGCCTCCAAGAAATCCAGATCTCACTCCATGTTATTTTTTCTGTGGGGCTATACAAAGGAGGAGGTTTCTCTCCAGCTTCAAATGCTGGAGAACTTGGTGACGTGGATTCAGTAGGTTTTCAGCAATATCCCAAATATCCTTAATAAGACCACCCCAGCTGTTTGAGGAAACTGATTGACACCACCAGTACCTACATTTAAAGATTTACTTTAATTTTTTTATGTTATAAAGTACATGTACAATTTGCTTCGATGTACTTGTATTAGAAATATGGACTTTATTACCAATTTTTAATTGCTAGTTACTTTTCACCCACCCTGTATTGCCCGCATACCAATTGTGAGCACTTTCAGTGAAGGACAGGGTCCAGCATGGGCACTCTAACCGGTGTGGAGCAATTCAGTGATGTGCTGTGTGTTCTGACACCTTTCTATCAAAGCAAGCATTGACCATTTAAATAATTTGTGCTGCAGTAGGTCTTTTGTGGCATAGGACCAGATAGGCTACCCTTTAATCCCCATGCACATCAACATAGCTTACCCCTGTGTGCCCATCACCTTGTCACAAATTCATTGATTGTCCGGTCTTGGACCACTTTTGTTAATCACTAGATACTGGGCTCATCCCACAAAATATTGTTCTTAGCGAGGAATTTCGCTACTGCATTCTGGAATAATCAGAGCTTTACTGCTTTGGACATCGTCTTCACTAAGTTACAGTACACACCCTGACTGACAAAAGTGTACATCATTAGCTCATACATGAGGAATTGTCTCTGAAAATATATGTTTGCCTAACACACTAAGATTTAACTGCTGTGTCAATATAACTATAAAGTGCCTTTGTTGTTTTCATCACTCTGTTATCATAGACATACAGCATTGCAAAATATAAAAAATAAGATTTTATTATAAATGATCATACATATACAGGTATGTCAACATAAATGGTGTATACAGTATCATTTATGTAGTATTATGTTGTCAAGCTTGTCATAGTGAAATATTAATAAATATAAAAAACTTTTCAGAAATTCAAAATATATGTAATAAACAGTATACCGTCACCTTCAACAGTAAATCACTGAAGGTCCACCATGTGCTCATTAAAATGCTAACTTTAGCAAAAAATGTCCAACCCGTCATCAATCCTTTTGGGTTGATATTTTGGATTGATGTGATTACTATCAGCAATATATCTTTCTGAAAATGTAAATTTTGTAATGACTATGCAATGTAAATTTATTTACTCTACTTGCCCACTAATTGGTCCATGACCAGGTAGAAATATTTTGTGATTTTCTTATATATTGTACAAATGGAAATTTTGAAGCCTCGACTGCACTTTATAGTGATATTGACCCTGCTAGGTTGACACTCCAGATCCACACCTGACTAAAGCTGCCGGTGGCCCTAAAGGCCTAGATAACATTTCTTATAACCAGTGCTTTTACAGGTTTCTCAGTGGGCGCTTCACTGAGGAGAGCAAACCTGTTGCACACATGAAGTAGAGGGGAGTGAAGTTGTGACGTTTCCCAGCCAACTCTGTTTTCTTCAAATGTCTACTAGAGCCCTCTTGTGGTAAAAAGTGTGTGTTTTGTCTATTCATATCTACCACTTTGAACGAAGGCCCAAACCAAATAGGTTAACGTGAGTCATGTAAAAAAATAAAAAGTCTTACAATTTTATCACATCCAGCAAATTGTTAAACCACTTCTGCCCTATGGACCTGTGTGACACATCCTGATGCCCTGGTTCTGTTTGGAGTACTCGCCGCATGAAAGTATCAGGGGATGCTCTCTGCTGCGGAAGATCCTGTGTGGTCTGCTTGGAAATAGGTGTGGTGACCGGAGATGGTTCCTCTTGATCATGAAGAGAACTCTGTGACTGGAACTTAACAGCTGTGTAGCCTTAGGAAAACCATCTATCAGTGAGGCTAATCAGAAAAAAAGCATCAATTTGTTATTGAACATAAAGAATGGACTGTGGAGCATTGGGGGAAAATGTACATGGTCTGATGAGTTTAGATTTACCCTGTTCCAGAATAAGAAGAGAGGTCAATCAGATAACTGAAATGCCTTGTTGATGAGAGAGGTCAACAGATAGTGGACAGTCTGGTTAGAGAAACATTAGACTTTGGGGTGAATTGCAGCAGAGGATCACATAAGGTTTTATTTCTCATCATTTTATTTCCAAAAATTATGAGGCTGCAGTGGTTACAGGCTCCCCGAAAAGGACAGTTGAAGTCTGGATAAAATGTAGCCTGGCAAGTGTGTATTTCTTCTGAGTCACACTGGTGGTAGGGTCAGAAATCGACATAAATCCAAGGACCCAATCTGTCAGAAGTCCAGGCTGGTGGAGGTCGTATAATGGTGTGGAGAATGTTTCCTTGACACACTCTGCGCTAGTTAATATCAATCAGTAAGCCTTGCTGAGTATTGTTGTTGATCATGTACAGTACATCCATTCTAATCGTTCTAATGGCTACCTTAAGCATAACAATGCACCGTCACAATGCTTGTCTATCCAAGTCTCAAACTGATTTCATGAACATGGCAATGAGTTCAGTGTTCTTCAGTAACCTTCCCAGTCATCTGATCTGAATCCTATAGAACACCTTTGGGGTGTGGTAAGAGGAAAGATTAACATCATGAAAGTGCACCTAAAAATTGCAGTCATGTCAACTTGGACCAGAATCTCATGGGAATGGTTTAAAAACTTAGGGAGCTTAGAAGCAATTATTTAAAGGTTAGAAACACTGATTTAAAGGTCCCATATTTTACAAGTTACTGTTGGTCTTGGGGTCTTCAATGTGTGTATCTTAATTTTTCAGTTAAAATAACCCTTAGAAATTGCATTTTATAATATCTGGCAACCGTCTTAAACTATTATATTCAATTTTTTCCCCAAAAGATTTTTCAAGCATGAAACAAAGCTTCTTTCACCTATTGTTTTGGGGCTCTGGTGACTTATTTGCCCGGTCTAAAACCTTCTATTTTTAGCACAGAAAAGTGGCCGTGTGGATTGTGTCATTATCTTGCTGAATGATGAAGTTCCTCCTGGAACTGTATACTGGATGCATTTCTCTGGAAATAGGCAGACAGAATTTTTCTGTAAAATTCCATATGTGTATACATAGATCAGCTATAACATTAACACATTAACATTGATTATCTATTATATACCAGTAAAATGGTGACAGGATCATGGGCACCCATGTTCACCCATGCCCATGGAGACTAAACGCCAGCTCGATCAATCCAGACCCACAAAAAAAAAAAAAGAAAATGCAGGCCACAATAGAAAGGGATCAGAACACCCAGTGCATAATGGTCTGCTGCACTTGGGGCCCAGCAAGCAATGAGCCCAATTGCTCAGACTACGTCTCTAATTTCCCCAGATTCCAATCTGATCGAGCACCCATGGTATGTACTGGACAAACAAGTCTAGTCCTCAGAGACTCCATCCCACAGCCCACAGCACCCAACAGAACTGTGGCCACAAACCTAGTGCCAGACACCACAGCACACACATAGAGGTCTTGAGGAGTCATGCCCCAAGGGTCCAGAGCCACCCCAATGGCACAAGTGAACCAACAGAATAATGTATTTTCATAATGTTTTGTGTTGTAATTTATGGCTGATCGTTGCATGTAAAGTGAACAGCCATAACATTAAAACCACCAACATTAAGTCCCACTTGTGCCACAAAACTGCTCTGACTGATCAAGTACATTGGCTCCACAAGACCTCTGAACATGTGCTGTGGTACAGTATCTGGCACCAAAATGTTAGAAGCAGATTCTTTATGTCCTTAATTTGTTTAAGATTAAGAACCTTGATTGTGTAAAAGAAAATGAAATTCAGGTCACCTTCTCCAATTGCTCCATCCAGTTCTGATGCTTACAGGCCTGTTATAGGTGCTTTGAGCAGTGGCTAGAGGTTAGCATGGGATCTTTGACCAGTCTGTCCCTATGCAGCCCCATACATACACACAGTGAATTGCAATGCACTGTGCGTTCTAACAAATTTATATCATAGCTACAGTAACATTAACTTTTTAAGCTAACTTTTTATTTGCATTCCAAATGCATCAATGAGCTTTGGAGCCACCATGACCCTGTCTTTGACTAGTGTAGCATACTGTTGATTCCAGTGTGGTTTTATGCAACATACTCTGGTCCAACGTTGAATTAGACTGAACATTTTTAATTTGTCTCACAAATCAAATCCTCTTGTGTTCTTTGTGATTACGATCATGTTAGACTGTTATTTAAGATCCTGGAAATATATAATTTGAAATTAATTAGAACGCATGACAGCACAGTGACTTTGTGGTTGGACCATCACCTTGCATGTCCAAGATTGGGGGTTTGTATCTCACCTCCAGAGATGCGATCTCCCGATGCCTGAAAGGTTTAGTCTGAGTACTGTGGTTTCCACAGGGTCCAAAAACATGCATCGTTGACTGATTGATGTTTTCAAAAATCCCGAATGCTGGTGGATGCCAGAGGTTAGGGCCCTTAGTAGTGTAACTTCCTGTACAGCAATGATCACTGACACGAAGTCATAAGTTGATAAATAAAATGAACAAATACATAAAGCAAAGATTTTAAACCAATGGATATGTTTTATATTGTACTGATGATGCTCTTTGCATCTTTTTATGTTACAAAGTGAGTGCACTACATCTGCCACAGTGTGGCATAGGAGAGCCGGTATAGGTTTCAGTGACATTGTGCTTGGTCTTTCTGCATGTATGTCTGCATATATGATTTTTGCTGGTTCAAGATGTTCAATTTTCTTTGTCTAGAACTTATAGCTGAATAATGGCTGCAGTACATTTCTGCAAAGCATATATACATACGAGAGAGAAAAACTAAAAGGAAGAGGAGTAAAAATCTGATAAATATTATAAGACGGAGAAGAATAATTGAGAGATTTTCTTGTTGTGATATTGGCTTAAATTAATATCAGATGTCTAGACTCACCTACCAGTACCTATGTGCATATGCAATATGGTGAGCATACTAGTGTTCTGTTTCTCTCCCTCATGATCTCTCTCTCTCTCTCTCTCTCTCTCTCTCCATATTGGGAAGGATGCTGTGAGAAAGGGGAGGAGGGAGCTAAAATTGGTACCCCAAAGCAGGAAAGCCCATATATGGAATCTGACAGCTCTGTTGTGTGACGTATGCATAGCAGGTACATTGTACACTGCCAGGGAAGGAGGAGAGGGAAGGGATTTTGATCGCCATTCAGTGCACGTGTGCGTCAAAGTGGGAAGTGGCTCTCTATGTGCGAGAGCCTCTGTGTCAAGCATGTGCGTCACATTGAGTCAGATAGTGTCTCATCATGAGTGTGCGTCAGTGCTGTTGCTGAGCAGTCCATGGTCCTTGGTAGGAAAAAAGAGAGAGAGCATACAGGAAGGAGGGGATGCAATGGAATGGTAAAGCAAATGGGAGCGATGGACAGATGACAGTAGGCATGCATAGAGAAGAGGCAAGAAATTACAAGCTCAAATAAGCAAAGACTAAAGACAATGATACGAAAGATACGGGCAGATTTAAGTGCACTTTAATATAAATGCATTTGAGTTTGACAGCCAAATACACTTATCAGCGACACATAAAGAACACTGATCCACAATGTCCATTCTTCATATATAGCATATGTCAAGAATTTTTTCATCATATACAATACAAAGGTCTATATGTACAGATCTGTTGTTTGTACAAATTTACAAATGTATACACCCTATTACCATACTGAAACCTCAGCACATGCCTCTTTAGAGGCATGTACACCAAACATTCATTCTGTATAACAGCACACATACAGTATAATACTTTTTAACTTAGCATGTAAATAGGTAGAACGTAGGAATCAATCCTTTACTTGACCGTAGACAACGCTACGTTAGCATGTCGACACCATGGGAATTGAACCATTCTAAACCCATGTCGACTAGTAACTGAATAGAAATAGTACCCCATCCCTATCGTCCACTTAATTTTTAAAACAAAAGTTTTTTTTTTTTTTTCAAACACCTCTCAAAAAAGAAGAATTTGTCATTCACACGGTCATGTTCACCACTCTACACCGCACACAGTAAAGTTACGATGTTACTGTGGTATTAACTGTATAAATATGCTGCCAGGCTGGGTTCAGCAAGCCTTGGTTGTGCAAAGCATACAATAGCAACAACAGAATGCAAGCATTACAAATATTGATGCTGCAAAAGTCCAGTGCATTTGCATCTAGCCTTGCCCATGAACATGGCTGACCAAGGAGCCATTTAACACTAGCCAAAGTATGAGTCCAGTAAAGTGCTCTTCTTTATGTCAGCTGGTAGCTTCTTGTCCAGAAGGTGTCCGCTGGATTGGTCAAAGCATGCTGGAAACCTGACCTTTGTTGCACACTGGCTTATATATGTTCACAGATCAAAGTAACATTTGTACACCACACTGATACACAGATTTGTAAAAAATAAAAATAAAAAAAAAAAGGACATAGCAGCCACAAACCCAAAGCTCAGTGTTGCCTGAATTTCTCATTTAGTAGTACAGTTGGCATTGCTGTTTTCAAATGAGAAAACAGGCTTTATTTAAGCTAAATAAAGCCTGATGAAATCTAAATGTTAAAGATTTCTACAGAAATTGCTAGTTATGACTAGGTACAGTGTCTATACATTGAGCTTTGTGCATGTGATACTGCCATTTTAGGAGTTGAGCTTTAAACTGGTTGTTGTTGTTTTTTTCATCTCAGATATGAAGGTAGGATTTTATGTCCACATCTTTATTGCTAACAACTTCAGAGAATTTTCACTACGAGTGAATACAAATGCAAGTCTGTAAGTTGAACTGCGCTTGCAAAGTAAGAGATCTTAGTCTCTGATAAAAGCTCATGTTACAGTAAAGCAGAGACAAAAACTGACTTCCAAGTGTTTTCACAGCTTGGTCAACACAGCTAGTGTATTGCATCATTGTAGAGATAGTGCACCATTCCTGACATATAAATTCATGGAGAAATACATGAACAAAATATGACTGACTCTTTTCTTTTCTCATATGAGCAATATGAGGAAGTCTTTTTATCCTTATATACATTATGTATATAATTATACAGTTAAATAATCTTCACTTTTTAGTAAAAGTAGCTCCATGAAATATGACAATATGCCATACTTAATGAAGTAAGTCACAGACTTATTTTAGAACGGAGGATCACTTCCACTCCCATCTGAAAGACAATGAGAAAGAAGAAAACAAAAAATTAATACTTCAATATTCAGCCATTATTTTAATGTGAAACAGACAATTGTTAACATAAATTCTTACCTTTGTGGAAGCACTGTTGTGGCAGGTGACTTTGGAGTTGATACAACTCAGGTTGTTGCCCCAGGCCAGGAGCGATCGAGGCACCTGCCCCAAACATGGGTTCCAAGGCGGCCAGCTCCTCGAGGAGGGACTGGGCGCAGGGCAGACCAGGCGATGCGGGGCTGACGGGCGAGGAGACAGGCACCGGCATGACAGGCGAGGCTGTCAGCTGTAGTGGTGGAGATGCCGGAATACTGGTTGACAGTGGTGATGATGCAACCTCTGTCTCCATGGCAACTTCGCCTGCCGCCTTCCCATCTACTATGTCACCCTTGTTGACTGGTGACAGCGTAACCCCGCACCCGGTCGCTTGGTTAGAGTGCGCCGATTGGACGCTACAGAAGTGACTGGCACTCATAGCAGAGACCCTGTCAAAGTGCAGGGGTGGATGCCAGCACTCAGGAGTTGGTGGAGAAGAGGGAGGACTGGAGGGAGATGAGGGGGTGGAAGAGACTGATGGAGATGAGAGATCTTGAAAGATGGTCTCTAAGACACTCTCTTCAAACAGAGAGTCATCATCTGGGAAGATGGGCAGGTCCAGACCTCTCCAGGATTTGACAGGATAAAGTTCACCCAGAAGTGAAATGGTCTCAGGTCCTTCTGTGTCAAGCGAGGGAGATATAGGTCGAGGAGAAACAGGAGACGGTAACAGCTTAGAGAGGAGAGGATCCAGGTAGAAGCCCTCAGCTAGTGTGCTTATGTGATGGGCTAAAAGTGAGATCTCAGTTCTTTCTTTTTCTCTCTCCTGCTCAATTGAGAAGAAAGATAGGCTTGGTTGTTTTCCAGGTGAGGTTTCAGGTGTAAGCAGGCCTTCCGGTGGGTAAGGGAGTGGTCCATATGGGACATCAACATACAATGGACCACGGACCTCAGGCAAACTCATAACAGTGCAGTCCCCATCACCCGGACTGTCTGGGGTTGGAGGAAGTTTCTCATAGAGTGAACCACTGCAAGGATCTGAAGGGAAGAGAATTTCTGTAGGTAAAGCTGGCAAGGTGAGTGGTACCAGGGTGGAAAGTGTAGTGGTTGGAGGAGCAGGGCTGCCTTGAGGGTTTGAGGGAGCAGATGGAGATAGAGTGGGAGCTACTGTAGTTGTGACTGTTGCAGTAGATGGAAGGGGTGGAGGTGTGGTGGCACCAGTGGGATCAAAACTGAAGAGAGGCTCTCCAAAGGGAAAGCTGCTGCTGCCTAGCTGAGGTGTATATGGAGGGGTACACACAAACTCTTTAGTCTGCTGGGCCTGGGAGGTAGGCACAGGGGGTAAAGGAAGGGGGAGAGCAGGTAATGGAGGATCGACCTGAAAAGCAGGGGGCAGTAGAATGTTCTGTGTAAGGAAGTCCAAATCTGACACAGTGGCAACTGTATCAGGTGATGAAGCTGCTGAAGGCCTGTCCAGTGATTCACTGGGTGGCTGCTGAAACAAGGTTTCTTCCTCCAGAGAGGAAAGACTTGAGCGTGGACCACTTTCCAATGGTATCGGTTCAATAGAAGAGCTTGTACCTTGTTCCTCTGTAGAGCCTGTGCTGCACACAGTCATGCTGAAGTCAAATGACTGACCCGAGAGACCACTGCTCCCAGGAGTAAACACTTGGTCAGGACTGGAAAGTGTATCAGGACTCTGCAAGCTGATGATATCTTGCTGTGATGTACTGGTGCTCAGCACCACAGAGAGCTGGCTCTCTTCAGAACTTAGTTGCTGCCTCACTGCCCAGGCTTCTGGCTCACTATGGCAAGGAAAATACAATAAAATATTAGTGAGGTTCACACTCATGTGAAAATGAGTAGACCTTGTAGGTTTAGATAAATATATCAGGTATAAATTTTACCTTATGACATAATTGTTGCTGCTGATAGGGTTCTCTCCAGTCTCCAGCTGCAGGACCATGTAAAGCCAGACCCATGAATGATCCCCAGCCTCCACACGAACCACCATTTCAGCTCTGCCTTCGCCTCCTTCTCTCACTGTGGAAAAAATAGGAGAAAATTGATTAGTCAAGACATTCCATCTTGCATGAAATCTTGAGTCATGCATTATCTTTGTACAGTAGGTGCTCAGAAGTGCTTTTCTACTACACTGATAAACTGTGGATAATTTCTTATAATGTAAATGCACTGATAGCTGGTGGTATGGTTGAAATACATTATAATATCCTGAATGTGTGATTACTCAATATGACACTTACGAAGGCTGCGATGTTGAGCTGAAGCATGTGTAAGGTCCTGTGGATGCAGCAGGCTGTACCAGGAATGAGAGCGAAGAGTTTCCACATCCATACCCAGATAAACACTAACACTGTAGGGAACAAATACACTACTAGTGAGAAACTCTAATATATTTAATGTATTCTAATTATATTATAACATTAGTCCTGAGATTGAATAATTGCCCATTAAGAGGGCACCTGACCTCACCTATCTTGTGCATCCTGCAGTCTCATATCACGGCTGTGTTGTGAGCGAAAACACACTAGGAGGAAACTGCTCTCCAACGATGGGGTCAAGGGGTGTTCAGTGGAGGTGCTTTGTCGGGGTGGGTGGGGTTCCAGAGGTGCGCAAAAGCAAACCCACACTGGATTGGAAGTCCAGTAGGATCCTGGTGGGGTAGGACCATGTACTGGTGGCAAACAGCAAGCTCTAATCAAAACAAGCTTGTTACCAGCACTCTGCCTTCGCACTGACTTGGAGGTGTTAAAGCGGCAACGGAACAATCGATCTAAAAGATAAAGTAGAGTCAAAATTAAGACTTTTTTTCCTCCATATATAAATGGCTGAATCACACTTAGACACTTAGGAATGTGCCAAATTTACACCTTACCAGTATCGGGAGCAGTTGGAGGCACCAGACTACTCCTCATAATAGCGTGGTCTGCTGGGTCTATTATGTCGTACACACTGTCCCCTTGGGCAACCAAATCTACCTGAAAATTAATTCACAATGTTGCATAAGAGAAATGGTTCTCACACTCCACCTCATACTTTCATTAATGAATTATATAATAGAAATGCATGGGCACTCTAATAATTAAATTGTTTTAGTTAGACTCACCATTGAGTGTCCAAGGTGCTCAGAGACACTGTCTGTCAGGTAAAGTAGCTTGCCTTCTGCAGTCAGTAACATTAGAAATCCTGGTATTGATTGCACCAGCTCAGAAAGCTCATGAAATGAGAAGAATCCTCCACCTTCCTCAGCACTGCCAACTGCAGCCTCTGAAAAAAATGGTGTACAGTAAGTCAGTGAATCATTCACAAATTCTCCAGACATAAGCGCAACCCTATTTCAGCACCATGGACAGCAACTACGGGTTAGCACCACGGAAAGCGAGCGGCTCGCAACCTCTGTAACTCCATAAGAGATTCTTCTCTTAGCGCAACCTTATTTTTATAATCATTCATTCATTCATTCATTTAACAAATAGCGTGCGCATGGTATATTTGATCATATATTTCAGTTCATCAGTTAAAAATCTGTTCAACCCAAGACCCACTTGTTGCCATAATTCACATAGTGCGCGTAGGCAAAAAATACTACAGCTTAAAAGCGGCCTCTAATCGAATGCTTTACAGACGCATACAGCAACAGTCCACAATACTGTACGATATATATGTATATATGCAAAATTAAACATAACTTACCTTGGCAGAAGAAGACAGATTTTCTTGTGTATATGCACGCAAGGGACATGATGTGTAGATAGGAGAGGCGTGCCTTGTCCGCATCGGAGATAGGCAACAAGTCCCTCAGGTTCCTTATCTCTGTGTTTATCTGGTCTCTCCGAGCTTTCGATGCTCCTTTAGTTGAACGGTACATCGTGGACGATGTTCGAGGGGAAGCTAAACGGTTATTCGGCGATGTATATTTGACTGTAGTCTGACTGGAGGAAAGCCCCGACTGTCTTTCCTTGAATGCGGTCGGAGTGTAATAACGCTGTCACGGTATGCTCACATGTCCGGCTTTTCCTCTTCGGCTCCGCCAAAGCGCCTGCGGACCGGAGGCTGGCAGGATACTTCCCACGGATCGGAGTGTTGGTAGGTTCGGCTGCTGAAAAAGCCTTATCTCGCCCAGACTTCGGGAGCCCGTAAATCTGGTGGAGTTACTATGACTGCCGGTTACTTATATAGGCTGGTGTAGGGGGGCTCCCAACGCGCCAACACCGACGTAAGAAGGAGAGAGGGGAAGGGGGGGGTTGCTGTAGGTGATTTGATGTGCCTCATATCAGTGTTCACAAGGCTGAAACTCTCTTCTCTCACCCCTCCCAACTCTTTCACTCTTGACTCTGACTCCGCTCCGACGTCAGCATCCCCTCTCCCTAGTGATGACGTAGGCTTGAAATCGGGAGCCCCGGCGACGCAAAAAGCCCGATTTGGACAAAACCGAGCGGTGGGTGGAGTCAGAGTGTGAAACGTAGACGGAGTCACCGGGCTCCTGTGTTGCAGGGAGAGGGAGGGGGGGGGGGGTACGAAGGGGGCTTTTCTATCTGACATGCAACGAATCATTTCTCATGTACCGCTGTTACTATAACTAAATATAAAGTTCACTTATGATGCCGAATATTAGCCGTATCTTGTGTCATTTGTCATCGTTGCATGTTCATACAGCTATGAGGCGTATGAATACACAGCGCTGTATGTTGTTTGTTCCCTGCAGTCGTATATTTACTCCAGCAAATCCATTTTCTCCCCGTTGCAGATCACTGTAATGTGCAAGAACGTGGGAAATTGCTAATGCACCATTTTTACGAAGTAAACTGCTCTTAAGGAATCACGTGACGTGACTGAGAATGTATGTATTATGGCTATACTTTCCTGCTTTCTACCCTTATATGGAAAAGCCGAATGTGGCACTGTCAGAAATGCAGCTGCACTGAGCTCCTTCTAATTAGACCGTGCACGCAGTGCGACGCTGTGGCACACAGCCAATAGATCAGTCCAAATATGACATCGCAAATGGCTAATATCCCAAGCGCAAACATGATTCACCAAACAACATGAGTATTCAAAGAGCAACTTGGATAAGATGATGGTGGCTTTGGCATCGCTACGTCACGCTGAATACCTGACATCCAGAGCTCCAGACATGCAATAACCGATTAACATTTCATTCATCACTATCTCATTTCTGACCATGCACACACTCTACATCCAGATGGTTTCTTTCAGCGTGCTTTCTTATCTTTACCCTTCATAATTGTCGCTGTCCATAATACCTGATTAGCCAGTATGTGAGTCACAGCACAGGGTGAAAACAATGATCCTGCCATGCGATTTGAATAGACCTCACTTCGAGCAACAGGCACCTTTTCGAGGATCTATATTTGGCAACTCTAAGTGACTCAGTTGTCTTTTCCGCAGTGAAGCAGCTTTCAGGGCCACCTCGCGCATCGCCCAAGAGAGAAGTACGTGGCAAGATTGCAGATTACTCTAGTTTATTATTCATCGCTTTGAAACTCATTCAAATGAAAGGGTTATAGACTCGCGAGTCTGATAGATAGATAGATAGATAGATAGATAGATAGATAGATAGATAGATAGATAGATAGATAGATAGATAGATA
>JAQQZT010000002.1:17047253-17069352 GCA_030068275.1 Clarias platycephalus | reverse complement strand
TTTATGCATTTTCAGATACAAATTGCTATATTGTGATATATATCGTTATCAAGGTAGAAAATTGCTTCTACCGTGATTGAAGATTTTGGTTATATCGCCCACCCCTAGGCTCAGTCGTAGATTTCTCCCCTGACATGTGGAAGTTCTGGTTCAATTCCCACCAAATGCAACCTCTGGATGCAGTGCCAGTCCAAAGCTCAGATAAAATGGGAGGGTTGTTTCAGGAAGGACAGAAAGACATTAAAAGCAAATCAGCCTAATCTGCATGTCTTTAAAATGTGGGAGGAAACTGGAGTATCCAAACCCTGAGGTGAGAATCGAACCTTGACCCTGGAAGTGAAAGGCGACTGTGCTAACCAAATTACAATTATTTTATTACTTCTTGTAGCTGTAAAAATTGGCACAAATATGTCATATTTCTCTAGGCAGTAAGGTTAACGTTATCTACCTGTATATCCATTCAGCCATAACTGGTACACCTCCTTGTCCATGATGGTAGTGTTTCCCACAAATACATCAAGCTCCACTGACATCTTGATTGGAAAACTGTGTGGAATACCTAGCATTAAAGAAAGGCGTTACCTTTATAAAACATACATACAAATTATCGTGTGACCAAGGTTTTATGACTACATTTTTTTTTTATCTGTACACTCACCCGCAGAAGTGATTAAGTATTATATTAATGTGTTTGCGTGGTTGTTATTAGGAAATGCAGCGGAAGCTTGCTAGTCCTTATTGCTAGTATAAACACTACACTGTAACTGTCATTAGCCTGCATGTGCTAGCTAGCTCCAGTAAACGATGAACGAGCAGCATAAGCCTGGACACAGATAACACATATTAAGCACAAGAAATTAAAATAAATGACAGAGTAATATAACTGAATCCATTATCTCAGCTCAGGAGTCGACCATACTACATAAACACAACAAACGACTTAGGTAACAGAGGGGGGAAATGAAACGAACACTTCCGGGTCAACGAAAACGGACACGCCTTCGGTCAATACTACGAGATCATTCATTCGAGGATTTATTATATTATATCAGTGTTTGCATGATACGTTTGTTTGTTTGCTTCTGTTATTTATTTATTTATTTTTTTACCAGTACGACAAGGGAGGACACCTTGGGTACCTTGTAACAGCCTTAAAAGCGATAAATCATTGGAAAAGCTTAAAACTACACTGTACTGCTATGAATAATTAATTACTTCATTGGTTAATATGTTTCAGCTAACAATCAACATTTAACCATAACTGATGCAACGAATAGATTCTATTTTTTAAACAGGCAACTTGGAAGGAAAAGATGTTCCTGTGTTTCAGAAGGATCATATTATTGGCCTGCATCAATCAAGGAAAACAACTAAGGAGGTTGCTGAAGTTGCTGGAATTGGTTTAAGAACTATTAAAACCTGGATGGACAATGATGAGCCATCAACCTTATGGGGGAAAAAAAATCCTGAATGACCATGATCACTTAAACTCTCACAGTTCATCAATCACAGTTATGTTTAATAGTGAAAATAAGAGCAATTCCGCACACAGTGTGACAAGAACTCAGGATTGGGACTAAACAGCTGTGTAGCCATAAGATAACCACTTGTTAGTGAGGCTACTTAGGAAAAAAGCTTCAGTTTGTTGCTTGGCAGTTTTGCAGCATAAAGATTGGACTTTCAAGCCATGGAAAAGGGTCTGATTAGCCCAGATTGGCCTTCAGGGTAAGAAGGAAGCGCATAAAACGATGCATCTATTATGTATAGTGCCCACTGTACAAGCCTCTGTTGGCAGTGTTATGCCCTGGGGTTGATTCAGTTGGTCAGGTCTAGGCTCAGCAATGACGTTTGATATGCAGACATTCAACTATCTTGAGGCAAAAACAAAGACACGCTATACTTTAGTAACATGTAGGTGCATCTTTAGCAACAATGTATTTAGGAATTTCTTTTTCTGTATGAGTTCATTAGTCTTTCACACGGTTTTGAAAAAAAAAAAATTGGAACACACTTCAGTTGCTTCAGTTTCCTGATGTTTGAGGGAACTTAATTACAGTTAATTCACTGCTGTCTCAAGATACTGCCACAGTATTTCAATGGGGTTGAGGTGTGGACTTTGGCTTGGCCATTATAACAGCCTGTTCTTTTTATCTTTTTACCATTCTGATGTAAATTTCTCCTTGTAGAATGTTGATTGTCGAACTCAATTTCTCTCTATGCATGGAACTTGCTAGTTCATGCAGGTAGTCTAGTTTCCTATCACAGTCCAAAGACATGTGGTGGACGCTGTTTAATGGTTCAAAATTATCCATAATTTATGAGTGGGTGTGTTAGGGTGTGAGTGTTGTCACCCCATCCAGGGTGTGGCCTATTTTGTGTCCTAAGGTTCCTGGGATAGACTTTAATCCCCAGTGACCCCACACAGAATAAGTGGTACGGATAATGGATGGATGTTTGGAGGTGGACTTAAAACCCAACAGTTGTTTCTCTGAGCTGATGCCCCTCCTAATTTTATAAAGGTAGGCACACTTCTTTAAATTCAAGCTAATCTTGTAAATTTCATCAGTAACACCTGGTTGTTAGTTACTCTCTTAGTGATTGTGTAAAGAGGGAGGGTAAAAAAAAATGAGTAAATATTCAAATTTGTTGTGTTTTATTTGTTGTCACAATTATATATTAATAAATAAATTATGATCATTTGTCAGATTATTATTTGTTATACAACAGATTATCATAATGTATAATCCATATATACATGTTTGACACATATTAGATAAACCAGCATTATAGTTAAACTTATTCCCTATTTAATGGTTTCCCGACAAGTAAACCCCCATGAGTTGATGGTGGCATTGCAGAGGGTTTGTAAGACAACATGAATGACACGTTGAGTTAAACTGCCATAATATATATTTTATACAAATAAAAAATTAATTAAAATAATTACTACTGTATCATTACATAGCAATGTGAGCATGTGAGAGGTAAACATAAATGATAGTGTTGTACTACATGAATAATAATTCTTTATGCCTAAAAGTGTCTTCAACTTTAGAATTCCCTAAATTAGGGGAAGTTCATTAAGTAAAAAAAGGGTATTTAAAATCTGAATTTAGACGCAAACTCAGTGACATAGCCAAACTCATCCTCAGCTGGCCTTAAAATAAAAAAACAAACAAGGCAAAGTTGCCACAAAAATTGTAAATTAGTTTCTTTTCTTGTCTTTTATATTATCCTGCTTAAGGGCTTGTGTTCTTCTCACTGAGATTTTTGTCTGTGGTATTTGGGGTTCAGTCAGAGATCATGACTAAATGAGACTAGCCTCTGATTTATGTAACTCTTCCTGTGTGCCAATCTGTTACAAGTGTTGAGAAGTGCATGTCTTCACTATGTCTGAGGTGTGAATACCACATACATCATCCAACTCAATATTTTTCAGTACAGGGTACACTCATTACTAATTTTATTAGGAACATATGCCACATAAGCACATCTGTATCAGTGTCACACACATGTCATACCTCTGCTTTGTTAGTGCCCCTGCAGTGCTAGGAATTGTTCACCAAATAATATTTAGTCAGCTGTGACATTAACATGGTGGTCCCATTCCATTAATGTTTCAACTACAGTTGGCAGAAAAAACGTATAGAAACAGATGAGCTCCATTAAGTAATTGTACGCATACAGTCTCACTCACTCTCACTGAGTAAGTGCTTTATCATGGTCAGGTTCACAGTGACTCTTCAGTCTATCTCAGGACCAACAACACTGACCATTTTTGCCATTTGAACCTATTTTAAAAAATATTTGTCTTAAGACACCACATATATGGTACCTCTCTGACATCAAGGCCTTTCTCATAAAAGAGGTGTGCAGGAATCCATGCTCCATCGAATGTAGTCACCACAGAACTTTGTGTCACTGGTTGGTGGCAGTATTGGTGACAGAAAGGGACAGGGGGCTTGTAAAGAATTAGAAAATTGTTCAACCATTTCATAACTGATTTTGGTCTATGTAGACCTCAAATTCTTCTCACCAGGTTCTGAGCACCATGCTGACAGCAGGAAAATTCCTCAGATATCCAAGTCTAGTGTTAGCCCCACTCATAGTCTTATTAATGAGTGCACAGGGGCAGTGGTGACTCAGAGGGCTAGGGCACTGAGCTACTGATCGGAAGATCGGCGGTTCAATCCCCAGGTTGCCACTGTTGGGCCCTTGAGCAAGGCCCTTAACCCTATCTGCTCCAGGGGCACTGTATCATGGCTGATCATGGCCTGCGCTCTGACCCCAGTTACGCTGGGATATGCGAAGAAGGAATTTCACTGTGCTGTAATGTATGCGTGACAAATAAAGGCTTAACCATATAACTATAATGCAACAGATGCACTGTCGAGGCAGCAAATAAACATGGTTAATGGTATCTGACCCAGAACTCGTTCTCCAGATCTGAGAAACATTTGGCACCATATAGGTTCACCAAATCAACTCACTGTGGACAGTGGTTGCCTTTGACAGAATTAGGCAGTCTTTAAAGTAAGGCTCACAGCTGGCCTTACACTTTTCTGCATACATTTTGTCAAGCTTCATCACATTGCACAGAATTCAGCAATCAGTTTAGACACCCCAGTTTAGTTTCACACAGTGCCTTGGTTATAAACTCTTCATGCTTGTGTTGATGGACAGATTATGCTAGGTTTAAATCATTTCACACACTGTTGTAAATTACAACAGTATTTATAGCAGATTCTAGATGATACAATTCTTGTGCAACTTTTATGCGCAAAGTTTATGTTCAAGCACACAGTCCCAGAGGCTGGAAGTGAACCTGGACCCTGAAGGGTGCTACAAACAGTGCTGAAACAGTGCTAACCACCATGCCGCCACATTTTATTTAACAAAATGGATGTGGTAAAAAAAAATTAAAAAAAATTAAAGCATATAATGCTTATATAATGCATATAATTTTTATAGTTTAAACTTTAAATATGCTCCCAAAACACTTTAATTAATTTCAAACTCAATAAACTTGAAATGAAAAGAAAGTAAAGGTAAAAATGTATACTGTATAGTACTCTACTGCTATGTCTCCTGCAGTGCTAGAATGTACAATACCATTGTTACCCCTATATGTACTGTAATTCATGCAAGTGTGTTTACTTTGGTATGCAGTGTCGTTTTATTTGGTATAAGTAGGGTAAGCCGCATTTTCCTCTACGGTTGCTTTGTGTTCTCCCTACAGTAATTTAAAAAAAAAATTATACAGTATTGTACTTTATATGGAAATTTAGCTACATTTATGTTAATATTTATGTTACAAAGTTGAGTTAATGAGTTAATTATGGTGTTCTTAATAGTTTAGTGGTAAAATGCATGAAAAATTATATATTGCCACAAAAAAGCCATAAAAAATATGGTGGAGGATAAAATGCAAAATTGTGTGTGTGTGTGGGGGGGGGGGGGGGGGGGTTTCCGCCAACAATTATTAATCAGGTTTTATTTATTCCCAATTTTGCGGCCATGTAGGACCTCCGGTCAACATTCACGCACAACAGGCAAGTGGAAACGCAAAGTAGCCTAATCTGCATGTGTTAGGACAGTGGGAGGAAACCTGGAGAAAACCCACCAAGCATGGGAAGAACATGAAAACTCCATGCACACAGACCCAGAGGAGGGAATCGAACCCCGACCCTGGAGATAGTGCTAACCACTACGCCACCACACCTCAATATGCTGTTAGAATACTTTCATAAAATGCATTTATGTCGTTTTTCAAATTCAAAAATTGAAGACAGTTTAAATTCCAAATCCTTAACACTCTTCCAATTCTCAGTCAACAAGTCAAAATTAGCACAAGAGTGAAAATGGTCATCAATGGACACCCCTCACCCCACGATTTAACACCCCGGCTTACACCCCCCCCCTCGCCCCCTCCTATTCCGGCCTCCAGCCCCCCCTTTAATCCCGGTTAACACCCCGCATTGTTATGGATCCACAGTAACAATAGTGCTGGAGAGCAGTGCGGAAGGATATGACCACACAGGCAGGATTAATGTACAGTGCAGGATTGCAACTCTTTCCGTCGCTGTGTCTGTGTGTGTTTTGTGATTTGTCCGAGCTCACGCTTGTAGAACATGTGCAAAGGAAAGAGGAGAGCAAGGTCACGTGTGCGACTATCATAGGGCTCGACTATTAGGGATGGTGAACAAACAGCAAGTGGTGTTTTTGAGTCCCGAGAGCAAATCATCATATGTTCGTTTATTTCTAATGCGAACAATAAGATTTAGGGTTTTAGGTCAGTATGAAGAGAAGAATGGGAATTTCGTGGAATTATGATGTCATTTGTGCCGCGGGGTTGCCCACAATACACATTCTTACGGTAAAGGAAGAGCAAAGGGAAGGAAGAGAGTGAAGGAGAGTGGGGGGAGGGAGAGAGAGAGAGAGAGAGGGTTGACATCAGCAGCCTCCAGAATCATGCTTGCCGAGCGGAGAAAGGGAAGCTCATCCCTGAAGAAACACCTAGAATTTTTCATACTGCAGGCCTAACCGGAGAATGCAAAACACTTGTACTAGAAATAAATCTTAAGCAGCTTTATTGCGGATTATTAGACATCTTTTTGTTTATTTTTTTTATTGCTGATTAAATCACAAGCTCCGGCTCGGCGAGACTGCCCTACATTTTATACTCTATTTGATCTATGCGTTTTTTTTTCTTTTCTTTCATATTTACAGCGACTCGCGGAGATCCATTCAGGCGGATGTTTGGTTCATCCGTGAAGGCATCACATTTTTCATCGACAGAAATACGGGAATGAGGTGAAAAACCGAGGAAGGGAAGAAAAAGCAGAGCGGCGGACATCGTGAGCTGGGAAAACATCCGCACACACACATAGAGAGAAGATGCACAATTAATCCAAACATCATCTTTTACATCTCGATACTCAGGACTGTATCGGCACAGTATGTAACACTGTTTTTATGGTCTCAGCATCTCGTTGTTTACAGCAATCCAGACAACGTTTATACCGTCATCAAACCGTCGAATTGTACAAGAATTAGGACAGTTTGTTCAGGTAATGTTTACCTAGAGATCAGTGTAACATTTAAACCTGTTCCACTGTGATTTTAGTGCACTAACGTATTCAAGCGATCGCAGGAAAACCACGGCGTTACTTTAAGGCCTGTGCTTAAAGAGAAACGCGCTGACATAGGGTACACGTGCCTCATAAATATGACCAGATCAGCTCAACGGCACTGACTTCCCAGCTGTGCTTTCCCATAATATGCAACATACTGTGTGGGATCACTGACTGTACCCTTTTGGACAATCAAATCTACAGGTCTACATTTTTCAGGATACCAAAGCAAAAAGTTGAGGCGAGATGGGAAGTGATGGTGAGATCCTAAGCCACGATTTGGCAAAGGTGTCTGATGAGGACTTGCTGGCTTGCTCTAGAGAAGAGCTGGTGAGTCGACTCCGGCGAGAGGAATCGGAGAAGATGTCAGCGCTCATTCAGCGCGGGCGCCTAATCAAGGAGGTGAACAAGCAACTTCAGGGACATCTGCTTGAAATCAGGGAGCTCAAAGCCATCAACCAGAGGCTGCAGGAGGAGAACCAGGAGTTGCGTGACTTGTGCTGCTTCCTAGACGACGACAGGCTGAAGGTGAAGAAACTGGCACGAGAATGGCAGCTATTTGGCCACCATGCTGCCAAAGTGATGCGTGATGACCTGGGTGGCTACCTGAAGAAGCTCTCTGACCTGGAACGTCTGCAGGATGGTCTAGTCAAAGAGAATCTGGACCTGAAGGAGCTGTGTCTAGTGCTCGAGGAAGAGTGTGTGAGCAGAAGTGATTCTAGCCCAGGAGGATCGACTGAGCTCAACCTGCCATGTATGGTGGCCCGGGACCTTGGGGATGGAAGCTCAAGCACTGGAAGCGTAGGCAGCCCTGACCAGCTCCACCTGGTTTGCTCACCTGATGACTGAGCAACTGATCAGAGAAAGAGAGAGGATAATAGCCATTATCCCTTTATTCCTCTCAGAAAGTGACCGAGAAGGGCCCGAATGAAGTTATGTGGGCCAGCCAAAAGGAGCAAAGAAGTTTACAATTTTTGTTGTCATTAAACATCTCAACTGCTTCTGCTAGACAAATAGATAGGCCTCATCAGTGTTTCTTTGCTTTTCCCTTCAGACTGTTGTTAGTTTTTCCCCCGAATGTAGATAGACCTTGTTATTGTGAATGAAATTACTTTGCTTTGGAGAATACGCATGATTGCAATAGTTTTAAGCTTTACTTTAGCTCTGTTATATTGTGTTTATAACATTTTCAGGAAGAAAGTAGTACACAGTCACTGAGATTTCCCCCGGTTAATATAAAAATGGCTGTACATAGGAAGTAACTGATCAACTGGCTATTTACCACCTGTTTTAATGCACTAAAATGTATTTTAAGGGGGTCTTATGTTTTAATGATGCACTAAACAGGGCTGAAACAAGTCACAAATGTTTTTACACTGCACAGAGCCATAAAATGACCTCTTTGAGGTCATGCACAACAGCACTGAATCATGGTCAAGGGTCTCTCAAGACCTCTGGATTAAAGTGTATGAAATGTGCCATGAAACCGCACATTTAGAATTACAACATTTTCGTGTGATTGTGATGTACTAAAGTTGCTCTAGTAAGATTTGATATCCTTACTAGAACTTAATCTAGTTGACTACTACACTGGACACCAGATGAATTTTGTTTTGCATTGATAAATTTTATTAACTAACTACTCACTGTACCATTTTTTTTTGTGCTTTTGATTGTTGATTTTATGGGATTTTTACATAGCTACATGCTATGGTTACACACTGGCAACTGCACCAGGTACAATGATGTTTGTGAATTTGTAATAATGTACACTTAATTTGATCACATTCTTTTAACTATATATTTTAATTTAGATGTATATCAGTATTACTTTAATGCCGTTTCCCTGTTTGTTTCATAAGAATCTGATTTTGTGGATTTATTTTTGGCTACAATCTTTGGGCCATGGTTGTTGTTATTGGGAGAGCTTTAAATACACTTGATTGAGCTTGATTGATCCTTTTCGTTGTACTGGGAGCCACCTAGATGAGCACATTTCATATAAAGTATGATTTGCTTTGATTTGCCAAAACTGTTTGGTCATATTGGAGGCCAAAAAGACAACATGCTATATGTTTGGCTTATCATTTTCCCTAACGGAGTATACAGGGGGCTTTTGAGAACATGTATTTACAGAGCCTTTTATAACAAGCCCCCCTAACTATCTCAATCATATGTGTGCCATGAGCCAAGATTCAAGGTCCAACAGAAGACTCTGTGTTTAAATTAGGTCACCGGGTTTATCCAGTTTGCCCCATGCAAACATTGCTTGTCGACATTATTCTTGTGCATTTTATATGCTCTCTTGTTTCCATAATTCTCTGGGTTACTTATTTCCAAGGCTATGCCATTTTTCTATTTCAAAACAAAGAAAGAGAGGTTACCCTTCCCTGAAGAGAGATTTAAGGATGAATCCTTTCGCAAATAACTTATATATCACAGATATAAGGTAGAGCTGTCACGCTCACTAAGGAAAAATGCATAGCCATACTTTAACATACAAAGTTATAAATTAGCCATGAAATTTACCATTGTCTCAGTTAGAGTGAATTCTCCTGCCTTGTGCCTCATGATACTAGGATTGGCTCCTGTTCACCATGAACCCAGCTAGAATAAAGTGATAAGTTGAATGAATGCATTTTAGGTAAGGTTTTTTTTTTTTTGTGTGTTTTTATTTTTTTTAAATAATGCAGTTCATGGACACTGTTAGAAACATTTAGGTGGTTACTGTGATATGAAAATGTACATTGACACATGTTTAGTTGTTTTCAAGGAATGTGTTGGCTATAAGGACATCCTAAGAGGAAACATTTCTGACTCCTCCTTTCCTCTTTCCCCAACCTTTAGGCCTCTGCTGTACTCCATTTCTGTTTTTAATTAACATCTCTTTTTTATGAAAACAACTGTAAAAATTTGCATGTCAGCTAAAAAAAAAAAAAAAGACCTCTGAAAAGAAGTAGTTGCTGAAAGTACTTTTTGAGACACATTAAAATCAACAAACCTTTAAATGTTTACATATAATTTTCACAAATGACAACTAATTTGGAGTTATTTTTATTACACTCTTACATGTTATACAGTATAAAAATTGTTCATCCCTGCTAGGGCTTTCTCAGTGTTGGAAAAATAAAAAATAGTTTCTTCTTAACAATAAATACACATGAGCTAATGGACCTGCCGTAGTAGTGGATCAAACAAGTTGTAATAATGCATACATTGTAGATTTCAATATATTAAGTTCTTTATTCTTTTATATTTAACTTTGCTACTTTTGAAATAAAAAAAAAACACACAGCTAGCATTTAAGAAAAAGGTGTATTAAGTGCATATTTGTCCAAGACTGTTTATCATCAGTAGAGCAATTCAAATGAATCAGTGTAACTGAATTATTACTGAAATGTGTCAAGCTTGTAATATTTGTGATCTTCACATAAATTGAAAATACCTAAATATCTTAAAGAAGACATGATGTAACTAAGTAGCTTAATACACTGTACCATGTAAAACACTTTAAAATACATTAGACCTTTAGCTTTGGATTGCATAGAACCAAGTTATCAAATCTGTCAACAACAGTAAAGTAGTGTTCATCCAAACAAGTCAGTAGGCTTGTAAGCCTATTAATCAGTCAAATAATGAATATTTCTAATATAAATGTTTTGTATAAAGTATAAAGAATAACTAAATACAATTTAGCATATAAAGTAGTTTATATTATAGTTCATAGTTATGTTTTTCATACAAAATGTTTAATAGTTTGTAGTCATAATATAATATACTGAATACTATATTGTGCATTGCAGTATTTCTGATTTGGTCTTATTTAATACTGCATGTGAGCGTTAAAGCTACACCACTTAAATTTTAAACCCAATTAAGGGTTTAGTCATACTGGGGAAACCTTTAGATGTTGTTTGTAGAATCAAATGGCAATGTGCCTCTCCATTACAGAGGGTTCTGATTGCAATCAATTTAGGAACCAGGAATAGTCTAAGAGTTTAACAAACCTCATGTTCTCGGAGCATGTCAGAGGACAGTGTTAAAGGTAGAATTTTGGTCCAAAAAGTACAATCTTTAGTGTATTCACAAATAAACTTTTGTCCCTCTGACTTAGTATTAAAACACTGACACCGGAGACATTCAGAGCACTTGTTTCCCCATGAGAAAAACAGATTAAATGGTCAGGATTGTAGGAGAGTTGAGGGATTGATCTGACTGGTCCCCACTGCTGCTGCTTCGTCGATGGGCAATAGCACATGGCTCTGGATTTCGGGAGGGCTGGAATGTACCATGTTGAGTTGTGGATGAAGCAGAAAGGCTGAGTGTTTGCGATGAAGGAGTATTGGTGTCAAGAGAGGTAGTAGGATAGGTGAAGATTAGGCTAGAAGTGAACGGAGTCAGAGAAGGTGTGGAAATGAGGATTGGAGTATGGAGGGTATCTGGTTCTAGATTTATATCAGCAGAAGAAGTTGAAGATGGAGGTGGAATGATGATTTTTGGCTTTGGTTTCTCCTGTTTGGTGGGAATCTGGCATTTTCTGGAGGGTCCAGGAAGTTCAGAATCCACTGGTTCGATTTTAATTCCACTCAGGGTAGGAAGAACTGGATTAGAGTCAGAATCTGAATCAGAGTCCTGAACTTTGCAGATTGGTCGATGGGCCTCAAGAACCAGTTCAAGCTTCTCTTTTTCCTTTTGTAGATCAGCAATCTCTTTCTGCAGGCGGGACTTTTTGTCCTCCAACTGGTCAGTTTCCTGCACCAAAAGATTTTGTTGGTATAATTACAAGGATGGTACAATTTGGTCTATTCAGTAAGCAAAAGGTCAATAGTGTAAATAGCATAACTTAGAATTCACTTTAGCTATAAAAAAAAATAAACATTTGGCAGGTAAATACATGTAAAGGTGAATCAACTTACACTCTGAAGTGAGTCAGTCAGTTCACGGCGACGAGTCCTACACTTAGCAGCAGCCAGTTTGTTTCGTTCTCTTCTAATTCTCCGCCTTTCGAGTTCTTCCCGTGATAACTAAGGACAAATTGACAATAATTTAAGGACAATCTTTAAAAGTATGCATATCTAAACTAAACACATTGTTTAGATGTTAATATAGGCACCCAAAATATATCTTAACAAAATGTAACTAACACAATATGTAACGTTATGACTTTTAATACCAATATAGTGAAAATGTCACATCATAAACTTTGAAACTGCAATACTGCCATCTAGGGGACAGGGTCACTTCCATCTGATGGGTACCACTAGTAGAGGCTGTGCAAAAAAAATCACCCCTAGTTTACATTAGCATCCAGCAGTCTGCCTTTTATAATTTCACCATCAAATCTTGCTAATTGAAAAAAAAAAAAAAGTCATTGGATTGTTTGATTTCATGTGCCCTTTCTTCCTGCCCCTAATTTTGATGACTCATCTAGACCCCTTACTGACTCAGGTGTGAGTCATATGATTTTGCTCCAATGAGTCATGTGATTTCCTGTCTCATTATTTCACTTGTCTCACACCCCAAGACTGAGACTTGAGGGCATGAATCAGACAAAACTGGACTTTTTAAAATCACTACAGGATAATCAATATTTTATTGCTGTACATCCTTAACATATATATAGTGATGACAAAAATGCTAGATTCAATTAAACAAAATACTCACACATACAAACTTCCAAGTAAGGCCATAAGAATATGCCGTGCCCGTTCCACACCTTTTGTGGATGAGCACCGCACATGTACAGCTAGGTCATATGCACACCCTTCAGAGTAACTACAGGATATTACACATCATCTGTTTCTACATCCCTTAGAAATTTCTGGCAGCAGTTTCTCCAGAATGTAAAGGGGGGAGGTGTTAATGGATAGTAGTAATTTAAGAACTGTGTGCTATGTGACTGAAGTCTCCTAGAGAATTACTAAAAAGAGATTTGTGACCTCCATGATTAACAACACTAATATTTATTCAGAACTAGGAAATGAATAAAACTTACATGTTCATCATTTCTGCGTCTTGTGGAACATCCTGAGCCTGTTACTGCCCTGATGACTCCTGGTCGGAGGAGTTGTGATTGGGTGGGCTGAAGGTTCACAGATGGTAGTCTTGGTGGCAGGGGGTAAGGGTGACGAGGAGGTTGCTTAGATTGGCCTTGCATTGAGAAAACAGAAGGCTGCACAAGCCACTGTAGATCTTGGTTTGAAGTTATGGCATTTAGAGTGGGGACGAACTGACTGGATCCTGCCACTGAGTACTTTGGCTATGAAATAAAGCACAGAGAAGATTTGTCATTAAAGCAAAAAGCATGGGTTTCATCCGTATTAAGATGTGAAACTGAAGTAATAAAGTTATCAAACATTATGAGGAAAGAGATAGTGATTTTGGACACCATATGGCTTTTAAGAGTAGAAAACAAAACACTCCTAGAGCTAAGATATTAGAAAAATGGCTCATAACTATGGTTATGTTCTGACTCTTGAATTATAAACTAAAACATTAATTTTGGCTTATGAGTTTTCTTTCCAGAACCACACATTACACAAGGAACGTGTAATATGATCATGAAGACACAACAAATAAAAAAATTATAATATACGACGGACATACCTCTTGATGCTGAGTCGTACCGGTGCTGGTGGCTTGAGTGCTACTAGCAGAGCTCGACCCTGATCCAAAGCTGTTATCGGGGAAGTTCTGATCTGTACCTCGCCCAAAGTTCCCGTAGTTTCGATACATGTAGGCCGCTTACTTCTGAAAAGTCCCAAGAACACAAACTGAGTGAAAATGCGTCTTAAGTCTGTGACAGCTTCAAATGGTCTAACTTGCCTGTTCTGACTAACTTATAGTCCGCTGTAGTGCGAGAATTCAAAAGTTAGTTACGCCTGCCTAGTTGCTGAGAAACCGAGGAATCCACCTGTAGTTTCTCAGGGGTGGACTCAAGAACGCGCTTATGTTCGCAGAGGTTTAACTATCGACGATAACTGATCGTAAAAATGTGACTTGTAAAAGTGCTCCACGACGTTCGTTTTGTAAACGAACATATCAGAATGTTTTGCGATCGTATTCGCTGAACTTGGCGTTGTATCACGTGCGCCCCTCCCAATTTACGAGAAATGGTGCGGTCTACAAATAGATGACGAACGATCACGTGTAAGGTGACGCATATGCCCATGTTTAGCTTTTTTCCGGGAATCCCATTTTTTTATTTTGGGTTTTTGTTTTTATCTTTTCTTTTTTCTGTTTAATGTGTTCACTCCTTGGTACTAACAGAAACTTATTTCTGTAAGTAATTAAGCAGAGATTTGTCGACAATATAGTGAGTTAATCGTCTTTAAATATCCGTTATATTGTCAATGTACTGTGCAGTGTGTTTCTCTGTGAGTGAATATGAGAATTAACCTTATGACATTTTGGATAAATGAAAGGAGCGGGAATATTTGGCACAGAGAAACCGAAAGGGGAGGGATCGATTCGGGATAAATGGGGGAAGTTTCAGGATATTTGACAAAGAGAAAGTTTATACATTCTACACATGCCAGAGTAGACGATGATTTTGATCAAAGTTATAGTTTTGTTATTACTTTGATCAAAATCATCTTTTTGTCAAATATCCTGAAATACAATAGTATTCGAATATATATATATATACATTCAAATACTATTGTGTACTTCTTTTTTATATTTATTTACATTGTTTTTAATGATGTTTGTCTCGGCCGATGTTAATTGTTAACGACCATGTGGTCAGTACGAGATCTGAAATCGGCAGCTGCATCTTTCTGCCACTCGTTTCCCGGCAATCCTGTGACTCATCGGTGAGGTCCTGAATAAAGCTGGTGCCACATAATCCCAACTGGGGTTACTAAAAACTAAACACTTAATGATTATTATTAATAAAGACAAAACTATAGTTTGGGGATTCAAAATTAATCAAATTATATGATCATTTCAAAATGTCATAATCTTTGAGTCCGTAATAATTTTTATTTATCCAGTATCGAGTTTTGGACTAGATTTAGTGAGGAAGTCTCACTATCTCACTAACTGTTAAGAGAAAGTCTCAACAACTTACTTTGTATTTCGTTAGCAGTGTAAGCAGCTTGAATGAGGAAATTATGTAATAGGTTCGTGTGAGGTCATGCCTGTGAAATGTTTAACTGGGACTAGACAGAGGCAGATCAACCCGGAGCGTAAAAAAAAAAAAAAACTCACGCTAAATCGCTGAGACGTGCCCGGTCATGTCTATGTGTACGTGCTTCTGGGTGAGATGGCATGTCCCGCTTTATTCTACGGAAACCCGCTGTGACGTTTCTGAGTTTTGGGCGGTGAACGGTGACACTCCCATTTACACAATACACCCAGGTGACAAATCATCAGATTATTGACATTTAATATCTTTTCTATTCCGGTTTTTACAGTCAATTCATTTGCAATAAGATCTCAAACTGCTTTTGCCATTTTCCCCAATAAATTCCCCTTACAATATATGATACTAATGGTACAAATGCTTCCAATACACTATACTATACTATACTATACTATACTATACTATACTATATATTACACAGATCAACTATAACATTAAAACCACTGACATGTGACATGAATAACATTGATTATCTTGTTATAAACACACCTCTCAAGATTTAAGGATATATTAGGGAGCATGTGACCAGTTAGCTCTTGAAGTTGATTTGCTGAAATCAGGAAAAATGGGCAAGAGTCCTATTTCTCACAAGAGAGAATCTGCAATACTGCCATATCTGTTCCTGGTATGCCATATCTGTCCTGTTAGTACCTACCAAAAGCGTTGCATGGGTGGACAATTGTTGTATCAGTGACAAGGTTATGGGAATCCACAGCTTATCTGGTGAACATGGGGAACAAATGCTAGTCTGTCTGGTCCAATCCCACAGAACAGATTCTGTAACACAGACTGTTGAAAAAGTTAAAACTGGCTATGACAGAAAGATGGCTGTGTAGTTTCAGAACAGTCTGAGTGGCCATGCTGACTCCTGTCCAATGCCAAAAGCTCCTACAATTGGCACAAGGGCATCAGAACTGGACCATGGACCAATAGAAGTAGGAGGCCTAGTCTTAGGAACCGCATTTTCCTTTACATCATGTGGACATTGTGGGGCATATTTGTTACACCAAAATCCACTAGGGGAAGAAGACAAGCCAGCAGAGCCAATAAGATGCTCTGGACAACGTTCTACTAGAAAGTATTGGATCCTGAATTTCATGTGCATGTTACTTTCACACATACCACCGCCCTACACATTGTTTCAGACCAAGTACACCCCAATTCATATAATCGCTATTCCCTAATTTTAGTGACCTCTTTCAACAAGTCATTGCATCCTGCTACACTGCGAAAGGTTCTCAGCAATGGCTTGAGGAAAATGACAAAGTGTTCAAGGTGATGCCCCCCAGATTTACGCATAACTTACAGGTTTTAAAGGATCTGCTGCTTATATCTTGGTGCTAGATACCACAGTACACTTTCAGAGGTCTTATGGAGTCCAAGAGTGACCTACACAATATTATTCAGTTTTATTCAGTTTTAATGTTATAGTTCATTGTTGTTCAATACAGTAATAATATACGTCATATGCTACCAATGCCTCTTAAAATGCTCGCGGGTTTTTCAGATATTGTTGCAGCAATAAACTATATGAAATAATTGGAAAACAATTTTGCCGTGGTATATTATGACATTACTACGTAATAACCTATATAAAGTAAATAGAAAGTGTGTGTGTGTGTGTGTGTGTGTGTGCTTAAAACTGACAAAACGTGTTAAAAACGTCCTTACATAAATAAATAAAAATCTGACTCATTCATCTTTCTGTCAACACAACGTTATACGCGTTGTGACCATTTTGATTGACATGCTTAGGATCCAATCAACATCCAGAGTTAGGGTCAACAAATTGGCTGATTGACCAATGAAATCAGAGACAGCGCGGCGGTGCCACGCAGGCACATTTTCATCATCCAATCACAAAACAGGTGGGGCGGGTTTACGGGCGTCTACGTATCTGTAAGTACAACTTAAGGCACGAACTTATCTGCTTATTTGAAATTTTTGCCTTTATAGTAACATTAAGGTAGATTAAATGTATTAGTGTATTGACCTTCTTAATTAATTTTATTCCAGAGGTTGATAGTAGCGTATAGTCAGTGACATCTTGTAAATTCAGCTCGATGTTTATCACTGAGTCTAGCCAGCTAGCTAGCCAGATAGCAGAGTATTCAGAAAGAATTGGAGGAACGTTAGATGTAAATGAGCTAACTGGTTGTTTATAAGACGCACATGATGGTTTGTTTTGTGTACCTTTTTTTTTTCTTTTTTCTTTTTAATGTGAAGCTAAGTACATAATTATATTGTCTTCTTGTTTAAAGGAGAGCAGAACGATGGCCCATCAGCATCCTGGTTACCGGGCTAGTAAGTATGAGAACTTTAAATTCAAGCTGCCTCAGAATATTGTAGTAGTGTCAGCATGTCATTTCAAATATAATATGAATACGCCAAATTTGAAAGGTGCCCTGATGGATTCTAAATGTTTTATCACTCCTAAGGTTGTAAGCAAAATAAAAAGTGACAAAAATCATATTTTCATATCCATAGCCCCATATACACTTCCTTTTAACCCATGCTTTTGTCTATGTGATTGGGATTTTTAGTGTAACGTTAATGTCCTGGCAGTTTGTAAGAGGTGGTAACAAAAAGTTTTGAGCTTTGTGCGCCACATCGCTTTCGCAGTAAGTCCTCCCTGAGACCCCTTAAAACCTAATTCACTGTTGTTGGTTTGGCTGATGGCACGAATTCTCAATGCCACAGATGTTGAAAAAGACGATGAGCATACACCTGAGCCACGGACCTTTTTTCGTCATGGAGATAATAGGCTCTTCCACTGTGAAAACTGTTGCTTGGTCTCAGGGTTCTATACCCCCATACACCCAAGTTTCATCACCGGTAGTGATCCTCGACATGAAGAACGAGACATCATCCACGGCACGCTGACGGTGCCACGGTCTGAGTTCTTGTCAGACTTTAGCGCAAGGTTCCTTCTGCTCCTTGGACAGCAGACTGGGGACAAACTTGGCAGCAACGTAGCGCATGTCAAATCACACATAAGGATTATCTAGACTGTTCCGTATAACACATCGACAAATGCAGCAGTGAGGTGGATTGTTCTCCAATGATCACCATGCACAAGTTTTCGAATAGTATCGACATTTTTCAGGGATTGAGCTTGTTGAAGGTGTTCCTGATCTCTCATTGTGTTCCAGTGATGTTCTTCCACTCTTGAAGTGTGCACGCAACACCTAGAAGGACTAATTCCAGCATCGGTGGACTTGCCAAATCATGTCAAACATGTCTGTGGCAGATTTGCTCAGTTTCAAGCAGAATTTCCTTTTCACTCTTTGTTCAAACTTGCTGTCCATGAATAGAATAGCTCCAGTTGCACAGGTATGTTTTGATACCACTTCGTATTAAGTTTCTCTGTAATTGTGTATTGTCTCACACAGCAAAACCGAGAGCTCGTGCAGCTCCTCCAGGAGATCCCCTTCTTTTTGAAGACACCAGTTCTGGGGAGCCACCCATGAACAACCAGAACTACTATGAATCTGGTTACAACATGGGTGCTGGTATGCCAGGTGGTCAAGGTACCAGTGGAGTGAACAATCTCTTTGCAGATCCCATGGCCAATGCAGCTATGATGTATGGTTCCTCACTCGCAAACCAAGGCAAAGATATAGTAAACAAAGAGGTGAGGTGTATAGACGGTGATGTCTACAGCTATCACATGTTGCACTTAGATCTTTCTTAGATGTTTACATTTTTTAAATTTCAGGCAAATTCATTATCTATTTCTGCTCGATGTGTTGCAGATCAGTCGATTTATGTCGGTGAACAAGTTGAAGTATTTCTTTGCAGTTGACACCAAATATGTTTTAAAGAAGTTAATGCTTCTCATGTTTCCCTATACACATCAGGTAACAAAAGTTGCTTGTACCTTTGTTACAGGTTGACAGGTTTCAACATCATTTTAGAGAATGTTTTATTAATGTTATGTTTTTAATGGATCTGATCTGTGAGAATTCTAGATGTACTCAGTTAATTTACTCTCATATCATCAGGACTGGGAAGTTCGGTACCACAGAGACTCTCCACTCCCCCCTCGACATGATGTCAATGCTCCAGACCTTTACATACCAAGTAAATGTTCACTGCTTCATCTTAATTCTGTATAAAAATCAAGTTGATGATATGCATGATATTCAATGTCTTGGCAAAATGGACAACCATTTGGAATAGTCGTCTATATAGTGCTTTGGTTTAACTGTAATAAAGCTAAAGTGAAGTGGAAGAATAAAACTCCTATGGGGTAGTATATTGTAGTATAAAGTATGATCTCATTTCATATAAAATTCATGCTTTTTGGCTATATATGAAGTCAGATGAATTTTGATAAATTACTTACTAAATGGATGTACTATTTTTTGTAGCAATGGCTTTCATCACCTACATTTTGCTGGCAGGAATGGCTTTAGGAATACAAAAACGGTGAGTTCTGGAACACCCTGAAGCAGCACTGCTGATATAAAATTGTTGATTAAAGATGGGTGTTAGCAGAGAGGGTCTTGGGGTGCTTCAGCTACACTTAGGATAACCAGAGAACCCCCTAGCACCCTGAAAAATGTCTGTTTTACTTGAGTGTGTGAATAATATACTTCATAAGAAAAATAACTAAAAACATTAATAAAAACAAAAAAAGATTTTTAGACCTAAGGCTATAAAGCCAACACAGGTGATCTAATTCAGTTACTGAATATGCTGAACAAATATCCTTACTTTCATGTCCTGTTAAACCCCTATCTCACTCGTGCGGTTTGACTCGCGGTGAGATGTGGTGTTGGGCACCGCGAGCCGCCGCAAGTGACCGCCCAATGTTCCTCAAATGTCCGCCAAAAAGTATTTTTTTATCATAATTTTTCTTAACTGAAACATGTTCAATTTTTTTCCCGGAAAGATGCAAACATAATCACAGCAGCAAAACTGGTCAATCAGGATGAATTCTTGCAGCCACCGCGCAAAACCGCATAGGTGAGATGGTGGTATTAGCCAGAGCAGGGGTTTTTTTGCGTGTTTTTGACATAGCATGAGCATTGTCATAATGGATAGTTTTTTCACTGTTAAAGCCATTGTTTGAACGTGGCCAATGCTAAATGTTTGTTATAAAATTAGCGTAGTGGTGTTTGAGGCACAAATTGTGATTCCTTGTGACTATGTCTGTGCAATGCTTTCATATATCATTAAGTCTATGGGACTCACTACTGTTGATCCATTATTCAAGGTGCTCGTAACTTCCAGCATGAGTTTATCTTGTGGTGATTTACTCCTGCACAAACTGGTGTGTGCTTCTTGCTGCTCGTGTGCAAGTCCTGGCCAGGGCATGATCGTGTGAAAATTTATATTCACAGGTTTTTACGAAGAATGGCTTATTAAAATTTTATCTATGAGTTGAATATATATCATCTTGTGCTTAAAACAGAAAGACATTGTATGAGTCTCGGTATGGGAACTGTTTGTGTCAGGGGCATAGCAATAGAAATTAAACTGTAGAGACCAGCTCATTAATAGTAAACTCAAAGTTTTTCAGGAGGGTGCTCTGAAATATAAAGCAACCCCATAGCACCACCCAAAAAAATCTCTGGCATTACCCCCGTGGTTAAATAATACAAACTCACACTATTATTTATATCTTTGTCTTGTTCATTATTGCTGTGTACATTCTGGAATAACACAAAATATTGAATTATTCATCATATTCTGTTCATGATCTAACAGAGTTATTTTTCTTGACTTTTGTTGTTGCTAGGTTCAGCCCAGAGGTTCTTGGTTTGTGTGCAAGCACTGCTCTGGTTTGGGTCATCATCGAGGTTCTTGTAATGTTGCTGAGTCTGTACCTGCTTACAGTGCACACAGATCTTTCAACCTTTGACCTTGTTGCCTACAGTGGATACAAATATGTTGGGTGGGTTTTCCCCGTTTCTCCGATGTGCTCATAATGGCATTAATGAAAATGGCAATGACACAACTATGGAATTTTAGTTGGAATATAATGGCAAATTTACTATATAAATTTGCCATTATATAGTTATACACAATTTTTATTGTTTTGTTTGTTTCGTTCTTTCATTTCAGAATGATCTTCACCGTATTGTGTGGACTTCTCTTTGGCAGTGATGGCTACTTTGTGGCTTTTGCCTGGTGCTCCTGTGCCCTCATGTTTTTCATTGTGAGTATTGGGAGAGATTTAGAAGTTCATATATAATGGTTTTAAGTGGGATTCACATACATTAAACTTCTATATATTTCATATTAATTCCCTGTAAAGTGAAATATTTCAAGCCTTTTTCATTTTTATTTTAATCAGTATGGCTTTAAAAACTAAACAAAACTAGTATCACAAAATATTAGAATATTTTCTCAGACCAATAAAAAAATATATATAATTCAGAGATTCTCAACTAAAGTACTCATTAAAAAGTGGCATGGTATGGGGGCGATGAGCCTATGGCACTGCCTGAAGACCAGGTGGTTTAATAGCAGCCTTCAACTTGCCTGTATTTTTGGGCCAATGATTCTCATCTTCAACTTGAAATTGCACCATAAATTCTCTATAGATTTGCTGGCTAATCAAGCACACTAATATATTATGGTCAGAGGTAGTACTAGAAAGAGGGTAGAGCAGCTGCCTACCAAAACCTGCATTCATTGAGTAGATTTTTTGTGTACTTCTACTTTTTAAAGTAGTTTTTAAAATTTTTAATTTTAAGTAATTTTACTTTTACTTAAGTATATTTTGTTTAAAGTATTGTACTTCACTACATTTTAAATCATATTCACTACTGAGTAAAAAATAAATGAATGAAAAATAATACAAATAATA
>JAQQZT010000002.1:17028728-17042469 GCA_030068275.1 Clarias platycephalus | reverse complement strand
CCAGTGATGTAAACTTTAAAGCACTTTTTGTAAGTCGCTCTGGATAAGAGCGTCTGCCAAATGCCTAAATGTAAATGCCGTCACTGAATCACTTTTAGCAAGAAAACACTTCTTCCCCACCCATCTTCCTTTCATTCCTTTCCTGTCATCCCTAAGAAAGGTGTGTTAATAATACATGTAAAAATTAAGTGTTCGCTCTCTCCTATACAAGTTTAGATTTTGTGCTGTTATTTTTGTGTAATCAATACTTTGTCATACTTAGTTTTATATTTTGTGATCTAAACAAAATACATTGAAACTTAAATACAGTTCGTAGTGATGGAGAACAAATTAATTCTATTTATAAGTATTCCTATGGAAAAAACTGAATTGCTCTACAACAAATTGGGTTACGACCAAAACTAATTAAGTCCTTGTACAGAGGTTCCACTGTATTAAGTGTTATTTTACTTTAATTAAATCTTCCTATACTTTACAAAGGTTCCATGTTATAAGTTGTTTAATGCATATAGATTAAAATATCAGGAAATTAAATCTCATAGGCTGCAGTAAACTGATGAAAGAATCATGGGCACCCACCACTGTGTGGCGACCAAAGGCCAACAGAATCCGACAGAATTTCACAAATTGCTAAAAAATATATATTGCTGGCTATGATAAAAGGCTTTCCATTGAACACCCATTGCATCACAACTTGGTGTATATGAGACTTAGCAGGAAAAGCGTTCAAGATTGTTGATCTGACCACCAAATTCCCCAGATTTCAATCTGACAAAGCAACCATGGAATGCACCTGGGAACCCACACAATATTTGCAGTTATGTTTTGGGTTTTAATGTTATGGATAATTGGTGTATGATGCACTAAAGCTTATTGTAAAAAGAGCCAAAGTTCTCCATGGTCATGGTTGTTAATTTCTCTTCAAACACAATGCGGTTCAGCCTTTAAATTTTGCTTATATAGCAAAATTATCATAAATGTCATGTTGAATTGATGTAAAAGTCGCATGAATTCCGATTTGGCTTTTGCAAAAAAAAAAAAATCAGACCTGTATCTGATTGATGACCCCTTATGTAGGTAGCCCAAATCAGAATGAAAAAGTTCCCGATTCTATGTCATCTGTGCTGTTTAGTCTGTTATGAAATGTCTGGGTCACTTATGAGCAAAAAATCTATTTTGAGCCCCTTCTGACTCAAAAGCCATATTCAGAGTTTCTCAAGGCCAGTTGTCTTCAGATTGTAGTCTTTGGATTGTTGGAGAGTACCTGGAGGAAATTCACCAAGTATGGAGAGAACATGCAAACTCCATGCACTCAGACCTAGAAGCAGGAATCGAACCCAGATCCTGGAGGTGCAAGGCAAGAGTGCTAACCACTAAGTGCTGCCCTTCAGTATATAGCATAATAATAATAATAATAATACAATTTTAAATATATTGGCCTCACAGTTCAACTACGTTTAGGATGAACTTTGTAGGTGTATAACTACAGAATGTAACCGCATTCTACCCCACTGACAAAGTGTAATGATATGATGTTTCTTATGAACTATTTACAAGACCCAATGAAATGCTACTACCACATCTGCCCTTGATATTTCGAGAATGATCGGCACCCAAATTATATCTGATTAGCAGATGCCTACCCACTTTCCATTATGTTCCATTTATGTATAGCGTATTGTAAGGCAGACAAAACTGAGCAGACAGTATAAGGTATACCAAAAAGCATGGAAAGCACATGCATGAGAAAAACCAAATACTTGATGAAATAGCCAATGTATGTGCTTTATCATACTGTGTAGTGATGTAGTACACGTTTTTAAGAAGAACTGCAGAAAAAAAGTCTAATTCACACTACACTGCTTTTCCAGTCACTGATTAAACTTAGGACTCTATGACTAACCACCCACACCAAACTTTGGCTCTGTGATGGTACATTGCTTGTCAATCTTTTAAACCTTGCGGTGCCTATATTTTACACGATAAAATGCACACATCTTTCCACGTAAAATATATAAGAAGGCTACATCTCATATCATTTCACCCCAGTGACCTGAAGAGAAGGAAGAATCCGCTATCCCTTTTTTACCCGAGAAAGTACGTATGCAGATTGCTTATTAGCAATTAAAAAAAAAAAAAAAAAAAAGCTGTTTTTAACATTTGTTCTCTGGTAGTATTTCGCCTTTGTTTGCGGTATGAAAGATGTTCTTAAGTCTACTTTTGCTAAAAAAAAAAAAAAAAAAAAAAGTCGTGTGTCCCTTTAAGGATGATCGCGCGCTCGAGGCGCACGGGCTGCAAAGCGTCTTTTTGGTTTCCTAGGAAACGTGGGAAAGGAGAGAACGCGGACAGGACGGTAAGGGGATATTTTTTATGACTGGTTGATCGTTTCGATAATTTTGAGCAAAATTCCCACTTTTCTCAAATAAACGTTTGCCGACTAGAAGCAGAGTAGTCCTGTATGTGTAATCCACAGTGAAAGTTAGTCCGTGGGGTAAGTTTCTCCTGCCTGTGGTTATTTATTCTCACATGAATGGCTCATGAGTGTATAATTGTTCGCACCGTAACTTAATATTCTAACGCCATTTTGTCAGGTAAACTACATGGGCCATGTGCTTTCACTCTTTATACTAGCTGTTAGGTGTTGTAATAGAGGCGTTAAAATATTTGTTCCTTGATATATATATATATATATTTTATTAATTAATTTATTATTTGTAATATTATGACTCTTGTCTCTCCTCCCCTGCATTTCTCTCCGGTAGACTGCGCTTGGAAGTGTGTGTGTGTGTGTGTGAGAGAGAGAGAGAGAGAAAGAGAGAGAGACTGACTTTCTTGGCTTACTAGTTTGCTCAATTATTTACCAACTTGCAGACCAACTTGTACCAAAAGAATAGTTTGTACAGGACAGCCAGCCTTTTTACTTTTGTGCAGCTTTTAACAAGTATTACTCACGCATTCTATAAAATTCAACAAATTTTTAAGACCCATACAGTCCAGTGCAGTCTACTAGGTGTATGTATTCCCCTATACATAGGGGAAATTAACATTTCATGGATGTCCTTTGTTTAAAAAGTGCAGTATTATAACCTTTTTCATAATTCACATTGTTACTTCATCTGCATCTTTGCATTTGTTTAATGGCTTGTTTTTTTGTTTTTTTTTGTCTACTTACAGAACACTATCTGAATGTGCCCTGGAGCTGGGAGTCAGATGGAGAACCACACACCCACACTGCCATCCCTTTCTTCTATCTATTCCCCCACAAACCCTGCTAAAGCACTTTCCCTTTCTCCATCTCTTCCTCAGCCCTCTGCAACATTACCTGCCTCTCTTCCACTCTCTCCTTCTCCAACCCAGTCACCTCCCTTTCATCTCCTTCAGTCTTCAGGAAGGCTTAAGTCACACTGCCTAACTCCATCAACTCCATCAGATCAGGATGACTTGACTTGCCTCAACTGGCTGCATCAGAAAAATCTACTGCCTCTGACTAAAATGCCCCAACTGCCTCAATTTGAATCACCCCCTATCTCAAATCTATCTTCTTCCCCGGGTAAACCTCCATACTCTTTCAGCAGTCTCATCTTCATGGCCATCGAAGACTCGCCAGAGAAAAGGCTTCCTGTTAGAACGATCTACGAGTGGATAGTCAACAATTTCCCCTACTACAGGACAGCCCCGAGAGGCTGGAGAAATTCAGTGCGACACAACCTTTCCTTAAGCAAGAGCTTTCGTAGGATGCAGAGAGACAGAAGTCAAGTGTGTCTCTCTCCCTCACTTTAAAATTTCTTCACAAAATGTGGATGTTGTGCTCACGGTGAGACTCAGTACCTACAGTAAGTATATTAACGAAAAATCTGTGCTTTTAATCACAGTCCATTGGAAAGGGGTCACTGTGGTGCATTTGCCCAGAATATCGGCCAGCTCTTTTAGAGGTGCTTAAGAAAACCCATTACTGCCACAGCACCAACAGCAATTTGCTGAATAATCCTGTTTTGTGAGTACTGTATATGAATATTTTTTTTACTGTGACAAATCACAAATCATTTGATACTGCATGTGAAATAATGCTTAAATTAAGTTTATATTTTTGGGTTAGTTTTACAAAATTATTAAAGAAATATTTAGTGTATTGTGCTATACCACTGTTTTTTTATTATTATTATTATTATTATTATTATTATTTATTATTATTATTTTTTTTTACCAGGTTGGAGGCATCTGATCATGGCCGGACTGCTATGTGTGACACTACGGCAATTTCAGGTTAACAGATGTATAACCTAAATAATATAATAATAAAAAGTAGTAAAATGACAAAACAAAGTAAAACTATTAGGTAAAATTGTGAAATGGTAAAAGGTTTCCCCATATATGCAAGACCGTTTACTACTTCTTGCAAAGATTTGCGTTTTTTTTTGTATGTGGTTGTCATGACAACCTGAAATTACCCTGGCAACCTATAGGACTCTTTACATCTGTCTTTTTAGCACAGGCTGTATAAAAAGAGATTTTTTTAAGCCTGTGTTTACATTCTCCTTTTGGCTAGACTTAATGGCAATAATAGGCTGTTACACTTTGGAGTATAACTTTTGATAGGAAGATATCTTAATCCAAGCTTGAGTTTATCATACTGATGAAAAAGTGAAAATGAATATACACTGTATAATACATTGGAAAGCTTGTGGATTTTTTTTGCCATGTTTAAATCACCTATTCTGTTCTGTGTCACAGACTTGGACTCAAATAGCCCATCTCTGTCCTCAGACACACCATGCTCTTTGATCCCTGAGCATGAGGAGCTAGTGGCCATACAGTCTGTAGAGCTTACAGAAGAGTCGGAGTCAGAGAAAGACCCACTGGCAGACAGTGGCTACATCGAATTCCACTATTATCAGTGTGAACAATACCAGTATCTGGTCCTGCCTGGGAACAACGACTTGGACCTGGGGACAGTTGAGATTCTCCAGCTTGATGCAGAGGCACAAGAAGCTGCAGGATCGCTGCTCGACTTAGCCGGAGGAAACCACTGATACTCTGTTAGAAATTCATGGATAAGGCCATACAGTTTGTGTAGACAACATGTACTGTACATGTTCAGGGATGAAAAAAGATTATAGCAGGAGCTGTTTATGTACAATGTAAGTGCAAAAACAAAAACACCTGTCAGTCCTGACATTCAAGAGGTCTCTGTAGTATACCTGTCTCACTGTACTATGCCAATGGTCTTAAAGTATGCTGTACAGTTGGTGTCTGAAATTCAAGATTTAGAATTTAAAGCACAAACCACTGTTGAAACAAAACAATATTGTGGTTGATAAATACATTTATCAGACAGCACTTTGAAGACATAGTTTATTAATATATCCACTAGGTTTCAGGTTAAATAGTCACCTCTTTACTAAACTCTTTGGTAGGTACCCCTATCATACAGGTCTTTAAATAGGTGTACAGGTACTGGAGCAGTGGAAAAAATTATCACCACAAGACACTTTCAGCAGTCATACCAGAACAACTGCTGTACTAAAACATGTCTAGATGACTTCTGATCCTAAAATAGTCCTTGCTCGATTAATGAATGCGGTATACTGCAAATGAAAAACTGCTTGGTTCGTGTTGACATGAGTTACTGTATAACTGCACTTACACACTTATTGTACCTAATAAATTAACAAATCAGTATAGTTCAACAATTGAAAGTACATATAAGAATTATCCTTCTTGTTTCCCAGTGGTATAAATGATAGCTTATGGTTTATAATGATATAGTGATATTAAAGGAAAAACTGCCAGCAACTAAGCCTTTTGATAAGGATGTGCATCCAAAGCATAATGTTTAATAATGTTTTAATAATATTATGCTTTGTTGATTTCTAACAATGTAATATCAACATGTTCTAAAATGTAATTATGTCATTTTGTTCTATTAATTTGTTTAATCTGTTTAGTGATGTGATTAGCAGCTTGAACCAAAATGGCTCCAGCTTTTGATTATGTGTAATGCACTTGGCAATAAACCTCTGCAGTGATTACTCTTTTATTTATTTATTTATAAATATAAAATAAATGAAATATGTCATTGGTCTCCAGCCATTGCCAAAAGTTTTGAGAATGACACAAATATAAATTTTCATAAAGTCTGCTGCATTAGTGTTTTTAGATCTTTTTGTCAGATGTTACTATGGTATACTGAAGTATAATTACAAGCATTTCAAAATTGTCAAAGGTTTTTTTCTGACAATTACATTTAGTTTATACAAAGTGTCAATACTTGCCATAGTGACCTCTTTTTTTAAAGACCTCTGCAATTCGCCCTGGCATGCTGTCACAAAAACCCACAAATTCTGACTGAAAGCATTGATTATGCAAACATTGATTATCCATCAGTCAGGATGTGGCATAGAAGTTAAGTGACAGCATGCCACGGCAAATTGCAGAGCTCTTGAAAAAAATATTGCAATATTGCAAATATCAGTTATTTGCATAAATGTAACATAATTGTTAGTAAAAACCTTTGACACTTATGAAATGCTTGTACAGTAATTATACTTCAGTATACCATAGTAACTAAACAATCTAAAAATTATTTAATTTTTATGCAGAATAACAGTAGAAATAACCTCTAAGATCTGCTGAATAAAGTGGAGTATAGTATTATTTTCATTGAATCACAAAAAATAACAAGTACAATATGAAAGTACAAGATTATGGTATAAAAGATTGAATTATACAAATAATTATACACAGTTAAATAGAAGTTATACAATATAAGCAAACTTAACAAAAATATACAAATAATAAGTAATAACAGTAGCCAGAGTAAACCAAAAAATAAACAGACAAATAAATAACCTGGAAAAAAAAAAAGGGGGGGGGGGGCGCAAATAAAATAAGTAAATAGCACAAAACACTAATAAAGAAAGAAAGAAAAAAATTCACAGTGTTCCATCGACTAAATTGGAATGTCGAGACAATAGCAGAGTAGACTTTTCTGTTAGATTAAAAAGTTCAAGAGGTTTTGTATTTTACATAGGAAAGGTGATAGTTCAGGAGTTTATTTAGAAAATTTATGAAGGTAGAATTTAGCCATTACAACATAGAAGTTGACAATGTATTCAAATTGTTTTATTACTGTGACGGAAAAAGATAATTATGTCCTTTAATGTAAAATTGTAAGATTCCTGAATCAAATAAAAAATATAATTATTATATGCCGCCAAAATGCTTGTACCATTTCACAAGTAAAATAAAGGTGAGACAAGTACGAACACACTACGTCCTTCATGCGCGCCAGGGCGTATACTATAGTTTGTTGTTGAAGTGCATTCTGGGAGCTGTAGTTTTTTGTTTTCGTCATTTTCGCTCCGTGGCGCGTTGAGCAGCGGCCTGACACCGAGGGCAGAGCCTTTACAGCTGAACTATAACTCCCATCTAGCACCGCGGTGTGGGCGCTTCAGCTCTGGCGTTGGGAAAAGTTACCTAATAATTTCCAGACTACAGTAAACTCCAGTGTTTTTAAACTGAAGCTGGTAAAAAAAATTAATAACGACAGAAATAAAGGTAAAGTAGGTCAAAACTTTGTATCGCTGAGTTACTTCTAAGCGTAGTTCCTGAGGGTTTGGCTTTTCTTGTTAAACGAGTTTGCAGCGAATTAATAATGATGAAATGTTATTTTAGTCTTAATTTTGTTCCTTTAGTATTTTTTGTATATTGTGTAAGTTACGCCACATAGTTTGTTTTTCTAAATGTCCATTTTATCCAAGAAAACTAACAACGTCTTTGTTACTTTGTGTCTTGTTCATTCGAGGATTTGTGCTAGTGTTAGCAAAACTACTTTTTTTGTCGCAAAAGTATTAACAAGCTTTAACCACCGCTATAGCTTTTAGACTTTCCGTAAACTATCTTAAGCCTCAGCAAACCTGACACGTCGCATCTTTCGGTTTAGACAGTCCTGAAGTCGTGCAGCTTCACTGTGAAACACACTCAGCCTGGAGAGATCTTTGTGTGTGTAATCGGGCGTACTTCGGGATCACTGACACGCCTAAACATGTTAGTTAAACTCGTGAGGATGTGTGAATTTTTTACAACATAGTTTGTTTGATGATGATACAAATCTAAGATGTGATTGTGCTGGAAAGCCCTTTTTCCTCATTAATGTTTTTTGTTTTATCTCAACAACCACAGACTCTGAGAGAAATGTGTGGCATGTTGACACTTGTGTTTTTATGCAGGCTAACCACACCTTAATCCACTAGTGCAGTTCTGTTTTAGGGAATTCTACAGATATAGATAGACTTAGTAGACTGCTGGTGCTGCTGGTTGGTCTGCATTTCTAGTAGTTAAAGACATGAAGCAGTCAAGCTCCTCTGACAGATGCAGATATGCAGTGATTCAGCTGCATTTTAGTACTTTTTTGGCAATTGCTTGCATGAGACTGGTGACTGGACCTATTTGCCTACAGGCGAGGGTGGCGAAGATGGCAAAAACAAAGGCTTTCATTCACAAGGATGTAGATCTCTGAGTGAAGTGAAGTGAAGCAGAGCATGCGTTTAACACCTCTGAGTCTAAGTTATACATTTCGAAGAAAAAAAACAACAACAGACCGTTTGTTGTCTCAAGTGATACTTCCTAGAAATCTCCGGGTTTGTGACAGCATTTAAGCACTTGGACTTAGTCATGAATGAAGTCAGAAATATCAAAGTTACTAACACTATCTGTGTGCATGTTATCCCCAGCAAAGAACCAAAGATGCCCGCTGAACCTGGAGCGGTCCAAATAGTGACCGTCAATAAGGAGGATCACTCTTTTGATTTGGACACGAAAGCACTAGAACGAATACTCTTGGCACCCAAAGTCCGAGATATGGAAGTGGTAGTGCTGTCAGTTGCTGGTGCCTTTCGCAAGGGAAAGAGTTTTCTCTTGGATTTCATGCTTCGATACATGCACAGAAAGGTCAGTCACTTACACCTACATACATATGTACTGTACAACTCACTGTTACCTGTATGATGGATTACTTAAGATATGCAGCCGTGGAAATAAGGAGTAAAACATGCGGTGGCGTGCTGTTATAGGAAAATGAATCATGCTAGGGTGGTGGGGCGCCATATTCCCTAAAGCAAAATATTTTCTTGTAACAACATGCCCCAAAGTGTTATTTTCATAGCACATAAATTTGTCAATTAATTTTTTTTGTATTTACTATTTCAATTTATTAACAATCATCACAGTTTCAGTTACAGTTAATGGGACATTTTGTTTGTAGCAGCTATAGCCTGTCTTTTTTACCCTCTTCCTCTCATGACATTAATAAAAGGGAAAAACAGGAGAAACCTGAAAGTGCTAAATTCTCAGTTCTGAAAACGTATGTGTTGGAAAACACACAGAAACCCAAACATCCTTCCATAAATATTGAAAGAACTTCCCCTAATAGAAAATCACCTTGTGAATGATTTTTATCAATGGTACTTTACTCTGTTAAATAACAATACAACTTTTCTATTTATTATTTATTATTATTTCGGCTTTTATGGTTTAGACCAAAGCATAAAATGATACACTGGTTTTGGTTCGCTAGTATAAAGTCCTGGTTCTTTTAGCATTTACACTGGCATTTTCAACATTTGACCATGTTGGTATCTTTACCAGCTGAAATCTCATGAATTTGGCAATGTTAAATGTATTAATCTATTTTTACTCCTTTTTTTTTTAATAAGCTTGCCAGCTTTCAAATCTTGTCCAGTGCTATGCTAACTAACATGTGTGATGTAGCTAGGGGTTATTTTCACTTCATGGCTGTCCAGTTGACCAGTGAAAGTTTTGCAGTCATCGGCATCATATACATGCTTCAGACTTGCTTCATTTACATATCTTTGGTCTGTAGTACAAACACCTTTGAACCAAAGGGCGGCAAAGTTTGTTAGGAAGCAGACTGGGACCCACGTCTTCAAATGGTCTCGATTTGCTTGCTTGGTACGCACCGTGGTTTGTATGGCAACGTTCACACTTGTTCAAGTGAACTGCACTAACAGGACAACCTTACCAGAGTTTGTTTCAATTGAACCAAACATGTCAAGCATGAACACACCCTTATATTATGTTGTGTGTCTTCAAATAGGTGATGTATAATAAGTGTGTTAATAAAAACCTATCCTATTCTTGAATTTTTAAATAATAGCATGGCTCTGACAGCTGGATATACTTTAATAAAAAATGTTAATCAATAAATTGCTTTTGATTTTGTAAATACGAAATTACAACATGAAGGGGAATAGGAACATATTGATCATATACGTAAGGAAATAATCGGTAAGAAGCTGTTGTAATCTGTAAGTTGAGCATCTGCCATATAATCACTGTGTTGGTTGTTACTCTGGAAATGATAAGAATACTTGAACATGCACAATGTTTGTAATTTCAACAACGATATCAGATATGAGAACTCCGCACTGCTGTAGTATAAATAATGCTTTTTTTCCCCTCCAACACTAAGTTTGGTTTGTAAAAAAAAAGATCTGGACTCAGTATTAAACACTGATAGGGGGATACCCTGTTTTATGAAGCCGTGCCTGTTCTCTAAAATCTGGAAGGTTCTGTCACTAAGCGTGTCCAAGATCCACCTTATTCAAAGTAGGAGGCAATTTGACTGAAATGGCATGACTGACCACAGTTTCACAACTACCTACTTTAAACAATGCATAATTTTAAAACATTGGGCTAGTCCAGTTTTGTCAGTTCAATGATTGTGGGCTGCTCTGGAATAGTGCTATATGTTGCTCTGGCTGCATGTTTAAAAACATGTATTTCTTAAGCCCAGGAATGCTATCAAAGTGCAGAGTCAGGATTTGTAAGACACCATTAGAGCATTTTTGGGTTAAAGGCCATCAACGAACAAGCCCAGTAGTTTCTCTCGATGCTAGGATTTCTCTGATTAGTTGAAGAGAATCTTAACCATTGAGTGATTTTAAAAATAACCTTATTTTACAACATTGTAAGATTTTAAACATAAATTCTGAGTGTTGTCTTACTGTTATTTATAATAGCAGTGTTGTACATATTGTGAAGGAAAGTGAATGATGCAGGTCTTTTCATTTGAGAGTTTTCAGAATGTATTAGATTAGACACAAATTTTGGAGTACAGTAGGTGAGGTCAGGTAATCCTGTGTGCAAATTAGAGCTGGATGATGCTGCCTAGGCGAAAAAAAGAATCAATTGATAGGGTAACCTGGTCATTCATACATACTGCCACATAACATGTGAAGCACTAACTGAAGCAACCCCAGATTATAACACTGCCTTCGGGGCCTTATACAGTGGCCACTATGCGTGATGGGTGCATCACTTCATGTGCTTCCCTTCTTCTCTTGACCCACCCATTGCTCTGGCATACAGGAAATCTGGACTCACCAGACCACATGAACTTTTTCCCTTGCTCCCAAGTTCAATCTTTGTGCTCCAAATAATATTGAAGCCTTTTTACCCCACCAGCTTCACTAACAAGTGTTTTGCTTTTAGCCGCACAACATTTTATTCCCAACATTTGTCATTGAATAGATTTGCTATTAAACATGATTTTAAATGTGATTTCTACTCTCAATTTTTATGTTGCAATTTCAAGTATTTAAGTGATCTCCCTTAGTTATTTGTTTTTCCAACCACATTTCTTCCACAGTCCTTCCGGGTTTTAATAAGGTATCGGACTGTTAGACTGTTTGTCTTAACCAAATTCCAGTAATTTCAGGAATCAACTTAGTTGTTTTCTTTGCTTGATGATGTTTTTGGCCAGGCAGTATTATCAATATCAATATAAATTCTGTTATCATTTCTCAAAATGACTACTTCAGTCTTAGACTTATTTAACCCTCTGAATTAAATACCTCATTAGAGCACAAAATTGTAAATCAGTTGTTGTTCCAAGCACATTTGATGCAACTACTTTGATGCATCAGGTGTTCTTGATTTAGAACACATAAAATACCTGGACTTTCTAGAGATCTGTCAATGGAGATGTTTGACTGCATGTCTTGGCTAAGTCTAGATGTTCTAAGGGAACTTACCCTAGAGAACCCTACTGTATATAGATGTTTCTAGAAATGCCGTCCGAACCTAGTTTGCAAGTTAAAAGTTAAAGGAACAGTGGCTACACTACCTGGACGTGGCAGAAAGAGGAAGTTGTCACCTGCTGCTACCAGATCAATGAGAAGGCAAGTGTTTAAAAACACTCATTTGACTGCCCACGGAAAGATATAGTGGCAGCAGACACTGACGTTTCACTCTGCTCTATAGGGTGCATACTGAACACTGAAGGTTTCCATGCCCACACCCCAAAACATATCCTGCTACTGACCCTAAAACACAAGAAAAGTCAGCTCAAATATACAAAAAAAAAACACAGAAGTAGAATCTGTTCTATGGACTGATGAAACAAAAACATAAATTTTTTAGGCTTATGAAACAGCAGGATATTTTCAGGGAAAAGAATGAAGCAAATGCAGAACAGTGCACCCTGCATACAGTGAAGCATGGCAGTGGCTCGGTGAGGCTTCTTTGCTTCCTCTGGCACTGGAAACCCACAGCGTGTAGAGAGCAAGATGGATTCAGTCAAGTATCAGGAAATCCTTGAAGAAAACATCATGCCATTCGTGAGGAAGCTGAAACTTCTACATCATTGGAACTTCCAACAGGACAATGATTCCAAACATACTTGGTTTCAGGTGAAGTTCTGGAAGTTTTAACAGTGACCATCACATTTGCCTGACGTGAATCCAATCGAAATTCAATCGGTATTTGAAATAAGCAGTTGTAGCTTGCAAACCCAAGAATCCTATTATTAAACTAAAGGCCATAGGAATAGGCTAATATCCCTCAGAAACAGTGTATAGCCAGACACTAGCCTCTGCCTGTTTGCTCCAGGTAATAATAGCTAAAGGGGGCTCTACTAAAAATTTAAGGTGTTTCTCTTTAAGGGATTGAATAATTTTGATACTGAAGTAGTCTTTAAATGTAGCGTTTTGTGTTAACTTTTGAGAAACCACTTATTGGTTGTGTTGAGCCATTTAAATTATCGTTATTTGAATTGTTTAATTCAAGCTGAAAGTTTGTACATTGCAATAAACCTAAATTTCTTTAAGGGTTGGATAATTTTGAGTGTAAATGTATGTAAATTGCTTAACAATTATACTGTATTGATGGCGGTTTTTTGAGCAAACCGTTGCATCATGATAGAATAAGAATATAGTATTGTAGAAATGCCTTAAAGAATCGTGATATGATCTTTTTGTAAAATTGCCCAGCCATATTGCAAATAAGCAATAAGTTTGCCTCAAGTATTGAACAAAAAGAAACTTCATTCCCAAGCACTAATGTTTTTTTCCTTATGAGCATGATTGAAACTGCAAATTGTTGGATTAAAAAAAAAAAAAACTGCTAAAAGAGATAAGCTTATTTTCTTTATCAGCTGTGCTTATAGACGAAAGGATACTGATCTTCTAAATGATTAAATTCAGTTTAATCTAAAAGTATATCATTTCTGTATAACTGTTACCCAGCCTGCAGTACATTTCTTTGATAATCAGCGTTAGTAGATAGGGTGAGAAATAGTGTGTGTCATGGATATCTGTTCGCTAGATAACCTAAAACAGAAACACAGTGGTTAAGGCATTGGACTACAGTTCGGAAGATCCCAGGTTCAAATCCCACAACCACCAAGTTGCCACTGTTGGGCCCTTGAGCAAGGCCCTTAACC
>JAQQZT010000002.1:16994616-17005932 GCA_030068275.1 Clarias platycephalus | reverse complement strand
GCCACTGTTGACTAACAACTAAGCCGGATTGTGCTTTATAATCTTCAGACGTATCAATACGAAATGGTGTAATAGTAAGAACACTCCATGGTGTAGGGATTTCATCACACGTTACACTCCTATTCTACACGACGTGTCGTTTGGGCCATATATGTGACCTCTGTGTCCCGCCTCCCTGAAAATCCCAGAGAACAACCTGTTTCCCATCACCCAAAACTCACCTCGTCCTTTGTTATGTTTCACATGCTGAATGGGTGTCCTGCCATCATTCCCCACGTCTAACGCGTCTTAGTAAACTCAAGGAAAATGCAGCATGTTTACCCAGCTTCAATAGCACTGAGGCTGTACAAACCAAAAACGCGCTACGTGCAAATGCCCAAGCAGATAGTTTCAAGGAGAAGACGGTCTCCCCGGCAGTGTCAGCACTTTCCCAGGCTAGAAAGGTAAAGCCGTTTAAACTCACAGCCTGAACACATTCATCATAATAACTGTGGATTATTATTATTATTATTATTATTATTATTATTATTGTTATTATTATTAATAATAAAAACGCCGTTATTCCCCTTTGCGCACAAGATTTGTATCAACACGTCATATTATACTGTTAGAACTAAATAGACAAACCAATTACTTTAAATAAAAAGAACTCCACCTTGAAGAAACTTTCTATTCAACTCCAAATCACGTCTTCGTCTTCAAGTGCACCGGCTGTCCGAGCTCCGGAGTTTCCTCCCATTTCGTCTCCACTTAAACGCCACAGAGTTTCCACCGTGTAATAATCCACGTGAACAGCAACACAGAGTCCGCGCGCGCGCCTTTCGGTTAAGTCTGTTTATTTACTTCATTCTATCTGCACTCAGGTCCCGTAAGATGGAGTGTGTTCCCGGAGAAACGCGCGACAGCGTCAGTTGCCTCCTGAAGTCTCTTCTGCCAAATAAGCAGACATGAGCCTGGTGCTGCAGTTTAACCTCGTGGTCCTAGCGCCGCGGTGTGTATGTGTGTGTGCGCGCGCGCGCGTCCCAAGATTACATAGTCGTAGTCCAGACTACACAGACAGTCTAGCAAGCAGTATAAACATACAGCCACAGTTCCACGATGAAATGTATACACCAGAAAAAGTGTTGCTATTATTATACCCAGTAATACTATTTGTTTCCATCTTTTCAGATTAGATTATATACATTTTGTGTTCATGCATAAAAGTGAAAATTCCTAAGAAATTTCTAAAGTTTGATTGTTCCTAAACTTGAGGTTGGATTGTCCCAGAGACAAATGACTAGGAATCTTGAAATACCCCTATCATTACCAAAGTTATAGATCAATTTAAAGACATGGGTAGAACAGCAACAGGGTCATGACCTGGTTGACCTGGGTCTTCTAAAAGATGCCTTCGTGCTGTTTGAAGATCTGTTGAGAACAAACATCTCATTCTATACCCAGGCAGGATAATACTGCTGAGGGAAAGTCAACAATGCATTAATCATGCATTTAAAATCCTTACTTTCTTTCATCTTCCATACCACTTATCTTGTTAAAGGGTCACAGGGGCCTGGAGCCTTTCCCAGGAAACTTTGGACACAAGGCAGGGTACGCCCTGGCCAGGGTACCAATCCATCGCAGGGCACACATACTACAGGCAATTTGGAAACAGCAATTACAGTAGCATGTCTTTGGACTGTGGAGGAAACCCACCAAGCACAGGGAGAAAATGCAAACACACAGCAGAAAGCAGAATCGAATCCTGGACGTGCGAGGCCACAGTGCTAACCACTATGCCGCCATGCTGCCTTGGTACATACATTTTTATTAAAAATCGATGGGTATCAATTTTCATCTAGCATGTCTGGGTATGGGAAGTGTACATAGAAAAACTACACATTTACTCATATGCCACTGATCATAAGTTGAGCTTGACAGTCTTGGTGTGACGTGCTGCATGATGACAAAGTTCTGGCAGTGTCAGAGTGACCTCAGGTACAACCCTTATCACCATTCACCAGTTGGAGGATAATATAGAATTATGTGAAGCTCACAGGACAGCTATAAATATGGAGGTTAAAAGGAAAACAAAGGCTCAGGCTAATCCACAGAGCAATATTACCACAAGCTCACTTTGAGCACGTTTCTGGTTATAAGACTCTGTTTCTTCACAAGCCTGGATCTTGTTGAATAATGTCCCAAGCATAACATCATAATTTTCTTTAATCTGAGATCTATTATTGTAGGATAATACTTCATAGAATTCAGCCAAGATTTTCCTTTTTTCTTTTTAAAGAATCATCTCATCTTGTGTCCCAAATAATAATCTTAAATCCTGCTGAAGTCTCAATGGGAAAACATTGGAAATCAGCTCTTAGATTACACTTTTCTCGCAAAAAAAGATGTTTAAGGCAATGCATGGAAAAAAAGGACTTTCCTGAGATCAACACAAAATATAGGACTTGAACCTCATCAACACGATAGAATCAAGTACGAGATTAGACTAAAGTAATCAAATTTTTTGCCACTGACAGGTTGTTCCAGTGGATGTTTTAAAGATTTATGCCACCATGAATTTTGTTGTCCCAAGAATATGCCATATAAAAATGTATAATGTGCTCCTCTGTTATAGAAAGGCTTCCTAACATAACGATCAGCAGTCCACTGTTACCACTGTATTGTACTGTATATTGAGCATTGTGAAAATAACATTTGGATTAAGTGGTGGAGTTAAGCCGGCAGATAGAATGCAGCAATGATGCCATAAAGGGGGGTTAGTAAGGATGATTCCAAGGGCTGCTAAGTGACTGGGGATATAAATTCTATGGCAGTTAAAAAGTGTTGTCATGATCAAGGTTGGGTGCCTTTTATATTAGACTTCTAATGGGCCCAGGATCACTAGCAGTTCCCCTTCATTGTGGCAACAAAAGAGCCTAGACACATTTTTTAAGAGACCACATGGAACACATTTTGGAAGACATCAAATGGCATTTTCCCTGAATTAATTTGGGTTAAAAGCCTTATGTGACATATGACACAGATATATTATTTTATTAATATATCAATTTGTTCAAGAAATGCAGTCAAAAGAGGTTAAATATAAAATATAAGATGTTATTCAATCATTAGACTTGTTAAATAGGATGGAACTTTTTAAAATTAGCTTTTTAAAATTAGCTGCTTCTGTCTCGTGCTACCCAGATACACCATCATTTTGGAAATGATGTTATGAGTACACAAATTCACAGATTATCACATGCTTGCAAATGGGTGTTCACTGTATTTCACACAGGGATTCCTTCAGTTAAAGTCAAGGATAAGCCTGAATTAGAACATTTAAAGTGTTTGTGATATGGTATCTTCATGGGTTGTATGGATTAAAAAAAAGATGCATTATAAAATTGCTTTAGGGAACAAATATCAAATCTAGCAGGCCTAACTGGCAGCCCCTGGAAGAAAATGTTTAATGTATTTGGACTGTGCCTCACTTGGAAATATTTTTTAGAAATACATGTATCTGGGCATGTCATTGCATTCTTGATCTATTTCACACATTTAAAAAAAGCATAAACCTCTGGCCTTGTCTTTCACAACATACACTATACGTCCAAAAGAGTTTCATCTCAAAGGTGTTCAGTGAGGCTGAAATCCATGTCTTTATGTATCTCATTTTTTAGGCAGGGCGATTGTCATGCTGGAACAAGTTTTGACCTCTTAATTCCAGTAATGGGGAAGTTATAATGTTACAATATTTGACAACACCCCCCCCCCTCCGCCACACACACACACACACACACACTCACTCACTCACGCACGCACGCACACACACACACACACACACACACACACACACACACAAAACCCTTTGCAATGGTGTTTGACTGATGATACTTAGTTAGTAACCTTGTAACCCAGTGTAAGGATCCATCCAAGCACAGCAGCTCTGGATAAGAGCATCTGTCAAATGCTTTCTATACAATTGTGTGCTTCATAATTTGTGACAATAGTCTGGGAAAGATGCACTTGGGTGTAATGGTCAGATGCCCACAAACGTTTGGCTATATAATGTAAGACCGTACATGCAATTTGACAGAGGAATGCTAATTATATACTTCTTAAAAACAGTTGTGATTTACTGATCCATCAAACACTCTTGACTGTGTCAATGTCATTGTTAGAAATTCAATACTTTTCTAATATAAGGTACGGATTACAGTAAAAAAGATTTCATGCTGTTTATTCAGTTGTTGCTATAAAATAACATAAAAACATAACAGACACTGTTATGTCACAGCTCCGCAGTGCTTAAGCTAAATAGTGAGTATTCAGTCTCAGAGGAATTCTCAGAGAATGAATACAGGATCTAGGGAGCACATGATCTATAACGTGAGAGATTTCTTTTTTTTTTTTTTTTTCTCTTGATTTTTATTTAAAGATCTGTGAATTTAACCATGTTAAATGATTATAATAAGTAAAAACACTGTACTTGTGGTGGTGTTTGGGTAAGTGCAAATGTGTAAGGCCACAGCACAGCTTGGAGCAGTGATAGGATCGTTTAACAGCCTGTGAGTCACTGTGGGTTAGCAACATGTGCTCAGTTTGTGTTGGCACTGAGTGCTCTGATATCTTGTAGTTAGATATTTTCAAGCATGTTTCTTACCTAACATCGCCAGGTTTTTTCCCCCTTTGCTTTGCAGAATAAGTTCTTCTAAACCATTGACATTTATCATACCATGTCACAGTTTATTATAAAAAATTGAGGTGTGCTCAAGGAACTCAACTCTTCCAGTCGGCAGGAATGCACCACCTTGGACCATCCCCAGCACTATGTACAGTGGAGCTCTTGTTCTTGACCTGTCCTAGGCTGTGGGAGGGGCGAAGGGTGAAGAAAGAGCTCACAATGAGTAGGGAACTCTGTTAATGTGTGCCCTTTTCCCCCTGAAAGCCACTCTTTTATCACCTGCCGGTTCAGATATGAACCCTAGGCTTTAGTATCTCTTTCTGGTTCTCAAGGTCCTCTCTCTCACTGTTATTTAGCCAAATTTAAAAATAAATTTTTTAGAGAAAGAATGTTAGGAGAAAATGTGTATACCTGTTATGAATGTGTGCTTAATGTATTATCCTTAGCTTTATAAATCGTTTGATATTTCAGAAAGATGAAACTACCCTTATTGTGCAACTGGATAAAAAAACAGGCATATTAAATAGTAATAAAAAAGCTTGCAATGAAGAGTACAGGCTAAATCTATGCATTGACTGAGCGAGCATACCTTAAATTGCAAAGGAAATGCTTCTACCATCAAACACAAGTTTGGACTTGTGTGCATGAGTTCTGAATTCTCAGTTTAATATGCATTACAGGTGAACTATGTTTCATGGGACTTGTCATAGAATATAAAAAAGAATCACAAAATGACGTAGTTTTACAGAATTTCTGTATATATTAAATAAGACCACAAATCTATACAGAACCATGCTGTTAAACTGGTCGGGTGAACATACTGATATACACACCTCCACTTTCAAATGAAACATTGTGAAGAGTAAACAGCCAGAATATTTGGCTTTGTGAATAAATTAGCCATTAACCCTCTAAGCAAAGGGGAGCTGTCTAAGTACAGGGCTTTCTCTGCACTCTGTAGTCTGTTAATTGGCCTCAGATTAAAGTGAAATAAATGAACTACCAGCAGTAGAAAGAATCTTTTGGAACAATAAGCACTGAGCTTGACCCTCTCTCGCTCTGTACACTGTCACTCATGGACTCAGGAATGTGAGGCTTCTAGTTACGGCAGGAGACCTGAGCTGTGAACCCAAACAATGTCCCCTTTCTTCACCCTTCCATTTTATGCCTTCTTTTTTTTTTATCATCCTTTTAATTTTTTATTAGTCTCCATGTGTTTTACACCAAAGGACCCCTTGTCCTGCCTTAAGACAATGTTCTTTGATTATTTCTTCTATTAGTTTACTCCTAAAAATGTCTCATCGCTCCCCTCTTTTCCACCACACACATGCCCACACACACTTTTCCATCACACACACAGTTTCACTACAGCTCAGTTGTCCTACCAGCAAATTATTATGATTTTCTTTTCATCACTTTTCCTTTGTTATCCTATCATCTTCCTGCTCTAGAGATGCATAAGGAGGATGTTTAATTTTGACATTTGTGTCTTGTATTAAGGTGATTTAATGCTATTACTATCTAGGATATGTGAATCTAAAATGAATCCTGAAGTATTAATGAATTTAATGAGTCTGGAAAATCAGTTATAGTGCTACTTAAAATATTGCTTGTGATCAGACTACAGATTGAATTCAGACATGAATTGTCCACCATATTGTGTTACATAATCAAAGCTGAAGAGGTTAAACGAAATATTTGTCTGTGTGACTTTTGGCCAGGCAGTGTAATAAACTATATATTCCAGTTATAGTAGCCATAGGATATAAAACATATTGCACGACTGCATGACTCACTGTAAAAACATTTTTACTGTCTAACCACAATGCTTAGCAAACTTGACATTACATTACTCCTTTCCTATAAAAAGATAACAGTTTTTCCGTTAAGCGCTTTTTGCAATCATAGCCAGTCTCAACTGCAGGAACGTTCTGTCATTCGACTGAATATTCAATTCATTTTTATATTTATTCCACTCTGCTTAGCTTGTAATCTTTTACAGCAAGGTAATACCATCTCATTTAATACAATACTGTTGCTAATCTGTATTAGAATCTACAGCATCTATCAATGTAATATGGCAACTTGCGCAAACTTCTAGTTCTTTGTGCAACTGATCAATTAAACAATATACTTTACTCATAACTGACATAACTCATAACAAAGATTTGCTACAGTGGTGTGTTTGTACAGTAACTCCTTTATACATCCTTTGAGGGCATATTTTTGGGTGCATATTTATAGTACTGCACATTTTTATACACTCAAGTGATGGATTATGGATTAAGTTATAGAAATATATATTTAAAAAAAAAACCTATAATGTTCTTTCCTATTGTTTAAATAAATACAAGATTTTATTCATCTTAGCATTCATTAAAATAAAAATAAAAACTCTTTCTCTCACTCTTTTTTGTTCATGTTTTATTATCCAGCTAGCTAGCTGTCTTAAAATTATTGTTACTATAAATTATGGTCTTTTCTACAGTGGAGCATACAGTAAAACAGTGTAAAACAGTGATTTTCAAAGTGGGGTCATTAACCAGCATGGGTTCATGAAGTTTAGCCAGGGGGTCCGTGGGGGTCCAAGTTCAGACCTCATGTATTCAAACAGTGGAAAGAAAAAAAAGTCCATAGTTCAGTAAATTTTAATGATGTCATTTAATTGAATCCATACTGGTGGGGTCATGTGCAATTTATTTTACAGTTAAAGAGGTCACTGCCTGCAAAACATTTGAGAACACTGTCATTTTCATTTGTACCAAACTACCTTTAGGTCACTTTAAAATTGTTGTTCAATCAGTATCGACTTTTGGGTCTGTTGGGGTTGTTATGGGTTTCCGTGTGAGTTTCACTTCAGCATTTTTAGCATACTATTTAAATTTTTGACCTTGAATAATATTGAAATCCCTTCAGAGAAATATAAATAGGCTTCCAAAAAAACAGCTGAACAAACAACTATTACATTGTGATACAGGCAGATTAATGAACATAGTGGGGATAATAATTATGTGCAATTCTGCATAGGGCTCAGGCAGCACATTCAGTCTAGATAGGAAACATGAGGTTTAATGTAATTTGGTGCAGGTAAACAGCTTTTTGATCTGAATCCTATTATGGCACTACAAGCTAATTTTCTTCAGCTAAAAGAGATGAAGCACATTTAAGGAAATTATTGCAAAGTGTAACAGTTTGACACTATGAATGCTGGAATATACCAAGATATTTTCAAAATGAGATCAAGGCAATACTGAGATTTTAACAGGTCAAAAAGGCCAAAATTGAAGTCTACAAGACTAAGACTGCACTTAATCCAGGCACACAGCCCTGTTTTGTCCAGACTTTCTTGGAATTTTCTTTATGGTTTATTAAACTATTTTAGGAACAAAAATGCTGACAGTGCTACACTAAGCAGATAGCAGTAAAGAAGCAAAAACAGCCAGAGTTGTAGGAAGTGAAAAAAAAAGAATCCTTCGTAAAAATTATAATAAAAAGATCCGAATAAATATTATACTGTACACACACTACTAGCCAAATGTTTGGGCACACCTTCTAATTCTAAAGGCATTCAAACTATGCAATAATCTCCTTTAAACAGTTGATATTGAGATGTGTCTGCTACTTATGATCTACAAAGCCTTTCATAACGGCTATAATCTTGCTGAGTTGCTGTAAATTGGTGATAATTGGTGATTCTTCTGCAGCAGAGGTCAGTTTTAGTCTTACTTTCCTGGGAAGGTCTTTATGAGAGTTTCATTATGGTGCTTGATGGGTTTTGCAAATGCACTTGACAGTACTGTTCTTGCAAGAACTATTCCAGAAAGGCAGACCATCATGTCTTAAAATAACAACTGACTGTTTTTGTTGTTGATCCTACTTAACTACTTGTGTAGTTAACTACTTGCTTTATGTGTTATTTCATACTTTTGAAAAATTCCAGCATTGTTCTAGAATATAAAAAAATAAACCTAAATTGGTGTCCAAACTTTAGACTAGTCCTGTACACACAGTCATGGTCAAAAGTTAGTACCCCTTCTTTTAATTCTATGTTTTAGTTTTTTTTTTTTATAAAAACCTAATAAAATTTTTTAAAATCATTTGATCATAGAGAGTTTTATTATTAGGCAAATACAAGCTCCGATTATAACACCATATAACTTTTTCACTGTGTAATTATTTATTTAGTAATTAGTATTTAGTATTTATTAATTAGAAGAAGACTGAACAAGTATGGTTTCTTTAGAAGGGATGCCAGAAGAAAAACTCTTCTGTCTAAAAAGAAGCATGACTGAGATTCGCAAAACTAAGCAAACTACAAGAACTAATACCTATAAACAGATGAGATGTTTGGCAAAAACCAAACGGCATTTTAACAGAAACAACTCTTGGGGCAGGGGTAAGAATTTGGGCATGTTTTGTAGCCACAGGACCTGGGAATCTTACAGTCAATAAGTCAACCATGAATGTGAGGCCATCTCAAGCTTGGTTAAAATTTTTTCATGCAACAGATCAAATAAATATGTAAATATATCACAATACATATTCTGTCATCATGCCAAAGATGTTACTCTGTTTCTTACTCTGTTTCGGGCAAATTATTGGCCTGCATTAAGAAAATAAAACAACTAAGGAGAAAAAAGTAGAACTCACAGCTATGTTTAATACTGAAAGTAAGAGCATTTTCACACACACACTGTGGAACATTGGAAAAGGCTCTTTTTGGCTTAGGAGTCCAGGTTTACCCTGTTCCAGAGTGACAGGTGCATCAGGGTAAAAAAGAGAAGTGATGAACTGATGCACCCATCATGCAGACTGCCTACCATACAAGCCTGTGGGGGCAGTGTTATGATCTGCGATTGCTTTGATTGATCAGGTCTAAGTTCAGCAATGTCATGTGCCCCAAAAAAGTCAGCTGACTGTATGTAATAAGGTTTTTTTCATTGTAATTATTTTCTTCCCTGGTTACTCGGGCATATTCCAATATAAAAGTGCCAGGATTCATTGGGGAAAAGTTGTTCTGGGAGCATGAGACATTTTCACACATGGATTGGCCACCACAGATTCCAGACTTGAACCCCCTTGAAAATATTTAGAATGTGCTGGAGAAGACTTTACACAGCAGTCTGAGTTTCCCATCATCAATAAAAGATCTTGGAGAAAAATGTTGTGACTCGGGACTGTAATAAATGTTGTGACATTGCATAAGCTTATTGAAACGATGCCAAGGCAAATGCATGCTGTATCAAAGCAAAAGGTGATCAAACAAAATATAAAATGAATCCTGAAGTATTAATGAATTTAATGAGTCTGGAAAATAATAATATATATAAGGGTTTATATATTTTTTTTGGTCGTGCTGTTTTTGTGTGTGTGTATTTATATATTTACAGTATATATACAGTATTTCACATAAAATGTGCCTTTGAATACAATTCACTCATACTGATCACTGGATGATCAAGATGGTGCCTCATGTCAAAGAACTCTCAGGGGAATGGAGAAATGTTACTCTGCACAAAGTCCTGAAACTGAGTTACAGTACACTGGCAAGGATCATATAGAGGTTTTCCAAGACAGGTTCCACTCAAAGAAGTTCAGTCCTTGTGCAGACCTACAAGTGCTGCCAGCATTGCTTTACAGGTTGCAGAAGTGGGAGGTCAGTTTTTCAGTGTTCAGATGTCGCACAATGCAACAAGTTGGTCTGCATGGCCGTCATCCCCAGAAGGAAACCTCTTCTGAAGCTGGCTCAAAAGAAAGCCCTCAAACAGTTTGCTTAAAACAACCTGTTCAAGAGCATGAAATACTGGAACCATGGCCTGGAGTCTAATGAGACTAAGACAAACTTGCTTGGGTCAGATGGTGCCCAGTGGCGATGTGGTGACGATGGTGAGGAATACCAAGAAAATTGTCTCTTGTTTACAAACATGGTGGTGGTAGCATCATGGTCTGGGGGCTGCATGAGTGCTGCTGGTACTGATGGGCTTTATTGAGGGAAACATGGATTCCAGCATGTACAGTAAAAACCTTAAAAACCTCGGCCAAACGGCAGTTTTCCAACATGATAATAACCCCAAACACACCGCCAAGATGACAACTGCTTTGCTGAGGAAGCTGAAGGTGAAGGTCCAGACCCTATTGAGCACCTGCGGGGCATCCGTAAGCGGAAGGTGGCGAAGCACCATGTGTCTAACATCCAGCAGTTCTGTGTTATTATTATGGAGGAGTGGAAGAGGAGTCCAGCAACAACATGTGCGGCTCTGGTGAATTCCATGCCAAGGAGGATTAAGGCCGTGCTACATAACAATGGTGCTCACACAAAATATTGGACACAGTTTTGACATGATCACGTAGGGTGTACTAATTTTCATGGCCAGTTATTTATACAATAAAGTCTACATGTCGAATTATTGTTAGAGGACAGTAAATCTGTTCTGCTATACAAGTTGCACATTGAGTATTCTAAAGTCCAATTTTTATTTCTATAGTATTGTCCCTAGAGAACATATAATAAAGTGGTTGCTGAAATGTGAGGAGTGTACATATGTATATACAGTATATATACTCAGCAAAAAAAGTAACGCCCCTTTTTCAGGACTGTGTATTTCAACAATAATGTTGTAAAAATCCAAATAACTTTACAGATCTTCATTGTA
>JAQQZT010000002.1:16965417-16975444 GCA_030068275.1 Clarias platycephalus | reverse complement strand
AGATCAATTCCTGCTTTCTGTTTCACCCAAATGAGGATGGGTTCCCTGTTGAGTCCGGTTCCTCTCAAGGTTCCTTCCTATTACCATCTCAGGGAGTTTTTCCCTTGACACTGTCGCCCTCAGTTTGCTCATCAGGGACTATCTGACCAGTTTGATTCATATACATTCACATTCCATACAAACAAATCATTCTTTTGATTGTGTAAAGCTGCTTTGCGACAATGACGATTGTTAAAAGCGCTATACAAATAAAATTTAATTGAAAATTTAATTGAGTTAGAGTGCTACATTATTGTGAGCTCTCTGTACATCAAGAACCTAAAGGGCTGGTACCAAATTCAGCGATCATGTGAGCTCCAAAATTTCAGTAAAGACTTGTGCGACATTATCTAAAAATACTGAACTCGCAGCACTAAAAACTTAAATTCAGATTATTATCTGGAGTGGAAACATTAGCCAGGATGCAAGTTGCCCACTTCTGTGTTTTGATAAATTAGCTAAAACATGGAAGCTAACAATTTATTTTGCTAGACTTCTGCATTATAAAAATGAGCAAGGATGGAATTCCCATAGAGAGTCAATGATCGAGTATCATGTCTATACCCTCGATAATTATGTTTTTGCGAATTGTAATTATGAGACAGTTTAAAGCTGCACTGCACATTTCCAATTCAGTCAGGTCACTTATTCCATCTAGTGAAATAAATTAAAGCAAAACTTATCATAGGCAGGAAAAGAAACACTGTGGGTAGTTAATCAGCAAGTTTCTAAACCCACTTGGCCACCCAGGAAACAACAAATAAACTGATAGCTGGGATATGTAATCTGCCTGCTAGGGCAGTTAGGCCATTGATTGTGCTTCCCTAATTACAACCACATGTTTTACTCCCCACTGTTGTCCTATAACTCCTAAAACTGAAAGTCAATGTTCGCTGTATTCTACTAATGCTGCATCACTAATGCTGGAATTAGCGAGCCAAATGCAGGTGACCTGATTAATTTTTTTTAACACCCTGTTCTGAAAGGGAAGCACGGATGGCAGCACAGTTGCACTGTGGATTGAGGTTAGGTACCACCAGACCTTATTACTGTTCCTGAAATAAAACGAGACAAGGAACAGTGTCTCAGTTTGCTTTGAGACGAACAGAATGTAAAAAGAGTTCTCTTGTTCAGCTCTTTTCATTTTCCCGCAAGAGCTTAAAAGGGTACATTTTCCGCCATTTCTGGTTTTGAATGACTCCTCGGTTTAAACATTACATCACCCGCATGCTGTATGCAGGCTTTGGCTGCGACTAAATGCCCTCGTTCAGAATCAGGTGGTGGATGAGGGACAGAAAAAAGCAGGTCAGTTGGTCTTGGCACAGCTTTGGTTTTTAGCCACGGTGCCCCCAGATCAGGGTTAAGGAACGAAAAAGCAACAAATGACAGATGCATAAAACTACAACTCATCAATCGAGTTCACGCAATCAGACCGATATCTCTCTCTCTCTCTCATATATATATATATAAAAAGGTTAGTCTCTGAAAGCAGAAGTGAGAAAAAAAAGAATTTCCTGTTATAGTCCTCAAACTTTAGCATCTCATTGTTACTAGTTCTTCTAACTTTGTATTGACTGCATGCTAATGAGCACAAATGTATCTCTGCATTTAAAGTTCTGCATTTAGTCATTTAAAAATATTAATAAACAATCATGTCTTAACCCTTTACGAGAAAAAGAAACGTATTCTGTACCTTTGAATCTGTAAATCTTTGATAAATATAGCCTTTTGTGATTGAGGAGCAGTCTCATGTTTCTCAGAGTAGCGTAGAAAAGAGATCGACAAGTAAGCGAATGTGAGTCTGATTCACAGAACTTTTTGTATGGAATCAAAAATTCCCCCAAGAGCTTAAAAGGGTACGTGACGATGATTCAGCGATGTGAACACAAGCTCCTACCTACTGGTCCTCTATTTACAAGTCATGCGCAATCGGCACACCTTAATTTATCCTTAAATACATCTACACCCTAATTTACACAGGTGTTGAGACACTGTGCCACTGAGATACAGATATGACAACGATAAAATTGACGAATGTAGAACTTGTCAATGGAATTTTCATTAGGACCAATGTGTGTAAGTAAATAATGAATATAAAAACAATTAGAGTAAAATGCATAAACAAACATGTCATCAGGGTATGAACCTGTGGCTATGCCTGTGGCCAACTACAGAATTATTTGCCAGATTTCGGAAATAAGCAAATAAACGTTTTTTTTTTTTAATGATTACACTGGAGGAAAAAAAAAAAAAAAAAAGAAAAAGAAATGGTTCAGGACACTTAAATAAAATATCTTGTAAGTAAAAATATCTTGTCCACTCCTTTATACAGGACATCACAAAATTCTTTGTAATCTTCTTAGGCTAATTGAATTCCATGTGAACAGTCCTTTTCATTTCGGATACACAATTTCAGAATGAAAATTCAGAGATGGGTGGCATGGTCATGTACAGTAGGTAGCACTGCTGCCTCCCAAGTCCAACGTCAATCCTAAGCACAGGTTATTGTCTGTACACAGTGTCCTTGGGTCTGCTTAGGGAACTTCCCCTTCCCAAAAATATGATTGTTAAAACAAAACCCCCTAGGTGTGAAACCACTTAATCCTGTATACAGGGTTATGTGGGGACTGGAGCATATCGCAAGACCCTGGATGGAGTGCCAATCCAACGCAGGGAACACACAACCACACCAATTAACCTCATCTGCATGTCTTTGGACAGTGGGAGGAAACCAGAGAAAACCCACCAAGCAAGGAAATAACATGCAAACTCCTTGCACACAAACCAGAGAGGAATTTAACCTGGACCCTGGAGGTGCAAGGCGACGGTGCTGACCACTAAGCCACCGTGCTGCCCAGAAAGAAGAGAAGAGGTTTTTAAAGAAAATACATCATCCAAGTCACAAGTGATGCAATTTATGCACTGGTGAAAGAAAAAGTCAATTCAATCAAAAGTTTTTCATGATTAACAAACATGATTTTGGCCTTGACTAAAATAAATCGGTCACTGAAGATGAATAAATGAATATCAAATATCTGATCTGACCATTACATAATTGTTTTGGTGTGCTTTTCGTTCTAGATGGGCAGGCTTGCACTGTTTTAGTTATTTATTTTTTTACTTATTCACTTTATATTTACAAGATCATAGCTAATGGACAAAAAGATTCATCTCCATTTTGTATTGTTTAAAACTGCATCTGAAAAGACCTCAACATTAACCACAGATGCACCTTTCAAAACAATGCAACTAGGTTTTAGGCTGAAGCATCCTTGTACTTGGATGGATTTAATGAATGCCATCAATATTCTCAAGTGCCCCCAGACCAGGGGTTATCAATTTTGGCCCAGGAGGATAACCTGCCCTGCAGATTTTTGTATGTTTTCAGGTCCAAAAACACCTGATTTAATTAATCAGCAGATTAACATTTTTTTCTGAATTGAACCGTGTTTGGTAGAGACGGGAAAACAGAAAAATCAACAGGGCAGGTGGTCCTCCAAGACCGAGAACCTGTTCACAAAGCAGCACAGAAGGATCAATACATTACTGAATTTTACTTCATTTTTACCCAACATACCAGTGATGTTCATGATCAAAAATTTTGGTTCTGGTCCCACCTAAATACAACTCATGTCCTACTCTAAACCCATGTTTTATACAGTGCTTTTGAGAAAGACCTATAAATGTGACATGTAATTGTTCCTAGCAAACCCAGAAATCAAATAAATAGCTATTTAAAACCTAATTTATCACACACCTCAACGTGTTCCATTTCATGTTACATTTAGTGCTTATTATGTGCCTGACAACCTTATTAGCTGTTCATTGTAAGCAATTTCGCTTTTTCTTTAAGTGGCAACCATTCAAACTTATTAAAGGGCCTTGGTTCGCATTCTCAACATGTTCAAACAGCAGAGAAGACAAAAAATATTAGAGTGCTATGCAGCTGGTTAGACAGTTAAAATATATAAATTGACTTTGTTATTTTACGCCAACCAGTTAACGTGTGTTTATGCCTATGTAATTGAATGAGGGTGATAACTGAGATCACTTAAAGCCCATCCTACTGTAATGGAAATTTCTTTGGACAAGCTTCTTCTGACATCCTGAATCCACATGGCTATTTTCATAATCAGCATTTTCTTTTTCACATCATGATATCCAGTGGATTGAAGCAATCAGATGCGCCACTAAGTGCTGCTAAATTTTAGGATCCCCTTCAGAACAATCTGACGTTTGCCAGCAGACATAAAGGATGAGAACAATGAGGCATACAATGACATCACACCGTCAGTCTGTTTACCAACACTTAGCTCTTCACAAAGCTAGTGGAAAGCTTGACCCCACCTGCCCCTAAGGGATTTAGGGTGCTAAGAAGCAAATCTGTGGTGGATAATGGTGGTAATATTTTCAACAACAACAACAACCATCCCATCGCCAAATCCACCACATGTTCCTTCTGCTCCAAAACACTAAACAAACAGCATATTAAATCTGCCATATCCTTAGTAACACTTGTGTCACAATACAAACCAGCACATCCTATACATCCTATACAAAGCTCATATGAACATGGAAGAACTGTTGCATATAATGCAGTGTTGGGGAAACAACATCAAGTGTTTCCAAGCTGAACTAAAAAAAATATTTAAAATGTAGAGCGGGGTAGGGATCACTACAAGGTCATGTATTAAATTTAAATCTATATAGATTATTAAAATATATATATATTTTTAAATCAATCTGTACCATCCTTATGTCACAGTACCTATAAAAGGACCAAGTATCTGTCAAATAATTTGACTCAATATCAACCCTCATTAAGAATGAAAAACCCTTTCATACCAACAAATACAAGGGGTTGTAACCATATTGTACAATACTGTGCAAAGGTCTTGAACCAACTCTCATTTCTTCATATTCTGCAACTCATCAATTAAGTTCACGCAATCAGACCGATCTCCCTCTATATATAAAGGTTAGTCTCTGAAAGCAGAAGTGAGAAAAAAAAAGAATTTTTTGCATTTTCAGTGTAGTCATTTTCAGTCCAGTCCCTGACCAGTTTCCAAGGAATGTTTTCTGCTTGTTAAGCCACATAGTAATGTATGAATCATTCAAGCATTATAAAAAACATCTAACTTAAATCTAACTTGAGGTGAGTTTCTCACTCACCTTAAGTTAGATGTAGTTTACTACATCTGAATGATGAAGCTGAATGACTGGAAAAATCGAGAGGGAAAATGAGGTGTAGGCGTGAAATAAACAACCAATGTTTAAATAGTACCTTTAGGGACTTTACAGCCCGTCACAGTAAAATATTTGTTCCTGTTGTTTAAATGTAATCAACATCATTTAATTTAATATGAAGAAACTAATGGTGGCTCAAGGATTTTTCACAGCACTGATTGTCATCAGGTGAATGACATAAATCTAGATGAATTTCATGACTATGAATGGAAATCAGAACAAAACAGGCTGCAAACCTACTGTGAAAATACAAAGTATGAACTACCATATGTTACTACAATTCAGGAGTGAGTAAAACAGTGCAAGGTCCCAGGAATAGGGTACATACAAATATAATCACAAATGGAGAGCAGTGACACGTGTGGGAAAAAATAAATAAATAAATAAATAAAAACACTGCATGCAAATGCACTTTAACTCTGTGAGCACTGAGAGACAAATTCTTCCATCCCGGTCGATCACCGAGCTCTGCACTTAGCAAGCATCCGTGACTCCTTGTGCTCATATTTAGTATGAACAAAAACAAAGCTAAACAACATGTTTCATTACACTCTAGATTGTGTTATACTGAGCATGTTAATCCTTTTTGGATCAGCATCAGAACAGGAAAAGTTTAATAAATAAAAAAAAGCTGTTAATTTTTTATTGTGTAGTATAGTTAATGTATTATGACATTGTAAGGAGCATTCAGGAAAGTTCTAATCAGGTTTGTAGATATAGTTAGGGGTTTGACGTGTTCTTGCGTCTCTAAATGCACAACAGAACAGAAGGTTAAAGGAGAAGTAGACAGCGGGAAACAGAATACTCACTGTGTCCTGTGATTCTCTCGGCGAGCTCATGGCTGTTGTTGAGGAGGAAGGCACACAGGAAATGGTGTGTTGGAGGTGGCAAACCCTGTCACAAAGAGCCTGTATGTGCTTTTCTCTCAAGCCTTTCTCTGCTTCACACTGCCTGGCACCAAGATAAAAAACAGTCACACCATTTCCAAACTGGGTTATAATTCTGTTTATAACACACTTCATAAAGCAGGCAAGGTGGTAATTAACTCAGTCATAACATCAAGGTGGCGCAATACACTGACAATATAACGCTATCTATCTGTATATCTGTATGTATATAAAAACAGACTTCAGACTCCATTTTGAGTTGATGCTTATAAACTATCACTAACCTCCGCATACATATACTGTACACGTATAATATAAAATAATGTAAATCCTGTAAAAGCAGCAATTTATTCAAGTTAAAGACCAGCTCTAATCCAGTGCGAGCTCAGCATCAACAGCTGATTAGCATTCCTGCTAACTTGCTAAAGGCTAAATGCTAAAGAAAACCCATGTAATGTTCTCTAACTAACACAGTGCATAATAATATCATGATGAAAACACGGCATACCTTTAGACGAGGCTTGATTTTGTGTGTGAATGTGAGTGTGTGTGTGTCCTAATGCAGCTGCATTATCTGACTAAAATTAAAGTTAGCCTGCTAGCCGACACTGGTGCTAGCAAAGCAGCTACCGTAGAGCAGACGGCCTAACTGCGCGAACAAATGTAACTCGCTCCACAAGGTCAAACAGATTCACAAGACAGAAAATAAAACGAACGTCAAGAGTGTTTAGTTTGCTGACGAAGCATTGAGACGGCAACCAGTCCGGATAAATACAGCGTTTAGGTCGGAACCGCGATGGTTCCCACTAGCTGGCCTTGACTAGCAGCAGTAGCAGTAGCAGCAGGCTGCCGTTATCCTCTCTCAGGGAACTGAAACAATTTCTGACTGCGGCAGAAAATAAGAGGAACCGAGACCGATCGCAGAGCACGAACGCACTAACAAAAACAAAGTTCTTCAGTTCGACGTCTCTAAAGCATAAAATAAAAGCGTCTGATTGCACTGTAACGTCCTGATCAATTAACTAATAGGCACAGCCATAATGTATCGCTATTTTCTTGGTTAAAAACACCATCGGTGTCGGGTTCAGATTAATGGCTGAGCATTTAAAGGCACCGGAAAGCAGCTGGAGCGGTACACAGGGCACGTCACGGCGCAGCCCGACCCACCGGGAGTTGTAGTTTATACTACACTACTCCATTTTGATGTCAATTCAGTGTCTTCTTTTATTGTATAACGAGAAATCCATCTCGCATCAGTTACTATCTGAATGAGGTTTTAAAATAAGATTTGGGATTTTGCATGTGTCTTTATAGGCTGAAGATTCTTCAGCTTAGATGTTAACTTAGATGTTATTTGTCAATTTATTGTATACAGTTTCTTTCTGTTTGTTTTGTCTAATGTGGCTATGTAAACGTAAACTAAGGTTAAAAAAAAATCTAGAATAGACTTGCCTGTTTGACTCTCCAGGACGGTTTTCATTTTAAAAACTGGCGTCACATAACTAGAAAACCTTCAACTTATCACTCACTCTCATCCTCTATACCGCTTTATCCTGTATACAGGGTGCCTGGAGCCTATCCCAGGAGACACGAGGCGGGGTACATCCTGGATAGGGTGCCAATCCATCACAGGTCACACACACATTCTCATGTTAATTCACACACTACAGGCAATTTGGGGAGGACAATTTGCCTAATCTGCATGTCTTTGGACTAGGAGAGGAAACCGGAGTACCAGGAGAAAACCCACCAAGCACAGGAAGAACATGCAAAAACTCAGATCTTTTATTTTGGCCGATTTCCTCTAAACTGTTCCTGATTAAATCAAAAAGCCTACAAAAAACATCATGAAATGATGAGACACCAGCGCAGAGTTAGACGGTCAATTCATCAGTCTATTTAGTGACTAGAGCTCTTGCAACACTTACATCACTATCAGCTCCTGTTCCAACTCTTTGCTTGGATTGGATTTTGGATTTGGACTCTGATGTACTGCTATATTATACACTATATTATAGTTATTTGCTTATCATAAATTTTGCAGTCCTTTGACCTTGCATTGAAATCATATCCAGATCTTTGAATATTAAGTTTGAGAACCCCTGGTCTAGCGTATAGATATAAAAAAAAATTAAGCAGGATATTCCTAGGGCAGGAAACTAAGAAACCAGTCATCTTCTAAATCCTGCTCCTGGGGTTTTAGGCCTTGGTCAAAATATAATAAGTAATATAATACATACAGCAGGGCAGGAGTAGCTCAGTGGTTAAGGCATTGGACTAATGATCAAAAGGTTCCACATTCAAACCCCAATCCCACCAAGTTGGGCACTTGAGCATGGCACTTAACCCTCAATGGCTCAGTTGTAAAAATTAGATCAAATGTAGGTCACCCTGGGTCACGTCTGCCAAATGCTTAAATGTAATACAGCATGTAGAATCCAGTCATCATCCAAATGCTAGAATTCCCTCCATTACAAATAGAAGTTATTAGAAAAAGCACATAGGAAGGGGATCTAGAAAAGATAGATTCCAACTGGTACATAGAATTTGGATCAACACCACTCCAGAAGACCAATACACAGTCCTTGGTAACAGTGTATACAAGCAAAAGACTCTGTTACATGGTATATGCAAAATAATTGATTCATTTACATGTTGGCATTTGGCAGATGCTCTTATCCAGAGCACCTTATGAAAGTGCTTTGACGTTGCGTCATTGGATAAATCCTTATGCAGGTTACTAATTACCATCAATCAAACACTGTTGGGAAGGTTTTATTGGGAGGTTAACCAAAATATTTATGAAACAGATCAAGAGGAAGTTCATTCCACCACCTAAGTGCCAGAAAATAGTCTAGATGTCTTCCATGACCCCTGAGATGGTGGGACCAGTCGAGCAGTGCTGAAGGATCAGAGGGAACGCAATGCATTGCAAGGTGTGATTACAGCTGAGAGGTAAGTACTGTAGGTGCTGGGCTGTTTTAACTCTGTAGGCAAGCATCAGTATTTTCAATCTGATGCTGGCAACTACAGGAAGCCAGTGCAGGAAGCGAAGAGGTGGAGTGGTGTAGGAGAGCAAACGATTCCGATGGTAATATAGTTTAAGATGGTAGACCCGATTCTTAAAGAAATGATTTTAAAGAGAATGAATAATTCATATATTTGTATAGCGCTTTTAACAATTGTCATTGTCGCAAAGCAGCTTTACACAATCAAAAGAATTATTTAAGTTAATGAATCAAAATGGTCAGACAGTCCCTGATGAGCAAGCCGAGGGCGACAGTGTCAAGGAAAAAATCCCTGAGATGGCAATAGGAAGAAACCTTGAGAGGAACCAGACTCAACAGGGAACCCATCCTCATTTGAGTGAAACAGAAAGCAGGAATTGATCATACTGTGTTAGGTGGCAGGCAGTTCAGTATAACAGTTGATGTTAATTGATGTTAATATGGAGTCCAGGTAGTTACTGGAGGCTCAGGTAGACACGTAGGAAATTCCAGTCCTGAACTATCGACCAACTGCAGCCAAGTCAAGTCCTCAGAGAAACAGCTGTCAACATCAGTTGAGGCTAAAACCGTCTTAATGGTAGAGTAAAACCGTCCCCAGACACCGAACGCATCCCAAAGAGACACACGTGACGAAATCTCCAACCAGAAGCGGGGCACCAGGATGAGTCAGACAGGACCAGAGGGCAGAGGGAGTCTGGATCAATGGTAGCTCAGGAACGACATGTGTAGCTCGACAGAGAGAGGGAAAGAGAGAGAGGGGGAGCGAGGGAAGAGAGAGAGGGGGAGAGAGAACAGGAGAGGGGAGAGCAGAAGAGGAGAGATAACAGTTAGGTATGGTCACAGTCA
>JAQQZT010000002.1:16939253-16949400 GCA_030068275.1 Clarias platycephalus | reverse complement strand
GAGTCTCCATATCATTGGTGTCCAGCACACGCCTACGTATCAACATCTTTCCAAATGCAATCAACCTTGAGTTCGTCATGGTGGCAAATCAATCACTGGGAACAGGAATGATAAGGATACTGAAGAAAAGACCGAAAAGAAGTAAAAATAAGCATTAGTGGGTTGAATACTCATTGCATTATTCAAAACCTGGTTCAGATCTTGTTGTATGTGCAGTATGTAAAGAAATAAATGTTCTAAATGTATTAATGGATCCTAGCACAGCAGTGAGACAATTTAATGTAGACAACATACAGTAGTGTACAATGAATAAAATTGTGCATTTGTATCTTATATGTTAGCTGCTCCATCATTTTGAGTCCCTTTGGCTTCTGTTTCTTTTTATACTCTTCTTTATACTAAATTTCTAGAAAACAATTTCTCACCACACCATTTTAGACAATATCCAAATGAATTCAAACATTTATTCAGACTTAATACAACACTTTTTAAACAAAAATACCAACACACAGGTTTACAATATTATTGCCATTGCCAAGAAATGCATTTTATTTAACATGTTATCTTAAACCCAAAATAATCCACCTTAGGATGAAATTTAAATCAAAAACCTTTTGGGCGGAAATTGCATTTTTTTCTGTTTCATTTTACTGTATAATGGGTGCCAATTAACCTGTCTGTCTGCTCAAGCTAAAACACACACAGATACATACACAGTGACAGCGTTCTGTTACTGAGGAATGAAGGAATGCTTTTGTCTTTATTAAATGAAAATAATAAGACACTAAGAAGGGAAAAATTAAGCATTTCCTGTTAACCAGAACATAAGGATTTCAAGGAACTGAAGGCCAAAAATAAAACCTAAACAAGGAAGTATAAAACAGGAAAAATGTCAAAGACATTTGTGACAGAGATGTGAATGAACAATCATACAGGAAAAAATTATGATGCACTTCTGCGTTTTTCTCTTGATGGACTAGGGAATATAATATGGAGCAGCCATGCATGTTTGTTTAAGCACTGACTGACACTCATAAATCTAATGAGAGAGGAATAACCAGCTCTAGCTTGTTTAAATGTTGTGTCATGCTTTGCTCTAAAGGAAATGTGTTACACTGGAATTATTTCAACATCTTCTCACAAACTAAGGACATACTGTACAAGTAGCTTCTCATCTGCCAAAATCTAGTGAACATTTGTATTTCATAAATAATAATAAAGACGGCAAAATGTTTCCTTTCAAATGATTAAGAAATTCAAATACAAAACAGAGATTCAGTTAAGAACATAGCAAAAGTACTACGGATAACTCTTTATTTACTAGCCCTCTTCTCTGTGTATATTTAGCAGAATTATTGGCATCACCTAAAAGACTTTCTATTCATAGTAGAAACTGAACTGAAGGAAGTTACAGAAACCCACATGTGTAGAATGGCCTATATTCAAATTCCAACGAATACTACTGAGAAGAAAGCACATGCGTAAAGGAAGTGGCTACGGCTCACAGCAAATTTTTTAGCAAATGAGCAGATCCATCACATTTGCCTTTTATGTATAGATAGCAGTGTAAATGCACTATATGTCATGACAAGAACGCTGACAGTGTTATATGACATAAATTTTACTTGTTTGTTAAGTTTAAAAAGAGTCCCAAAAGCAGATCTCTTTCAGTAGACTTCTGATATGGAAAAAATATCTATCTATCTTGTTAAGACAGAACAAGAGATGTCAGCAGTCCCACAAGTCTGTAAGACTTACTGTAAAATCAGCCAGTTTTAATAATATTAAAAATGGTCTTGCTGCTTGATAATTATGACAAATGATGACAAACTGGAACATGAACACGTCACCTACAAAGATTCACTGCTTAGAAAAATAATTGAACTGAACAACAACTTACATCGATGCAATAACATATAGTCTAGACTAGTGTCGGTAGACTATAATCTAGTCTGTAGTCTATTCGTTATCGTGAATGTATGAAACAAACGAATCACATTACAGAGTAACTCCTGATGATGCAATCACAGGGATCCAGCTCGTGGTTTGATTTATTTGCGCGGCAAAACTGAAGTGAATTAAATGAAATAAAATAATAATAATAATGTAAAAAAAAAAAAAAAAAGAATCTCTCTACATATCCATATGTGTAATATTAACAAATTATAAAATTACACATTTAGTCAGTTCTCATCAGGAGTGTTTGATTAGAAGCAAAACTGGCCTTTTCTAACCAATTTAAGATAGTCTATTGAAAGGCTAAGATAAAATATACTAAATGGCAAAGTATTTGAGCTATGACATGATAAATATATGAAATGATAGAATATATAATTACCTGCGTGAATAAGAGTGTGTGAGAGAGAGAAAAGGTTTACACTTCCAGATGCGTCCAGAGAGAGAAGAGGAAGCAGAAGAAGAAGCAGAAGTGCGCGGGCTCCGCTGTTCAGGAAATACCAGCGGTGACTCAGACTCCGTGACGTCGCTACCTGTCATTGTGCGCACGATTTTCACTGCCGCGCTCTCGTTTTTATGTCTCCTTACGAACTTGTAGAATTAAACAAATAATAGTAAAAAGAAATAAAATAAAATAACCTATCACTGTTTCTGTCTTTATATAACTGAGACGGTTTATATCGCGGGTAATGGATAGTTTGCGGACAAACATTTGAAAGCGAGGTATTTCCGTTACATGAGAAAAACGCGGGTGGGCTTTTTAAGGTGACGCAGTGACGTCACGTTCCATTCGTTCCATAATTAGAAATAATATAAAAATCTCATCACACCATACAGTATCTCTGATCATTTACTTGAAACCACATTATTGTCCAGATTTGAGAATTGGCGCTTCAACAACATCCCCACCTCTGTCAGGTGTCAGTCTAAGCAACCCAACACTGGAACAATTTATTCAGCTTATTTATACATCATTTAATATTTGTATTTGTTTGCTTTGTGAACTGAGTAGCCTATGTGAATGAAAGTGAAAAAAACCATTATACCTCAGCCACCACTGAGTGTATTGTCTTATTTGTGAATACAGTGAAAAAAATGAAGGAAAAAGGAAAGGAAAAAGAAAAACACTCACATTGGCATGCTTAGATTGTGTGTGTGCGTGTATGGTTGTATAGTATTGCCTCTGTTTTTGTTGGGAAATATACAGCTGGAAAAAAGGCAAAATGGAAAAGAAAAAAAAAAAAGAAAAAGACTGGTAAATAAACAACACTAGTTGCATGACTGAATGAGAAAAATGGTTTGAAGGGGTTTTAATATTAGCTTGTGAAGGTGACTTGTAGAAACTTATTCTTTTCCAAATTTATAATCTTACCTCTGTTTTAGCTACTTTTTCTGTACTTAATATTACACTGATTGCTTGTCTGTATGTGTTCTGCATGTATACACGTACCATCCACTTCGTTAGAAACACAAGTATTAGGTTCAATCATTGGAGCAGTGTGAAGAGCAGAAGCGAGTTGACCACACACTCCTTTCGCAGGTAATGGTATCACATAGGCATCAAGATAACCTCTCGTAAACTGTAAAATAATTCAGATAGAGGTCAAAAGCTTTTAACGTAACACAACAAAATGGGACCTCATGGACTTTGACAGAGTTGATGGTGCTAATGTGGTGAATGAGTATATTAGAAACTCCTGTTCTCCAGGGATTTTCTCTAGAGTTTGCACAGAACTTGTAAAGGTCAGGGAAATATTCTGACTGTTTTTGAAAAGATAAAGTTGCATCAGTATAGCAATAAAAACATTAAGAAATAATTGTGGTGGAGATGATAAACAGTGGTAATGAAATGACCATCACTAACTCTACCCAGAATTTTCTGCTCTCTAATACCTGAGTGGAACTTGCTTTCAATGTAGAAAACTTTGCTTTGTTAGCTTTTACATTCAATATTAGATTTAAATATGAAAATAAGAAATATGACCCCCTCCAGGCTTTACAATTTATTGTTTTCACAGCTCCCAGCACATGATTTAACTAATCAGCTAATTAATATTCTTTTTATGAATTGAAATGGGTGTGATAGCCCAGGGAAGACAATAAAATATGTAGGACACGGGGTCCTCAAACTCAATATTCAACCTCAGGAATATGGTGGAGAAAACAAACTGAGACTGTTTTGGATGACAGTGTATGAATACACAGAGTAAGTGAGAGTATTTGCATTTGCCACCAGGTACATTTTGGGTGACAAGGCCATAAAATTGATGTATCGGTAGATGTACTGATGGTTTTCTGGGTGGTTGTTCTCCGTCATCACTTCAGTGAGTTCCTTAATTATTCCGGCATTAATAAAAATAAAAAAGAGAAAAAATTGGCTGTCGGGAAAAACAGTGTCATTACAGTTTCCTCATACCAGAGTATCAAATTTCTTATCATTCTATTCAACTCTTCTCACAAGGAAGCAAGTACTTGAACAGTAGTTTGAAAAAATCTGCAGGGATTTCCCATCACAAGAAAGACAATAGAGAAAGTTACTATAGGAAGGCACCTGGAAAGGAAATGATTTTTTTGCTTCAATCTTTATTTGAATTTCTTTCTATACACGAGGCTAATCTATATTGCACACACTGTGCTGCTGCGCGGTAGGTTTTTCTATCTTAAAAACTCTTGTGTAATCATTGCACAATGGCAAATACGGGCAAGCACAGGAAATCCAAAGCATGTTTGACTAGTACAGAATGTACTCGTGCACCTTACCTGACATAACAACACCATCAGCATTTACACTAGAAAAAACTATGTAGACACCAAGAAGTACTGTACCTTGTGTATTTTATCCCAGGAAAAAAAGGAAATGATTAGACCAGGAGCTATTCAAATATTATTCTGTATACTGCATACATTTCAGTGTGTTTTTTTGACAAAATATTTGTAAATATTTGGAATTCCTGTCTGTTTTAATCTGCTTTGAGTGAACAGGCTGGTATTAGCTGCAATTCACAAAACAAACAGCGTTACTTTGTTTATCTTTAATTCATGAAATACCAAGACAACAAAAACATTAAAAAGAGGGAAGCTGACCTTTTTGACTGGACATCAGCTTTGTTAAATACTAAAGATATATCTGATTTGAAAAGTCTGTAATTACTATTTTGCTTGCTTGTCTTAAATGGTCAATGCAGAGTAATTGTAAGTATAAGCAATTATAATTATAAATAATGAACAATAAACAAAAATACTGTACGGATTGCATATTGTACAAATCTGATTCAATTAAATAAAAAAGCCATCATCAAAGTTCACATTATACAAAAAATTAAAATAATTAAAATGAATTAACAAAAAGAAATATCAAAATTGTTAACCTCTTTTATTAAAAAAAGACAATATGGTGAAAATAATTAATTCATTATTTTATTAACAATAATATTCAAGTTTATTATACAAAATACTTAAAGTCTGTAGATCAGACGTGTTCCTCTTCTCTAATGATGATCTGTGAAAAGATTATGGTGTAAATTTAGCATTGTAAATGGTGCTTAAAAATAGTTACACAAATTAATGTCATTAAAACCAAAAGTAATTGATTCAGGCTGAGAAGAAAAAATAAAAAAAAAACCTCTTCGTAGATTCTTAACCTCCGCTAAATATGACTCCAAGTTCTGTTGAAGCAAGACCCACTTTTTACAATCTGAAAAAGATGGTGTCACATAGATTCATAACATCATAAAAGCCTAAATACGATAAAGATATGTTTGATATTATTTTAAGAATGATACACTGCCTGGCCTAAAAAATTAAATCACACACTTAAAGATTTTTGAAATCACCCTTGACTACAGCACACTGAGTGCCAGTTGATGTGTAAATTGCTGAGCCTAGACCTGACCAACTGAAGCAAGCCTAGATCATAATACTGCCTCCAGAGGTTTGTACAGAGGGCAGTATGTATGATAGGATGGATTCATGCACTTCCCTTCTTACCCTGATGCGTTCATCGCTCTGTACAAGGATCAATCTGAACTCATCAGACCACATGATCTTTTCCCATTGTTCCAAAGTCTTTACAGTGGGGCAAAAAAAAGTATTTAGCCACTATGAAAGATGAAATTTTGTTATTGACCAAATACTTATTTTCCAAATCACCATAATTTTCAAATAAATTCTTTAAAAATCCTACAATGAAATTTTCTGGATTTTTTCCCCTTATTTTGTCTCTCATAGTTGAGGTATACCTATGATGAAAATTACAGGCCTCTCTCATCGTTTTAAGTGGAAGAACTTGCACAATTGGTGGCTGACTAAATACTTTTTGCCCCACGTATGCTCCTTATGTACGAAAACAAGTGGTTTTCTTATGGCCACACAGCTGTTTAGTTCCAATCCTGCAAGTTCACATCACATTGTGTGATGCTCCTTACTTTCACTATTAAACATAGCTACAGTTTTAACTGTTGATTTTTTTTCCCGACCATGCAACTTCAAGTGTTTAAGTGATCTCCATGATGTTTTTTTTTTTTTTCCTGACCACATTTCTTCCACAAAGTTGATGGTTCAGCTTTATCCTTCCAGGTTTTGATAATGTGTTAAGGGATTCCCCAACTAGTTACAACCATTTCAAATCATCTTAGTTCTTTTTATTTGCTTGATGCAGTCCAATAATTTAACGCTTCTGAAATTATTATTATTATTTTTTGGCCAGACAGTGTATGAAGACTACAATGTCTAACATGAATACAAACCTGGTAGTTGACCAAGTTCTTGAAGAAATCCCCCCAATTCCTTATGAAATGTGTGTAATTTCTCTTGAAGTAGTAGACAATTTCCACAATCTGTATAAAGGAAAAGGGATTGTGGGGAAGGTGTGTGTGGAGAGGTGAGATTATTTAGCAATGCAATACAAACAGGTAATTCAGTTAACATTAAGTGTTCGTAGAAATGGATTAAAGACATTACATGGATGATATTTCTTCAGTCCGATTTGAATTAAACAGAAGAATTGCTCAGATTTTAGATTCTACTATTTGTTACTCGGTTGTTGTTGATCAGACCAATTCAAAACATGCACACAGGAAATGCTGGCACATCTGACAGATAACAGAGGTGGAGAACTGATTGCCCGATAGTGATTGAAGCAAGCAAAAAAAAAAAAAGAAAAAAAGAAAAAGGGCAGTCGAATACAGCAACGTGTCTAGTATTCTAGATCACATACTTGTACCAGTGTTGGGTATCTTTGATGTAATATCTGTAAGAGGAGTTAAATTCTTCTCAACACTTTCCCCTGCCTCTGAGCCTGTGGGAGCTTCAGCACAGCTGGGCTGGTTCTGCAGATCTGAGTGAGGAAAATGTCTTGATCAAACAGACTGTTAGTCCACACAATGGGCCATACTAATCAATATCAATATCAATCTAAAGTTGTCTGAAAACTACAGTTAAACAATAATTTTCAGCCGGATTCTTACACGTTTTAATGCTAATTTACTTTGTATTTGAGTGTGTCTATTAATAATCATGTAAACTTCAATTTTTCCTGTTGCAGGAACATGAATTAATCATTATAATCTTAGAACAAGAGGCCAGGTCGTCTTAGCTGAGCATTTGTTAGTCTTCTTGTGCATGTGCATCAATCAGGCATAGAATTACAACACAAAACATTATGCTCAGTTTTGTGCAGGTCCCCCTTGCGCCACCTGGTGAAGCATGATTCCACAAGACTTTTGGGTGCTGTGCATTGCAGGGTGGGGCCTATGTGGAGCGGATTGGGCTTGTTTGTCCGGCACATGGCGGGGAGTTCGGGGGCCGAGTCAGCATTCTTGGGTTCTTTGCTTGCTGGGCCCCGTGCATAGTGTCTTGTGGCGTACTGGGTGTTCTGGTATTTTTCTACCATAGAAATTTTTTGTGGCAATTTGTACTGCATTGGCTTTTCTGTTGGATCGGACCTGGCATTTGGTCCTTGCGGACATGGGTGAGCCTTGAGTGCCTAATATTCTGTTTACAGGTGTATAATGAGAATGTTTGGTGAGGATTATTGCTGATCAATAAATTTATACACACTCAGGAGCAAGACCAGTAGGTTTTTTTTTCAGAATTTACAGAAATATTAAATCTCTGGTGTCAATATAAATATGGACAAATTATAAATAAACCTGTTTGTATACAGCTTGATGAACAATGTATCGCACGTACTAGCAAAATGATTAGCAAGTAAATAATTATACCAGTTTTCTTCCTTTTGGCCAATGGCAAAGCATCATTGCTTGCATGCTTCTGGGAAAAACCTGGAAGCCTGGAATTCCTTGTCCTTATACCTTTAATTGAAGAACACAGTAAATAAAACAAAAAAGCGTTGCACATACAACAAGTCTGCTTAAACAGATAAAAGGAATATCTACGTTTGGAGGAAAAGACTATAGTAAAGCACCAGATAAACCAGTTGGCTTGTTGATGGTCTGAGCATGACCAGTTGCTTCTGAGGGAACAGCACTCCCAGGTGGCTTAAGACCAAATCTTCCTCGACCATAGGGTTGCAAACCAGAGGGTTTGGGCAAGGTCAGACAAGTATTTCCAGCCTTTTTATCTGCAAATATAAAACAAAATGTACAAATCTTACTACAGGAATTCTCATCACTATAAAATCACTGTAACCTATTGATAAAAATATATTGGATTCAAAAACACTTCATTTTGCATTTTACATTTTGCAGATATATGGTATAGCCTAAACATACGTTGAACAATAAAAAAAAAAAAAATGAAATGGCTGCACTTTTACATATTTCATTATTTTAACATTTAAGAACCTGAAATTGTCCACAGTCTCAGATATTGCAAAAGCGTGTTTGAGTGGGTATTTAGAAAAAAATCCATCAGATAAAGAACACAAGCTCACACAGCAAGGGAAGTTGCCCAAATGTGATTCTTTTTTTTCCTTGCCTTTATGCAACTTAAATCTGTTTTCACATAATATCAGAATAGACAGAATGTCTAATCTTTTCTGATCTAACCAGGGCTACTTCCATAATGCGCTTTCTTTACAGCGTGCTTGACCATGGGGGTGGTGGGATTATCCAGACCAAAAATTATATTTGTGATTTTTTTTAAGCTGAATTGCGATACATAATATACACAAATCAGCCAGAACATTAAAACCATAAAACAAAGTCCAATCTTGTCTTGGTTCCCCCTGTGCCACCAAAACAGCTCTGACCTCTTGAGGCATGACTCCATAAGAACTCAAGGTGTGCTGTGGTATGTGGCACCAGGATGTAAGCGGCACATACTTTATAACTGCCGTAAGCTGCAGGGCGGGGGTTCCATGAATCAGTCTTCCCCATCCCTACATACCCATACCATCCCATGAGTGCTTGATCAAAAACCTTGACCTCTTTGCCTACTAAACCAAATATATAGCAAGCTGTGATGCACTGAGTGTTCTGATACCTTTCCATCAAAGCCAGCATTAACTTTTTCCTGGAATTTGTGCTACGTTAGCTTTTCTGAGGGATCTGACTGGACAGGCTGGCCTTCGGTCCGCACGGGCATAGATGAGCTTTGGGTGCCCATGATCCTGTCACCAGTTTACTGACATACAGTATAATTGATAATCAGTGTTAATATTATATGGTGTTAAAGTTTTGGCTGATCGGGTTAGATCTCAGTATTGGTATAAGTATGTATAAGTACTGGGCAAAATGTTCGGTTGTAAAGTCAAAGCCACAAGTATGATGTTACATGCACTTCTATTATACAGATGTAATCGAAATAAAGTGCAAAGACTGGATTTCAATCCCTGTTTCAACCAGGCAGCAATATATGAAAATATATAATATATATTAAATAAACAAAGTCTGTTGAATAAAAATAGGATTATATCTGAGAATGCTCGTAAACATAACAGGCCTGCTTGTTCTGATCAACTACTTAAGTTTTCCACTGAAATAGAATGCAGAGCCCCCAGCATTGTCACAAAGATAATATAGGGAGCCTGTTTCAACAACTAAGTGAGCATTTGTTTGTCCATCACTATGTTCAGGCATTCACTAGTTGATGTTTATTCCAGTCTGGGGTTGCAATACGAAGACTTATGGTTGACTCTTGCTAGGGGTGGGCGATATACACGGTTAACCGGTAGAAATTTGTCAACCGGTAGAGATTTTGGTCTATCGTCTTAACCGCGGTTGAGATCACG
>JAQQZT010000002.1:16919255-16936869 GCA_030068275.1 Clarias platycephalus | reverse complement strand
TCTCCACATCATTGCATTCAGTTTTTATTCACAATTTGTTAAGTGTCCCAACTTTTTTGGAATCCGGTTTGTATTTCTTTTTACTTTTTCAATCATGTAGCTCTTTTATTATTATTATTATGAAATTTCAGCCTTATTGATGCGACATGTGGATTCATATGGTAAACAAAAAGCATCAGCGCATGGACAAGTTAGTATCAGTAAATTAAACGGCATAACTTTCATGACAAAATCCTCAAAATTCACAATCATTAACGTTCTGAAAATATAAAGTATGTTATCAGCATTATGGAAGTGGCATTAAATGTACACTACAAACATCTGTTTTTTTTTTTTTTTTTTACAAAGTCTGAATTTTAAAGACAACCACAAAATACCTGAAAATGCTGGGTTTAAGTTGACTTTTTGTCATTCTTGGAAGAACTGGCATTATGGACGTGACGTTTCGCCATGTGGATGTAACGTCTCAATCAGCGGTGAAATGTTTAATGAACACACTTAAATAGTGAATTTAAAATAGTAAACAGTGAAACATTTGAAATAGTGATTATGAATAGTGATTATTGTTATAAAACAATTGTTGGTCATTTTTTGGGGCCTTTCTCTTCTCTTTCTCTTCACTTTTTCAAAATTATTGTCTCTATGTGCCATTTGATGGTAAGTTTAACACTTTCATGGAATTGCCCCATTATTATTATTATAGAAAAGGTTGCAACTGAACACTCAACCGACAGAATCTCAGATCCTTAACTTTTCCACATTTTATTATGTTTCACATGTTTTTACTCCATTTAAAAATTAAGCCTGAAATATTCCATTTACATGATGCAAGTATTCTGACCCTTCACATAGTACTTGGTCAAAGCACCTTTGGAAGCAATGACAGCCTCAAAGTTTCTTATATTCCTCATGGTAGAATCATTCCAGTTCAACCAGGGTCAATGCACAGCCATTCTCAGGTCTTTCCAGAGATGCTTTATTGGGTTCAGGTCAAGATTTGGACTGGGTCACTCCAAGAAATGTTCTGAAGCCACTCCTGTGTTTTATTGGTGTTATACTTTGGCTCATGGTAATGTTGTAGTTAAACCTTCATCCCAGCCAGAGATAGTGTGTACGCTGAAGAAGGTTTCACTCATGATAGCTGTACACAATCTACTGTGAGACCTTCTAGAGACAGGTGCATGCCTTTCCTAATTATGTCAATGAAGTCAGTTAGGTACAGGTGGACTCTGGTCAAGCTGTCGAAGCATGTCAATGACCACTGATAGGAGTAGGATGCACGAAAGCTCAATTGCAAGTGTCATAACAAAGCATCTGAATACTTACAGTATGTAAATGGGATATTTCAGTCTTTATTTTTATAATAAATAAACAAAAATGCTATAAAATATAAAATGTGTAAAACTTAAACTCTATGTGCTCTTACCACATTTACTGCTAACTTGAGCACTGAAATAGTCTGTAACCCCCATAATAAAACCAATGCTGTTTATTGACTGTAAAGACAAACCATGTATCCTACCTTTACAGTGGAAGCTATGGAAGGGTTCTTTGCAGAAGCAGGAGGTTTCCCTTTATTGAGCTGCACCATCCTCCTCGTGCTGTGCAGAGCAGATGAGGATGTCTCTGGCTGATTTGCAGTTTGTGCTGCTGCTGCTGCTGCTGCTGCAGTCTTTGGTTTAACTCCTGCTGATGGTAGCTGCAAGGTGGTCGGCCTTACAGGAAGCTGGGTCTTGGGAATACTGGATTTAAATGAAGGCTGAGGAATTTTCCTTCTTACTGCAGGTTTTGAAGGCGGTTTGTTCACACCCGCCTCTTCAGTCGTCGTGGAATTCGATGTGCAATTTGCTGTTTGACTGCAGGCATCAGACTTGACAGACAACTGATTTGTATTTAATGAAGCAGATCCTTCGTGCTCACTAACACCAGCCGTGTCATCAGTTAAATGAGTGTTAATACTGTTGATCACAGAGAGCTGTTTTTGTATAATTGTGGGCTTTGCAGATTGCAGTCTGTCAAAGCCTCTTCCCAGAACAATAGGTGTGGACGCAACAAGGGGACATGGTTTCAAGTCCAACATCTCATCCAGTGAAAACATACTACTTTGGCTGATGTCCAAGTTGTGATAACCTTCACCATCAGAGATTCCATTTCTTCTCCCAAACATCTCCTGTTGTCCATCTTTACAGTCTGTCTCAGGAAGATCTACAGTTCTGTCAGAGCAAATGGACAGATCACCCCTTACTGGTGCAGTGGTATTGACTGGAGGTTCAGATTGTTCAGATACAGGTGTGTCTTTCACAGTCACACCACACGTAGTACTGGACTTCACTGGTGATTCTGTGTCCGGGTTTTTGATCATATCCACAGTCAAGTCAGGAACAGGCTGTGAAGGCGTGAGGTCAGTGGTTGTATTGTGTTTAGTAAATGTTCCTTCAATTGATTCCACATTGACAGAACCTGGCTGAACAACTTCAATGGGAACATCAATCATATCAATAGTTGCATTGGTCTCCTTTGCAGCCTTTGTAAAAGTGCTTTGCTTCTCACAGTCCATACTACATGCACACGTTTCACTACTCTGCTCTTGTTTAGATCCATCTGACTGAGTAATATCTACAGTTCCATTCAGCTTCTGGTTTGGCTGCTCTGTAGTAGAGTTTAAGGGGGCACAAACATCAACAGTGGAGTTTAAATGTTTATCATTTACATTTTTGTCTTCGACACTTGTGTCATCATTAGAAATAGTACGACTAAGTCCAGAAGACTTTTCTTGATGATGTTCTGACTTTTCAAAAGTAGTGTTGCTTGATCCCGTGGTTTCATTTTGAACAGGTTTAGTCAAATTCAATCCAGAAAACCTCTCCTTAAGGTCTTTAGCCATATCAAAAGTACCGTTCTTTGAATCCATCCCACATTTTTCCGTACAATCAGCGGACTCCAAGAAATGACAGCCGGCAGTCTTCAGATCGGATTTAGTTACATTAGTGATATCTTCATGGTCATCCTTTGCTGATGCAATGGACATGCTAAAATCTGTAGATTTACCCTTCTCCATTGATGTACTAAGCCAGCTGCTGTATGCAGCCTTTGCTTCAATTCCAACATCTGAAATGACCTCATCTTGAGTTTTTAATGTCTTTAACTGTACCTGATCAGGCAAATCTGTGGTTGGTACTGGTCCATTTGACATGAAAGAAGGCTCCAAAGTCTCATCGAAAATTCCAGACATGTAGGGAAAAGTCTCATCCGTGATTTTATAAAATGAGGAGTTGGAACATATTTCTGGCAACAGGGAAGAGGCATTCCTCCGGAGGATGGACATCCTGAGCCCATTGCCTGTGTTGGAGGCCTGCTCCTGGTGAAGGCTCTCCATTATCACCTAAAGTTATTAAAGAGAGACAAAAACTGTTAAATGTTTAATGATATGAAATAAAAATGTCATTATTCTTTGGAACTGGACATAGTAATCAACTATCAAGATCAACAATCAAAACTAGCTGAATGGATGATATAGTAGATCGATTGTGAGCTACACACATGGACAAAATTGTTGGTACCCTTCCATTAAGGACAAAATCCCACAATAGTCACTGAAATAACATGAAACTGACTAAAGTAATAAGAAATAAAAATGTACGAAAAATTAAGTAATGAAAATCAGACATTGTGATAGTTTTAAATTGTGGTTTAACAGAAGCATTTTAAAAAACAAACTAAAGAATCTGACCTGGACATTGTTATGGTACACTTAACTTAAAATTTTGTGGCACAATCTTTTGAGGCAATCACTGCAATCAAGCAGTTTCTGTAACTCTCAATGAGACTTCTGCACCTGTCGACAGGTATTTTGACCCACTCCTCTTGAGCAAACTGCTCTAGCTGTATCAGGTTTAAAGGATGCAAAAATGTGTTTTTGAGGTTGGCTACAATCTTGGAGACCTTGCATTTCTGAATAATATGTGCAACTCTTGTCACAGGAAGATCATGCTTTTTCGAGATACTCTTATAGCCTTTACCTTCAACATTCATCCCATCAATCCATCTAGGAAACATGTTGGTCTACAATTTTCTTCCCAATCTCCTGAGACATTTCTGTTCTTAGTGACTTCTCTTCAGTCTTTAAATAGGCAGACTGACTGATTTTATTTATTATTACTTTTAATCAATTTCAAGTTATTTCAGTTTTAATATCAGGTTATTTCAGTGACCATTATGGATTTTTCTTTCTTTAACAGGAAGATCTATCAGGTCAACGTGTTACCTTTTACTCCAACCATCCATCCATCCATCCATCAATCGACCGATCTATAGATAGATAGATTGATTTTCCGAGATTAACGTGCAACAAACAAGCGAATAAAGACCATCTGCTAGCCGCCTTATTAGGTAACACACCAAATAAACATGACAAACTGATAATTTTTGCTTAACAAATATGCAATCATTTGATAATTTTAGAAAATATATTAACACTCCATACTAAGAAACTAACAAGGTGTGACAGACAGAAAGACTTACCTAATAATTTGAGGCAGTAGTGTTTTATTTCTAACTTAATACCTTAGTTAAGGAACTACACTGCTATGCGGAAGACTTTTTGCCTCGGAGTAGATTTGAAAGTTGCAACGCGGTTTCGGATTGGATCGGAAGGGAATTACGTCATTACAAAAAACACGCCCCGGAAAACCTTACGCTCATAACGGAAGCAGCAGCAATCCTTATTTGGATTTTGTTGTAATATAAAATATATACGAAAAGATAAACCAAACAATGAGTAACTTGCACGATTGTATTTATATCAGTTAGATTTCCGTCTTGATATTTTTTACGTTTAACGTTAACGGATAAATTTTTTCTAGACACGTGAATTATTGTGAAACAGGAAAACAGCATTTACGCCAAAAATGTGTGACGTCATGCCCCTGGCTCCAGCCAACAACTGTTCTCTTTAATTGCTGGGAAAATATTAAATATGGAAGCGTTTGCATTATTCTTAACATCTTATCAATTCTACTTTATACATTTATGTACACATTCATAAACTATCTGTAAATATATACATTCTTAACACTTGGTTGTTCCTCAGAGGAACCCGTAAGGTTAAACCAAATTTCTTTTCGTATTATATAGCATTTAAACGCATTTATCTGTTCAACTCTATGCGTTGGAACATTTTGTCAATCGTATATATATCAATCAACCACACACACACACACACACACACATAATATTTTGTCAATCGTATATACATCAATCACACACACACACACACACACACACACATATATATATAGTATAGTGTATGTGTGTGATTTATATATATATATACGATTGACAAAATATTCCAACGCATAGAGTTGAACAGATAAATGCATTTAAATGCAGAATTAATTAATTATTAGACATAGTCAGTATTTATGTCCAATTTCTGAAGTTATAATTATAAAACGAGTAACAGCAATGACAGACTTAATGCTGTCATCTCATAAATTTGCTAAATAAATTATGAAATTTCTAAACAAATGAAGCCAATGTTTTGTCCAGTGCTCTTCATCTAGATAAATAAATGTATTCACTTTTAATAATATTACCGTAGCCGTGAGAGGGCTGGACAAACAATGGGGATCAGTAATTGGGTGTTGAAAAACATTGAGGATCAGGAAAAACATTGGGAATCAGTGATTGGGCTCAAGAGTAACACAGCCAAGCGTACACACTGGCGTGTCGAGCAAACCTGCTTTGTTGCGTATCTCGCTCACGACTTGTACCAAAGTGTGCGAAAACATTGTGCTAAATGTGTCGCTACTCTTTTTTTTTTTTTTTTAAGACTAAATCGAGTCTAAAATCGTTTAAATTTAACGATAAACTCTTTGAGTTGGTCATGTTGCATCATGCAACGTGTCGTCTCTCCCATCTACCGTCAACAGTGGCAAAGCAGCTCGCGCACCTCCTTCTGGTTAATGTAGTTTTAAGCAACGAAGTAAACCAATGGCGCAAATCCGGTCACTTCCAGCCACCGTCACCACTTCAGATCAAAGCTTTGTTTACACCAGAAACGTATTATTATTACACCCTATTCCAATTAAAATATGGAATTTCCAATTAATATGCCGAATTTCCCTTTTATCTTTAAAGTTAACAATTTTATTGGAGTACATCAGATTTTAATATATAATTATGCAGAAATTACTGTATTAAACAGTCTACAGTATAACCTGGACAAGTGCGCTTATTTTATTGTACCCTTTATACTCTGTTTTCTTGTACATTGTAAATATTTGTTTACGTGTTTGTATGATGTAATTAAATAAATAAATACATCGGTCATCAATTCCATTCATTTATCACACAGATGCTGAACAGAGTGTTAGGAACATTCCTTAATAAGAAAACGTTTTGGCATCAGGCATCTTTTGGAAACTATTACGCAAGGAAGATTTAGAGCCTCTGGATTTGTGCCATCCCAGTTTACAAACAGCAAACATCGACGGAACAGCATCAATCAACTAACTTCATTTCCCAGACACCTCTTTCGCGCATGCGCAGGAGACTTTGGCTGGTCGTGGTAAACAGACGTCAGAAGGGAGTCTTCGCCTCGAGTCAAAACAAAACAAAACAAGATCCATACGATGAATGAGTCTTTGGGTGTCTGAATCGGTCACACGACGAGCAGGATTGAACCCTGACTACAGCGGCGAGCCAGGTTCCATGAGAAAATCCTCTTTCTTCCACTTTTACAGAGGGATTTTAACTAACCGGAGGAGTTAGCCAACTAGGTGGCTACCTAGTTTGTTCTCACGTTAGAACTCTGGTGTCGAGTTTTTTTTTTCTTTTCTTTTTTTTTCTTCTTCTGGACCGACGAGGCGCTGACGACGGAAGTCACAAAGTGGGCTTTTAAATTCTTGCACTTTCGAATTACATGAAGTACGTACATATCGGCCGGAATCGGCGAACTGTGTAGGGACGCATTCGGCGTAGTTGCCGCGCCAAGCATCGTGTGTGAGTGAGTGAGAGAAGAGAGTAAGTGTGTGTGTGTGTGTGTGTGTGGAGAAACATGGCAGATGGTGACACGCGCCTACACACAGCGTGTCGGAGCGGACACACTTGAACGAGAATAACACACCGTTTTACTTTAGTTCTGTTATTAGATATAAGTAATCATGACTAAGTCATTTAGTTAACTCCATTTCCTGGAGAGTTTTGACTGGTCGGAAGGTCTAACGCACACTTAAAAGCGCGACGATCTGGGTGGAAAAAAACAGTATAATACAGAGAAATATTTACTGATCTAATCATATCAAGCTTAAAATTGAACTCCAGTGGAAATCAGTGCAGTGTAATGAGAAATGATTGGCTGATTTTGACAGACATGATGGTGCGAGTCCAACGCGTACCCAGAAACACACTCCTCCTCGTGTACAGTATCTGAGTTATATAGTCATAGAGTGATGAACCACAATTTCGTACAAGAGATGTTGAAAATGGCCTCATGTACATTAATGACTTGAAAGTAACTGATATCAGTTGTGGATAATCTGGTGGAAAGTCAGCAGTTCAGGTGTGCGTTTGATATTTTGATGCAATTTTATTATTTACAAAATTGTCACATTGTTTTCTTTTGTCCTTCTACATCAAACGCTTTCCCGCCTATTTCTTGTTGTCATAAAGTTTAGTTTTTAAATTCGTGTTTTAGACATATTTATTTTATTAAGCCTTCGCCCTGACAGTTCTCATGTTTTAACGTATTCAGTACTGTTTGTCGTGGATTTCTTTTGTCCTTTATGTAAACAAAGAGACCCTCCATGTCAGTCGGAAGGTTTATGATCATTACTATTAAGGAGATTATTTGGGCCCTTTAATCTCCAATCTGAGGATTACGCAGCGCTATAGATTTACATACATGAATGCACACAGATTATTTCATCTCTGCTTAATCCGCCTCAAAAACAAACAAACAAAAAAAAATCAATGTGTTTGAAATCAATTATTTAATATTATTACAAATCAGCCAAACAACAAATCACCACCCGCATATCTCTTAACGATCGAAGAGGATTATTAAGTGAAATCTACAATTTACGCCGAGTTATTTTACTTGTAGTAGTGTTTTAGAGGAAGAGAAGTAGCAGGTACGTGGTTGTTATTTTCAGATTGTAAACTGTCAGACTCTTTCCTGAAATCGGAGTAATTGCTCTGCACAATGGAGACGGATAAAGCACCCCCGATTGACCCAGATTTCGAGCCGCAGAGTAGACCGAGGTCTTGCACATGGCCGCTGCCTCGGCCCGACATCTCAGCTGTCAAAGTGGAGGGGCCAGACGGCGCCGAGTCCGCCGCGGGAACCCCGCCTGCCGAGGAAGATAAACAGGAGCCTCAGCCAATCACATCCGAGCCTGAAAAAGCCGCTGCCTCAGAGGGAGGGGCGATACCAGGAGTGGGCGGGGCCACACCTCGAAAGGGTTCATCCCGGCGCAACGCCTGGGGGAATCAGTCCTACGCTGATCTGATAAGCCAAGCGATTGAGAACTCGCCAGAGAAGCGACTTACTCTGGCACAGATCTATGACTGGATGGTCAAAACTGTGCCGTATTTTAAGGATAAAGGTGACAGCAACAGCTCTGCTGGATGGAAGGTAGAGTTAAATTCGCACATATACACTCATAAGGTTACAAAAAAGTTAGTGATAATCATTCACCAGTATGTCCTATTGAATACTTTACTAAAATGTTATTAATGCTTTGATCTCTACATTAGATCACCATCATAATAATCACCTCATATCTTTTATTGTGTGTGTGTGTGTGTGTGTTTTTGCTCTTACCTAGAACTCAATTCGTCACAATTTGTCCCTGCACAACAAGTTTTTGAGAGTGCACAATGAATCCACTGGAAAGAGCTCTTGGTGGATGCTTAATCCTGAAGGAGGTAAGACAGGGAAATCCCCACGACGCCGTGCTGCCTCCATGGACAATAGTACTAAATTGCTGAAAAGTCGCATGCGGGCAAAGCAGACCAAGAAACAAGCAGCAGCAGGGGGTGTTGGTGGTCCTGGCAGTACCATGCAGGGTGAGGGTGTGCCTGGAGCAGGGAGTGCAGACAGTCCTGGACCTCCTGGACAGTTTGGAAAGTGGGGAGTGAGCAGTAACAGCCCATCATCACGTAGCTTGGACGACCAAGACATGTGGACAAGTTTTAGACCACGCACCAGTTCAAATGCCAGCACTTTGAGTGGCAGGCACTCTCCAATTCCCCCAGTGAAAGAAGATGAAGATGACTTGCCAGAAGATGGACTTCTGAGTGGGTATCCCACTAGCAGTCTTCCGCCTACATTAGCTGAAACTCTAATGGAAGAACTGGACCTTATTGATGGGCTTACCTTAATGACAGCACAGCAAGGCAGTGCAAGCCCAAGCACAGCACCGCAAGCACCACCTACTCCATTGCCTTCTGCCTCTACCCTTTTGCCCCGTGGGACTAATTTTACATCTTATTGTCAGCTACAGCCAGTGAAGGGATCTCAAGGACCATCCCAGCAAGGATCGCCAAGTTCTGTTCAGCAGCCTGGGGAGTCCAATACAGGTATTTCAAACTTTGGAAACTCCCTCTTTAACCCACTGCCGGGTCCAGGATCCCGAGGTGGTTTCAGCACCCATGTGCCGTCCAGTCTTGAGGCACTCCTCACCTCTGACTCGCCCCCACCAGCTGATATCTTGATGACTCAAGTGGACCCTCTGATGCCTAGCCAGGGAGGTGTTAATCTTTTGGGTCTCGGAGATCCCATTTCTGGCAACCAGGCCAAGCCTGGTCAAATGACGTTGGGCAAGAATATGGATACTAGCCCAGTGCCACAAATGACCCTTCAGCCTCAACCCCAGCTACAACCCCAGCAACACTCTCAAATGAACTTTGGCATGGTGCTGCCCGGCATGGGACAGGATCTCTCACAACTGCCACCCATGAAGACCCAGAATCAAATGCCAGGTGGAGGTCTTCTTCAACATGGAGCTGTCCCTTCTGCAGCCGGGGGTGGAGGTCTTCAGGGGATAAGCCAATATGGAACACAACCTTGCTTTCTGCCCTCTCATGATCGTCTGCCCACAGACTTGGATATTGAAATGTTTACAGAGAATCTGGATTGTGATGTTGATTACATCATTAACATGGATAATCTTATGGATGGAGAGTCGATTGACATCAACTTTGAACCCATTGCACCAAGTGGGCAAAATTACCCTGGGCCAGCCACCACACAGAGCTCATCTCACAACTGGGTGCCGAGCTAATTCTGCTAAAGTATATAAGCAGGTACGACCAAAAATATTAGAATTTTGTCTAATGCACTTTTAAATTATTATCCAAATTTTATGTTCAACATCCAATATCATTCTGTTTTGTTTTGTTCTTGCAGGTCAAACCTAATCCATATATGGAATCTCACATGGTGCATTAATTAAATTGTCACCCCTTCAGTTTTTGTTTTTGTTTAGTCTTTTTGCCTCCACATTCACCATTGTACCTCAGAAACTGCTTTGGCTGAATATACAGACATTAGCCAAATTTTGACAAGACGTTTTGGCAACTTTTTTTGATCACAAAAACAAACTATACACAAGTGCCAATACACACGCGGAAGTCAGCGGTTAAACGCCAGACCCAGATGATGTCTTGAAAAAAAATAAACCTTTGGAACTTTGCTGTTTTTTGTTCAGAGATATTGACTAGGAAAATTAAGAGAAGAAATTAATGGTGAAGCACAATTAATAAACTACTAATCAAGTTTATTACAATAATGCCTATTACTAATACCTATGTAGTAAAGGGCTGAGATGGTACCTTCCCTAGAGATGGTACCTTCCCTAGATGTAAAGACAGCTGACTTGGCCTGGAGGATCAAACTTTATACTGATACTTGAGGATCCTTTTCCCTTGGTCACCAGCTAAACAAATGATTGGAGTGAAAATCATGCAAAATCAAGCAGCGATTTATTGATCAATTGGTTGGAGCACAGACTTGACACCATATAATCATCTTCAGCGTTTTAAACGAGGACTGTCCCAGTGAGCCCGGAACATAACAAATATGTGGACACATGCTGCGCTCAAGTAGTACACACTCAGTGTGGTACGAAGTGTGCTCATATTTTTGCATCGGAGGCAAAATATTTTGAGGAGGTTGATATTGATTATTGTCACTATAAGTAATGCTTTTAATTTAGCTTTTATGATGACTCTACTCAGGAAGGTGTTTTTTTTTTTCTTTTCTTTCTCTCGTCCCCCCCTTGTGTCCTAAAGAGTAGGGACTGATCATTGAGTGAGAATTTAATATTGATTAAATTGTTAACAGTATGAAGAAATGTGATTATACACAGGGCATTTTGATTTTTACCATAGAATTTTTTTGGTCGGATTTCTATGGTTTTTACCACTTTGCCAACTCTGTCAAACTGAACGGCATTGTGTTGTATCAACATGCCCATTTGCAGGATATAATATTTGAAGGGTTTGTGTTTGTGTGTGTGTGTGTGTGTGTGTGTGTGTGTGAGTGTGAGATGAGTATGATGTTTTAAGTACTTACACTTAAATTTAGCAGAGATAGAGAGAAAACAATCAAAAACAATATTGAATAATTTCATTCCAAGGATGAAACTGATTGGTTATTTGACAAATGCTATATATGAGGTGCCCTTATTCTATAGAATTCTGTACAGCAGTACAGAAAGGGGCGAAAGTCATACTTCTCTCAGTGATTGACTTTTTCTTATTTAGTACTAACTATCTTTTGTATGGATTTGTTAAAAGGAAACAAAATGATGTGTACTGACTAATTGTATTGATAAATTTAGATCGGGGCTATGTTATGACAAATATTCATACTAATCAGAAAGTACCCTCTTACAGAAGTACAGAAACTATTTTTAACGGTCATTTTCTATGTAATCTTTTATTTTTGTAAAAGATGAAATGCATGTAGATTTTATAGATAACCACAGGAACACTAAGAAGAGCATGTCAGACTGGGATGGCTTGAGAGGAAAGTATTGCAGCTTTTATATATGGAACCTTTTTTTCTGTCGAATAAATGGGTTATAAGTTATAACAGTATAACGCTTTGCAAATTAGAACTTGCCGTGTAATTCGCTACTAAATTTGGAGCAGGTTTTTTTTTTTTATTTTTTTTTTTTTAAAGGAGAATGAAGTACTGAGCTGTATCACTTTGCCAGGCAATTTATAGTTCATCTAAAAAAAAACTGGCAGAACAGAAAGATGATGATGATGCAATGTTTAACTCTCAGGGTTTTAATAAAACAGTAGTAATGTAAATTAAATCAATAATATTGATTAAAAAAACCTTCCTGATGGAAGCGGTAAGATAATCATGATTTTATAAAAGCCACTCAGCCATCAATGGAAATGTTTTAACATTACAGAAGTATGGCTTACGCTCCACTTGAAAATAAGAGCTTGTGTAAAGTGTGCATTTACCGAATCTTGGTATAAAAAAAGTTATAAACTGCCAACAAACACTAGCATGTTGATGTAGAACAAACCATGTATCAACCTACGCTTTCTTTTTCTTCTTTGAGCTGTTCGTGTAGAAATGATGTAGATTTTTTTTTTTTTTTTCATTTGTTTATGTAGCTTGAACTTTTGATTTTAGAGCTGGATATTATTCAACATTTAACGGTAATAATACAAGTATATCAGAATATTAAACTAACTGTTAAAGCGCTCTGTTCTTGCAGAGAATGGTTGTCTCCTGTCAGTTGGTGCTAGACATGACAAAGGCGGCCATATTTCGATTTAATGGCCTTTATTTTATGCAGCACATTTTATAAATATAGACCATAAAAGATAAATTAATTTTTATTAATCCTCAAACACTTGTACTTTTGTAGATTCCAAGTAATTTCTTAGAAGCAGAAATGAGAGATTAGACACTGAAAGATGTTCTTGACAGACATCATGTACATTTCTTGAAATCAGTCCTTAAAAAAAAAAAAAAAAGCAAACAGTGTTATTTAAAAAAATCTTTATCTGTATTTCTACGAAACGTTTACATTGCTGCTCTTGTCTTTTTGGGCTGTCCTTTGTTCCTCGGAAGTTTGACACGTGACAGTGTCTGGATTTTTATGGTAAAGTCTTGTAAAGGAGTTGAGAATGAACCAGCAGGCAAGTCTTTGAGAAGTAGGCTGGAATAAATTTTGCACATTATCTTTTCTACACTGATAAAAATCCCATTGTGAATATTTGCAAAAATTCTCATGAATGTGATCCAACTTAAGTAAAAATGTGCCAGAAAAAAAAAATAGGACGAAAAAGTGAAACGCAACTTTCTGTTAAAACTAGTTCTCAAGTTTCGATTCCTATTAAAAGTAGAGAGGACTACCAGCTTTCGTTTGAAAGCCGACGAGATTGGATTCCCAATAGACAGAGCTTGAAACCTTTTACAGGAGTTTAAATATCTTGACCTCAAATCAGACCTCTGTCCCATGCATCCTCATGTTTAATATTCGTTTCTTATCGTTTTCTTTCCTGTACTCCTGAAAAGGTCTGATACATATCCCAGTTGATAAAACACTATTTCTTTTTGTTTGTGGATAGGTTTCGATGTTGTTTTGGGGGAAAGTGGGTATAAAGGTTTGGTGAGTGTTTAGCCAGTTCACTATTTGTGTATTTCATTCATTGCTTTATATTGATTAATGTTTTTTTTTTTCCTTCTCCCCTGCTCTTCTTACTTTATTATTGTTAGCCAGAGGTGACTGAAACCAGTCAAGAATATCTGAAATAAACGTAATCAGTTTAACCCAGATGCCCTCTTTGTGTTTCTGATCATGTACTGTATATCCAACCCAGTTTATTAACAGCAATTATGTTTTACAGGTCCGGAACAAAAGTAGTGATTTAAAGGACATGACCATATTCGCTTTAAAAGCCTGTTCATGAGTTCATAAACTGAACCCTAATTCCAAGCTTCTTATATGGTTATAAAGTCAGGTCCATAAATATTTGGACAACAGCATAGTTTCATTTCACTGCGTTTGTTCTCCACCACAACAGATTTACAATGAAGCAATCATGATGTGATTTAAAATGTAGATCACCATCTTTAATTCAAGAAGTTTAGCGATTAAGTTCTGGAACACACGAACATTACCCAGTTGCTCCACCGGGTTGAAGGCTGGTGACTGACTCCATGATGGAACATTTCGTTTATTTGCCCCTGGGTTGCTTGTGCTGAAGGTTTTGCCACTATTCATCAGTTTTGCAGCGTGTAACTGAATTTCAGAATTCAGAAACGACATACAGGTTCCTTTATGTAGTGGTTTAACTCTGTCTATAGGCAAAAGGTGAACCAATGAAATATTAGTCTTACTCGTTATTTTGGCTGGGCAGTGTAAACAAATTATATTTCTCAAAAAAAAAAAAAAAAAAAAAGCAGGCAACAAAAAGTCCCGGTTTGACTTGAACGCTCCAAGTGTGCAAAATGCATTCAAAGTCAAACCAGGACTTTTTGTTTTTTAATTATTTATGTTCTTGGGATTTACATTGCTAAACAGAACATAAGTGGCATTTCTGAGCACGTAAATTGCTTGTTGTTGAGAGAATTAAATGGGCTCACTACTGCTCACTAGATGATTTTTGTCTCTGCATCATTCAGCATGAACCCAACCACATTCTCTTTCTGTTTAATGCGAACATGTAGTGAAGCTCTTGACCTGTATCTGCATGATTTTATGTACAGTGTTGTGCTGCTGCCACAAGACTGACTGACTGCGTGTGTTCCTATTAAAGTGACCAGCGAGTGGAGCCTTGCTTTACTGTTTTAAATAAATATAACAGGTACATCATGCCGTATGATCAAATAATGATGTGGGTGAATCAAAGGAACCTAAAGTTGAGTTGTGTCTATTGTCATCTGTGTATTCAAGGTTTCCATTTCAGGGAACTGAAAACCAAAAATAATAACAATAGCCTGCCACTAGATGGCGTAAGTACCACAGAACAGGATTGAGAGTAATCTACTGTATGGAGCACAGAAATAACCCCCTGTCACTGTGTGCCAAAAGTAACCGGTGCATTATATGTGCATTAGAATTTGATGATAATAACAACAACAACAGACACAAGTGGTATAGCATATCTTTATAGAAAAAATAAGTTCTTATTTCAAGGGAAAAAAAGATTTTTTTTGCTTAATTTTCCTTGTTTTGAATTTTTTTTTTCTATTCTTTTTTTTAAACATCTCTACATTTACGTGGTAAATATTAAACAACTTGGCTAAAGCCACACTTGTTCAGTCTTTTAGTCTCCACAAAGGATCAGAAGGAAAGCCAAATGATGAAACAGTCCACTGCTGCTTATATGATGTCACAGAAGAAGGCAGTGAGTGAGGAACCGATACGGACATGCTGATGGCAGGCGAATGACAGCACATTAGCTCCATAACAATGTGGAACACCTTGATTGTGCTGGGGATTGGCCAGGCATGTGAAGCAAACCAGTGTCCCTGTTCTGTCCGACCGCTCAGGAAGAAGCAGCGTGTAGACAACCGTCTGGACCGGGCTACCGAACAGGTTCGAATCCAGCATGCTTTAAATGCACCTCCAGCGTCGCAGCGACACCACCAGTCCACGTTTGCCTTACTGGTTTAAAACTAAAGGCACTGCACTTAACGATCTCCATCGCTTCACAGAGTCCAGCGCTTAGCCGAACACACAGTGGAGATTCTTCACTATACAAAGTTTATAAATCAAACAAGTCAGTCCAAACGTTTAGCAGATGAAATCAATCATTGTTTTTCCCTCTCTGATATGTGACTGGTCACTCCCCAATAGTCCCACAGTGCTGTCTTAGATAAAAAGATTTAGCACTCATGTCGGCCATCTTATCCCACCTCCATTTCCCTTCCAATACAAAAAAAAAAACAACTATCAATCAACAACAACGACGATCACTGGCTATGTTTAAACAGGTGCTCATGTTTGATAATTTCGTAATTCACAAGTATAAGGATGTACTATAAAAATCTGTTCTGATCAATATGTTGTCCAATTGCAAATAACCAGATGGGAGAGAAAAAAAACGGAGAAGGGAGGGGGCTGGGGAAAGAAAAAAAAAAAAAAGAATATTACACCATGTCTGAACATAGCCATAGTGACCTAGTAATGCAATATGTTTAAAAATAAATAAAACGACATTGGTGCCCATCTTTCTTTGCCACATGTACCCCACACAAGCAACACTTCTGCACCAATACAATACTATCATGGCTTTAACTGGTAACGCTTGGCCTTTTCCACAACCAAAACTTTTGCAGTAAGTATGGCATCTGTTTGGTGAACGGAGGCCTCACTGGGACGTTTGTTCCAATAACTATTACAGCTGCTCAGAGGCAATGCAGGTCACTTTATGCAGTTCTGTGCAAAATAGTCCAGTGCAAGGAAACAAGTTGTGCAGGTCAGTTACAGGAAGCATCACAGCAGGCCTGATTTTTGACCTTCTTCGCATTATAAAGTATCACAGATGACAGAGGATCACCGAAATATTTTATGCAGATAAATCAACGAGAGGAAAAAAAAAAAAAAGAAGAAGAAAAAAAAAAAGCTTGTCCTTCATTTGACTAGAGAACCAACATTAAAAATGAAATTTTGGGTGGAGTGTAGGCTACAACATGAGCTCAGTTATGCAGTAAAATTCCTAAAACAATTACGCCAATTGGTTTAAAAGTGCTGCTCGAGTCTTCTAAACCACAAATGTGTGTTTGAAATCTGCACCCTTCACACCGACACCGGATAAACCAGCAGCACAACCGGCATTTTAACCCGAGTCAACTGAAGCACGACCTATTTTCATTAAATCAGTCCGATGGTGTAAATGTTTGTGCCCAAGTACATTTACTCAAATCTTAAAAGTGCCATTAAAACAAAGTTATAGCCATGAAACGTTTTTTTTGTTTCCTATATCATCTGGTTTTTTGTTCTAAGCTTAAACTTAAATGAAAGATTCAAAAAAGAAAAAGAAAAAAAATGTTGAACTTCAACAGTCGTCTGTTCGTCTCAGCTTCGGTAAACACTGCCTTCGATTTCGGGAGAAGTTGAGTCATCTGCCTTTTTTTTCTTTCTTTTTTTTTCCCCCTTGTTGCACCGTTCAGTACTCTAGAATTGAAACTGACAGGTTCTTTCTCCTTTCCTGACTATCAGTCAACAGAGGAGCAACAGGCAAAGCAACAAAACAATTAAAACAATCTCAACAACACAAAGAACAGAATAAAGATAATTGCACATGAACAATCTAGAAAAAAAAAATGATATTCAAACAGAAGAGTAGAAAACACACACACACACACACACACGTACATAGAAAGTAATGAAGGGAACAACATGCAAAAAAAAGGTGAGACAGAAAGAAAGATTGTTTCTGTCTTCAAGGATCACCTCGAAGACACTTCACAGCAGTACCTTTTGTTTGAGGAAAAAAAAACAAAAAAAAACAACAACAACAAGATATGGAGAAGAAATATTGCTCTTCACATCTTTTTTCTTTTTTTATCACCCATTTCCTTTCCCCGTTGTCCCTCATCAGGTTTTTTTTTTTTTTTTTTTGTACCATA
>JAQQZT010000002.1:16900459-16912134 GCA_030068275.1 Clarias platycephalus | reverse complement strand
AAAGTTATATAGTTCATAAGTAGCAGTGTGTCTCTTGTTCAATGTTATGACTGTGTGTGTGTGTGTGTGTGTGTGTGTGTGTGTGTGTGTGTGTGCGCACGCGCGCACGCGTTAACCTCAATATAACTGACAGTGTTGTTTTTCCAAACAGCTCTACTCAATACATTAACTACGCACTCGTATTCAGACGCTGATGCTTGTGGAGGAATTTACAGAGGTCGAGTGTAAATCTCATTAACTGTTGCAAATTCCAAGTCCTAAGCCTCACCAGCACACAGACCAGAGTACAGACGGCCAAACAAGTGCTGATGTTTTCACTCTCCGTAAAGCAGAGGCCAAGTCACCAGAATAAGGCAGATATAAATATCTGTGTGAGACAGCTGGGATAGCAGTTGGACAGATAAGAGCAAAATGGCACCCTTGCGCAAGAGACAACAAGCAACAAAGCAGTGACACTCTCACACTCGCTCAGGCATCAGCTGCCACCCTGACGTGTAGAGGAGAGAGAAACAAACACTCTTCGCCTACATGTATATGTCTGTAGTGAATTCCAGCTCTGCCCATATCCCTAACTCAACTGTGTATTAATCAACCAAGATAGGCCACGGCGGGTTTTCTGTGTCAACACACCGAAGTGCAGGTGTCTAGCTACAGGGTCATACTGTGCCTGCAAATCGAACACACCAGCCTGAATGGCGCAGAAGGAAAAAATGACTCCGTATTTTAAATATTTAACCACGTAATTGCTTTCATCTTAGCAAGCGGGTCAAGCAATCGGCTGCTCGATATATCTAATCGATGCTCTGCTTTTCTGGGAATCAGCACTGATTAATGAAAGCCTATCCACGAATAACGTGCCGATTAGCGTGCACCTGTGAGAGTACGTCATCCAGTTCTTAGTCATTCAGACTAGAATGTGGTAAAGAAAAAAGAAAGAAAAACTTGTATGCACTTTATGTGCCCAAGTTTCATTAAATTACACAGGAAAAGTGAAAGAGTGAGAAAAGTTGGTATTCTAAAGAAAGAATTAAATTAAAAAAAAAAAAAAAAAAATTATAATAAATATATATATAAATAAATTACATTCTGAAAAGTTTGCTTACTTTTAATAAAGTGCATCCTACCAAAAAAATGTGTTTTTAATTAAAACATGTGTTTAGAAACATTTGTGCCGTTTGGGTTCAGTGTGCGTTACAGTGAATATACTCCAAGCGCTGGGCAATTTTCACAATTAATTTGGTTAATTCAAATTAACGGATCATACAGCACGTCGCTAAGGACTTGTAGCAAATTATTCAAATAATCAGTCCAGGTATTATGGAGTTTCTACAGGTTTAAAAAGTCAGATGAATGAGTTTATTTAGATATAAAGTAATTCAGCATGTTACCCTATGCACTGCATTTCCGAGTGGAAATTACGTCATTTCTAGCTTGAATATGTTTCGTCCAATAAAGCGGGCGAACTGGACGTTGGAGTTGTTTTTTTAGCAACATGCTAGGCAGCTAAAAACAGGTTGTTTTAAAATTCACACACACAAATGTGTCTTTATGTTGATTAATCTGAAGCCAATGCTTGTATATACAGTATAACTGTTTGAGAAGTAAGAAGAGTTACTTTGTATATTTCAGATGCTGTGCAAACTCATGATGATTTGACATCACTCCATACACAGAGAAGAAAAAAACAACTCAAACGTAGGAATAAAAGCCTGTTGTAGGGGTACTTTATGTCATAAAAGATATTAACAGCGCCATCACCAGGAGGCAAATAGTTTTAAACATCCCTTTTATGAAGAACCATTGTTTATTTGTTATAGACAGTGCTGTTATCGCGGTTATAATTCTTAAACAACTCCGCACTAGGCGGCATACAGCTATATCTACCACAGAGCGAACACACACACACACACACACACACACACACACACACACACACACACACACACACACACACACACACACACACAATTTTGGAATTAGCCAAATCTACATGTCTTCAGTCTGTAGGAGGAAGCTGGAGTACCCGAAGGAAAACCCACTAAACATGCAAACTCCACATACACAGATCCTAGGTGGAAATCAAACCCTCTAGCCTGGAAGTGTGGCACCACAGTGCTAACCACTGTGCCACCAATACCTCAACATAATTCCCCCCCCCAATTTCCTCCCTAATTTTGTGGTGGCCAATTCCTCCGACCGCGCGGGGGGGGCAACACACTAGGAGAACAGTGCTATCCGCTCCTGCCGCTTAAGTAAGCTCACAGATGCCCCTGATTGGCCATGTTCAATGTGGAATCACCAAGTACCTCTCATCCCTGCCCTCTGAGAGGCCAATCAGCTCGGCCAATCAGCTCTCTCTAGGCCTCCGGCTGCGAGAGGTTACAGCATCACCCGGGAATCGAACTCGCGATCTCCGGATGATGGGGCGAGTGCTTTACCATAAAAGTTATCTGCTCATTATGTGTTCAGAAAATTATGGCCAGTTTGCACCAAGTTTGTACAAGTATATATGTTTAGGTAAATAATTGAAGTTTTTTTTTTTTTTTTTTTTTAAAGAATTAAAGTATTTTCAGTAAACCAACTGAACTGTGACTTCAAAACCGAGGTTTGTGCCATTTTGTGACTTTGTGTACCAGTACACTCTCTTGTAATCTTCCTACAGAGGAAATAAAATAAATCCACAGAAATGTTGGCAAATACATGAGAACACTTTGTATATCCCACCTTAGGATTTAAACCAAAAGCTTTAATTAATCAGCAAGTAACTTGAAAGTAGAACTTTGCGAGCTTTTGAAAGTGAAATGTAGTCAGTGGATTGAAGTTCAGTTGAAGGCTTTTAAACTAAGCGACGTAGAGATACATTTCGAAATCGTTTCTTTGTACATAAATTTCTTGTTAAAATATCTAACAAATGCCTTTTGAGAAGAATGCAACTGATATTATTCAGAGATTTATACAGTCATTGTTTTTAATTTGTGAGGGATTTTTGGGGCCTCATGAAAAGGCAGAAAAAGCTGTGTGCAAGTTTTATTTATTTATTTTATTTATGAATTAAAAAAAAAAGATATAAAAAAAATAAATACAAGGCCACTGGACTTAATAAAAGGATAAAATCATCCAACTAGAAAACTATTGCGAGTTTTTATCTAAGTAAAAAATAAAAATCATTAGTTGCAGCCCTAGCTCTCACATTCTTCTCTCAAAAGCTGCTTTTTCAAAGAAACATACGGTGGTTTAACAACAAGCAGTAAATCCATTCAAGAACGACACGCAAACACACGAGCTTGTTGATGGTCAAGTTAATTAACTTCAATTAAATCAACACTCAAAGAAATTACTACTAAAACTTCCACAGTGGTAACATGATGCATTCAAGATAAATCAATAGAAATCCAGCCAGCAGTGCACATTTGTAAAGGGGGTTTATTAAATGGTGACCATCACATGCACCGTGAAAGCCTGCTGAAAATATTTAACCGTGTTCATGCACGGTTCAAGAAATCTAAACACAGCTGTCGTTTATTCTTATTTCCTATGAGGTATTTAATTACACAGATCTGTATTTGATCATGCCAGGGCATAACTGCGACTTAATGCAAGTCTCTTAAATTCCATCATATTGCCAAACCGGTCGACTGTTAATAGAGTAAACACTCGAGTATTTTTATAAGCTTATCTGATAAACAATCCTGGTTGACTGCTCAAGTAGTCCTGGATAAAAACATAAAGGGAGGGTATAGTTTAACTCTTCGGTGGTAAATAACAATCCCAATGCAAACCATGGCTGACATTTTATTAAAAGCAGTCCAATTAGCAATGTAATGCATCGTATAATGATTAAACAGTTCAATTTCTGATGCAAGCACGTGCGAAATTTTCTCCATGCGCAATCCAAGCAGAAACGTGTGACACTGTATCAAATCTTGCAACCTAATACGTGACACTTAACAAATGACCACACTTGGGAAAACCCCTTCATGACTGAAATTGAAACATACGGCATCCCGGAGTGTTCAAAGATTCCTATTAAGCGAGAGGCTAAAACCCAGTAACTGAGCTAGCCGTTAACAGGGCTACGACATGCAAACCTCAGACTCCCATAACAGCTCGAACTCGTCTCTCTTGGGGACTCTCCAGGGGACACTTTCCTGCTAAACCGTTCTCCGATCACAGGTCTACACATCTGCAGTACTGTGTAAAACACATTACTGTCAATACTACAAATAAAAGAAATACTAAGCCTGAGCGACATGGCGGGATGCTAATCCAGGACGACTTGTGAATACCTCACAGTGGATAAAGTACTATAGAGACGGGACAAGATTTCATGCGCGTTAACTCCTGGATCACTTCACATGGAATAAACGATCCCTGTATTTATACGCATGTGGTCATCACTTAGTACTTACCTTAATCCCGAGAAGCTTTACTCATCTCGCACGTCCTTTAAAATGTCATTCCGAATTTTATTAATAAGCTTTTTAACCTTGACCACTGCTTGCTTCTAATTTGGCTTCAGAATAAAATGACAAATCAGCACTTACTGGAGAAAATGCTCTACAAAAACAGGCATACTGAGGAAAAACACATGACACCTATTTTTCCTTTAGGACACAATGGAAGGCAGCATGTTAAACTGAAGTAACTTCTATATCCCGTCAGTAATTTCAACAAGATCTTTGTGTACCATATAAAAGATCTTTGCGTGTACAAGAACAACAAATGTTACTGATGAAACAGACTCAAGAGGGATCTCAGGGATACACCCGTCGTAAAACACAGTACCGCTGATCTCCAAGAATTTAAAAAAAAATCCAGTGTGTGACTGCTTAATAGTCTGTGAAAAATCAGAAGAGTGAGGAAATCACGTAACACACAAGTAAATAAAAAAATAATAATAATAATAAATAGGGGAAAGAATGTGTAAACATATATGTTTAGTGTCAAATGTCACTATAAGGTCTCAAGTGGCCCCGTCTGGTCATCTCCAACATGCACAGACATGCCCTTACTGACACTCAACATGAAACAGGAAGCCAGTCATACATCCTCCTGGCAAGTCCCTTTAAAGTTTATCCGAAGGTAAAAGTGAAGTTGGTACTTTCAGATTTGCATTGAGAGAACCCAGAATTCACCTAATATCACACTTGTTTTTCTTTCTTCTACACCCATCTGATGTTTCGCTTCCATCAAATAACGATGTGCATAACTTTTGTTAGTATCAGTTAGTATCAATAACAGGATTTGGTTTACTTGCATAGATAACCAAAGACTGCCTGAACTCGTACGTCTGGTATCCGAGTCTGTTTACCCCTGACGTATCGTGGATAAACCAAACAGTGGGCAGATTTGAATAGGCTCGAGTGTATCCAATTTGAATGGTAACTTGCAAAGTAAAAAAGAAAAATACATTTTTGAAAATCCCCAATGGGTGAAGACAAGACTGTAACTCAGTACAGGTCCGGTATTTAGACCATAACCAGGTCATGGATTTACACACGGTGGGAACGTGAAAAATAAAACAGTGCTTAGCAGAAAAAAGAAAAAAAAAACTGAAATGAATGTGTGTTCAGGGCTGGAATCCTTCAGAGAGGCCTGAAACTTAATCGTTCTGAAGAGTTGGCAAAGAAAATGAGGCTATTGAACAGAAGGAGAGAGTAGAGACGTATTTAGATAACAATGTAAGAATTACTCCACTACCCAAATCATCTAAACAAGGTACAGAACGCCTGGGACTCCGGCATCGGGACAAAATAAGATCTGGGTGAGATTCAATCTGCCTTCTCAGAGTGCCGGGAGGGGTCCGTCCTTGTCGCGCACAAGTGTCCCTGGTGCTGTTACAAAAACAAAAAAAATCCTTCTTGCTGCAGTGGAAATACTCTTGGTTTGGCAACCTGAAGCCAGGGAGGGGAACAAAACACCCAGCTGCAATGTTCTGGGGGTTAGATGAAACCCAAGACATCAACACACACACACAGGCCAAACACACACAGGGACAGCTGGGATACCTTCAACATACAGGCGTAGATATTTACATGCAGTCAAACACGTATGTACATATTTATTTATTTATTTACACAGTGTAAATGAGTATATAATTAATGGATTATTTCTTAATCGTACCTTACTCTTACACTCTATTGCTTGCTTGAAACAACAAATAAACAGAACAGCACCAAGGCTGAAATACACATTGTGTCATCCAATAGGAAAACATCCCCAAAGCCACAAGTGTGCTTGCTATCTTTCTTTTATCTTCTGTACAGTCTATGCTATTAAAAAAAAAAAAAAAAAAAAAAAAAACCTATACTAAAGCTTACATGACCTTACAATTGGGAAAAAGGGACGACCTTGTCTCTTATAATAATGCAACTTAAATGCTCTTCTGCACCGACTTACAATGCCACTCTTGTTGCTCGGGTTTGTGGTGAAGATAGTGAATAGCAGGTGAGCATAAGCTGCATTAAAAATGACAACACTCAAAAACAGCACATGTAAAGAAATAATAATAATAATGATAGCTGGGGGAAAAGAGACCAGTACATCCATTGTTCCTTATAACACACTGAAGCAGTTTTCTTCATGCAGCGCCCTCTAATGGCCAGAAGCGGAACAGCAGATAACAGAGGAGAAAAACAACTTTGATTGGCAGTGCATCAGCATCACAGCACACAAATGCTAACAAAAAAGGGGCCGCACAACACACACCGTTATGAAGATAAACATATGGATACATGTCAGAAATATTTGATCAGGTTTTTCTTTTTGTCTGAGCTTGCTTCGGATTAGGCCAATGTTCATTCAAACTAGAAAACGATAATCATCTTTCGTACAAGTATTTTTTTTTCTTTTTACACAAAGATATTTTTTTTTTTTTTTTTTTTTTTTTACATATCTGTACGCAAATAACGTAAAATCCAGTGCTGTTCTCAATTGCTTTATGAATAATAATAATAATAATAATAATAATAATAATAATATGTGCATGCTAGAGCAGGAATATGGAAATGCAATTTTAAAATAAAAAAAATGGATTCTTGGCATTTTCAGTTTTGCACGCACATTCAGGTTATAAATGTGAAACCCTTTATTACGTACGAGTTGTGCATAAATCGCTTTAACAGCATGTAGTGTCGCTTTTGTGCAGCACAGTGAACAAAAAGATTAGCCATCTTCCAGCTACATATAAAACAGCCATCAGCAACAACAGACCGAGAGATCTGGTGCTCATATAAAGCTAGCTGGGTGTTAAAACACTATTCATGACCATTGCAAACCAAAAGGCTGATTATACGGAGCCAAGATTGCATGAAGGGTTGTTTATTTAGTTTGAATTAGTTAGCTAAGGTTAGCTTAACTTAACACAAACGCCCCCTCAAGTCTCTCTGCTCAAAGGGAAGTTTTAGGTTGAACAGCTACGAGCTAACATCAGCTAGCTAACAATAACCAGACACACCAAGATTACCTAGATATTGTCAGAGCAAGCTAGATATTGAGATATAGTTTTGTAGTTAAGCATGTTAAACAGTGTTAGTTATATGTGGACAGACCTACAGTGCTGACTGTGGGCTGAGGATCTGGACTAACATTTAAAGAAACACACACATTCACAATTAAATCATAAAACGATAGCTGAAGGAATCAATGAATAAGACTCGTCAATTAATTATTTCATTCTGATATTAACTTGCAAGGACATCTTTATCTTTCTGAGCTGCTGGTCAGAAAAACATATAAAGCTATAAAACGATTAAAGTGCACCACACAGTGACTCTACCTGAGTCCGGACACGCTGGCACTGAGTTCCAAAGCGATAATCCATATTTTGCACATCACAGATGATCATTTTCCTCAGTGTAAGTGCATGAATACGGCTCCCTCCGTCTTTCCTGAGCTTAAAGTAACTCGCGAACAAAAGCCAAGCTGCTTTGAAATGTAGTTACAAGTCCGGACATTAGCCGCAGTGTTACTGGGTGAAAAGCATAGACTGACACAGCGAGGACGGGATCAACCAATCAGAGCTCCAGGCGGGCGGGAGCAACTCGGAGGCGTGTTGAAGGCAAGCGTCCAATCAGCGGCCGCATGAACGCTTTTGGCCTACAGCTGTAAGAGATCTCAGCCAATCATGTGGCGAGAAAAGTATCCGCTGTTAAAAAAAAAACTGCTTTTCTTCAGCTTCTGATGAAACAAAAACGAAAAAAAAAACAAGACCAAGTTACCGAGCGTGTTTAGGACGTGCAGGACGAGAGTTATGAGTTAATTTTTCTTACAGGAAAACACTCAGGAGTTGGGCTCTACAACCACTACAAGCCATTTTTGATACCTTTTTTCCCCCAGAGAGAAACTACACAACCACATAATCAGTGTCTCATTTATTCCCAAACAGTGTAGTTTGTGTTATTGGACTATAACAATAATAAGATATAACAAATATATTAACACCAACAGGAAGAGCCTAACAGTTAAGTCTAACAGTGTGTGGGCTGTATGTTTTTTCTTGTTGGAGACCAAATATCTGACAGTTTTGATTATGAATTATGGAGACTTTTAGCTGTTCTGCGTGTTCCAGTGTTAGACTAAGGAGCTTTTATGCAAAATGTGTAAAGGTTGTGAGGTCTGGTAATATTCTTCCAGTAAGTGTAACTAGAGCTTGCCATGGCAGTGTGAAGCTAAAGTCTAAGCTGCATGATTACGTCAATTTAAGGTCCTGTCAAGGGCATTTAGACAAACATGGATATATGTTTATGTTAAATGTTTAAAGAAGATTCTCTAAATTATTAGATTATTTTTATTTTTGCATTTATACAGTTTTTAGCATTACCAGATTCCTATGCTCACCCGTACGCCTGCCTTACCAACACATTCAGACACAGAAATATAATGCACACCACAAGACAGATTGTACCTTTTGGTTAGGAATTTTTCTTTTCTCAGTGTTTATCCTAGCACAATGTAAGGCCCCTCTCTGCCTCAGGGTCATAACCCCAAACCCTGTGAAGCCCATACATTAATAAAGTTCTAGCCAGGAGTCTGTTAGAGAAAACAGCAACACGCACACAGAAACATATTATTACCTAGTAAACTTTAGGTTTAGTTTGATCCAACTCTGGGTTTTCTGCTTTATATTATTTCCAGATAAATATTTTAAAATTAAACATTTATCCTCAATGAGCAAGCCAGAAGTGATAGTGGCAAGGAAAAGGTCCCCTAAGTGGAACCAGAGCAAAAGGGAACCATCTTCATTCATGTGGTAACAGATTAAAAAAACTTTCCCTTCTATAAATGTGTGATATAGTAAAAAAAAAAAAAAAAAGAAAGAAAGAAAGAAAGAAAGAAAACCAGAAAGTGATGAGCAATCTGAATGAGTTTTAGAGTCATTTCTGAATTTATTATCGTTTTAACATAAAGTCTATTTTGTTAAATTTATCAGCTGTTGAGTGAAACACCTTATCATAGCAATTGCAATAGCCCTTAGGACAGCATAACACTTAAGTTCTAAGTTATCTTTATGGTTTCTATGTAGTACCATCCATGGTAATACCACTGATCTTCAGGCTGTCCACGTGGGACCATCCCCAGCAGCAGCAGCAAGTGGTTTTTTAGGCAATAAGACCTTCAGCCAGAAGCGTGTCAGGGTGAATCATGCAGGTCTAGAGAGCAGAAGAGTTCAGAATCTCTGGTATCTCCTGAGGAGCATAAGTACTCACCACTGGTCCAGGTTAGGTTAAATTCAGGTGTGTGGATGGATCATAAACAGCTCTTGGATAAGTCAGTTTTCAGGAAAGTGTAGTTTGACATACCAATTCGAACTCTGACAATGGGTTTGTAAGCAATTTTAGAAGGTCACATTCTCAGAGTCTCAGATATAGTGTGTATATCCAACCAAAATCCCTTAGCTTTCCATAATTGGTTCTCCACAGAAGGATCATATCTTACCCAGCTTCAATAAGATATACTATCTGTTTTGTTTGCATGGTAGTGGTGGAATGAAAATTACCCAATAGCATGAGCATTTGCATTTTTCTGTCCATGGCCCGAGCAACTCACTTTTTAACAAACTTTTGTTTTGTTTTTGATGCAGCAATAGCATTTTTCATCAAAGCACACAGAAAGGTTTTTCAATAACCCAGGCTTCATGAAAACTGCCCAATGAGTTGGAAAAGGGAGATCATTTTTTCTTATTTGTCCCAGCTTTTGAATGTACACATGCATTTCTGATGTAGTAATATTGTCCTCTCCAATCTGGACCAATAGGTGCATTAATAACTTTTGGAGCTAAATGGGACAGTATGTAAGGGATGCAAATCAATTAAACATTAACTTATATTTAAACAAATAGCAACATTTTAAAAATTATCACTCAAAGAGCTCATTAATTTAATCAGAATATAAAATATTCTTATTTTTCAAAAAAAAAAAAAAAGTCAGGTCACCCAGGATTAGGAAGCTAATGTGATCTATTTTTTGGGTGTAAGCTGTAATAGGTGGAAATCATGTCCAAAAGATTGTTTCTCGAGGAGTGTAAAACACAATTTGATGTCTATTGATTAACTGCCAAAGAATTTCAGATGATGAAGTGATGGACAAACGTTGGGGCAGAAGTGTGGATTTATTTTCTACATCTAGAACAGTACTGTAGTTTCTAAACTATGAAAACACACGTATGGCATTAGGTGATTAAATAACAACAGCGACAGTCAGTCGGTATTTTAAGACATGAAGGTCAGCTGTTCTGGAATAGTTCTTGCAAGAACAGTCTTGTCAAGTGCATTTGCAAAACCCATCAAGCACCATGATGAAACAGGCTTATGAAGTTCATCCTATGAAAGCAAGACCAAAACTGACTTTGCTGTGGGGGAGATGTTCATTTAGAAATACCATCCCCAAAAAATTATCAATTACTACTGTATACAGTATGTTGCGTTGGCTTTAGTAAAATATTTTAACTTCCCTCAAGTTTCCTTTAACTAGTTGACATATGTAACTACAGCTCTTGCCTTCCTAAAGTTGGTAATTTTCTGAAAGTTTTTAAATCCAAATCATTTTTTCATTTAACAAAAGACATTTATTGTTATATTTTCATTTCTGGCTCTCCATAATAAACAGTTAATCAGAGTGGCTTAATGTGACAGATAATTTTGCAACACATTTTCTGATGTTTGTACAGTGCAGCAGTGCGCAAACTGCACATTTGTTGTGCTTTCTCTGCTATATCAGAGACTGATTTGGCTCAAAAAGGGTTTTCAAACAAGCTATATCAAATCCAGGGGAACAACCACAAAGATACTTGGCACAGGGTAGATTAGATTGATTTATAAAAATGTTCATTCACTTTATGGCCTGGCAATTCAGTCATTCTGGGGGAAAATAACTCTCCACACTATCTGCCATTCTCAAACTTTGCTGACTAGTAAAATTAATAAAGTGTTTTTGTGGAAGACTTGAATGACCACCTTAGATTTTTAAAAGCATGGGTATTTTTGATTTTTTAGTTTTTTTTTTGTTTAGTGGTCTCTCCAGTTTACTCTCACAGTACATGACAAGACAAGTGCTATAGTCTGACAGGCATTTCTAAGTTGCCTGTAGTGTAAGATTTGATGTGTGTGTGTGTGTGTGTGTGTGTGTGTGTGTGTGTGTGTTTGTGTTTGTGTGTGTGTGTGTGTGTGTGTGTGTGT
>JAQQZT010000002.1:16879030-16900185 GCA_030068275.1 Clarias platycephalus | reverse complement strand
TGTGTGTGTGTGTGTGTGTGTGTGTGTGTGTGTGTGTGTGTGTGTGTGTGTGTGTGTGTGTGTGTGTGTATGCTTGTGCCCAGTGATGAGGTGGCCTCCAACCCAGGGTGTCCCCTGAGTTCCCTGGAATAGGCTTCAGGCCCACTTTTTGGGGGTAATGAAAATGCTCCCAAAAAGAAAAGAATGGTACCTTTTTAAATCAAAAGTACCTTAATGATTCAATAGCTTGTAGATCCATCTTTAACAGCAATAATTTGAAGTAATCATTTCCTGTATGATTTTATCAGTCTCTTAGATTTTTCTCTATAACATTGTTTCAGTTCATTGATGGTTTTGGCCATTCAGATAAGATAAAAACCTATCCTGAAGAAATTTGGGATATGCACAGATCTCCTAACGTCCCACCCCAGCATGGCAGAAGTTTTGAGGTCTAGACTTTCACTAGGCCATTTCAAAACCTTGATTCTTTTCTTTTTCAGCCATTCTGATGTAGAGTTACTGGTGTATTTTGGACCATTTTCCTGATGCCTGACCCAATTTCAACCATGTCGGATATCTGTCGGATAGATGGCCTCACATTTACTCTAGAATACCCTGGTACACCAGTTCCCATGGCTGCAATAACAAGCCCAAATCATCACCCCTCCACTGTCGTGCTTGACAGTGGGTATGAGATGTTTCTGCTGAATTCTCTGTTTATGCTATTGTTTCAGAAGTCTTGTGCTTTTTTCAGATGCAGTTTTGTGAACTGTCTTGTGTGGAAATTATTTTATAAGCCTTTTCAGATTGATGTGCAGCAACAGTTGTTTCTCATTGTTTATGTCTTTCCCTCATGGCATTGTGTTAACACACACCTGAATACTCCAGACCAGTAAACTGCCAAAACTTCTGCTTTTATAAAAGTTTGTACATCTGTTCATGATCAGCTAATCAAAGGCTGATAATTATGAAGGTGGTAGTTTCTTATTGGGTCAGGTTGCCAGCTTCATGCCCAATTGTATCTGAGCTGTTGAGCGTGAACAACCGTGCTCAAGTGCCCAACAGCAGGCAGGGGCTCCTCCAATCTGAACCCTTAACCTCTAGGTTACCCCAGCCTAATCATGCAATAAAAAAAGAAGAAAATCTTACTCTCACTCACTCACTCACTCATCGTCTGAACCGCTTTTTCCTGTATTCAGAGTTGCAGGGACCTGGGGCCTATCCCAGGAGACTTAGGGCACGAGGCGGGGTACACCCTGGACAGGGTGCCAATCCATCGCAGGACACACACATATACACACTCACATCTGGTTGACAGTGGCAACCAGAAGAAAATCGAGGAGAGAGAGAAAATCCAAATAAACTGAATATGTGGGAAAATAAAGCATAAAATGCATGAAAGAGTTAAAAATGTTCTTGCCTCAGATTCCAATAGAAATAGGCCTTAATATTTATCTGCAATTTAATTCCCCGACGAGGCTTAAAAAATACTAGCATTGGGTAATCTACTTTATTTATGGAATATTATTGAATTATTGTTTGAAGCAGGAATCAGTTAGGAGGCCTGGAGTGCAGAGAGATAACTGATTCCTTTGGATTATTTTTATTGGCTTTGGTCCTTAAATAAACAGAACAAACCGTATAAGCAGTAAAAAAAAAAAAAGTGAACACACTGAAACTGGAATTTTAGAAGAAAAGAAAATCATGATTTATAGAAATTGTCACTCATTTGTAATGGAGATAATGATTGAATGAGTTAGTTTTCTTGCTCAGTATTATAAGTCACAAAAGTGCCTAATGAAAACACTCTGGCTGCTCCCCAAAGAACTCTTAATACAGGCCTCTTTGGCCTTTCCTTATTTTCTGCTTACCCTGCTAATTCTGTCTTTTCACTGACCCTGAATGAATAGTACCGTTGTTTAGAGAAAGAACTTACAAACTGGGCTTCATTCAGTTCTGCTTATTTAACTGGAGTTGTTTTTGTTTTCTCTAGCCCAAGATCCTTGTGACATTCACCGTACAATTGCACAATTACTGTTTATAACACAGCCTCAATCATGGCATTAATGACATGTTTACAAGTTCACGCGTGCTAGTTTTAAAGGCGACAGCTTTATCAATGAAGGCTTTTAAAAAGGTTTAACATAGTACCAATTACTCATTATCCTCTGAGAGCAATATCTTCATTACCTTTTCCATCATACTGGCTGCTCTTACCCTCAGGTTGTATTTGTTATTGAAGGTGTTTTTCCAAAAGTGCCATATTTTAACTATGGTGCAAGAATATGAATAAAAATAGACCATACATGGGCCAAAATTGTCATTGCTACAGGGTAATTAAGGTTAATTATGGCAGAAAGTTCACTGTCACTGGGACCACTCCCTGTCTTTACAGTGTATTCAGTCTATTGCACATTATGAGACATGGAATTAAACAGTCAGATCAAAGGCAATATGCAATGTTTACAAATTCTTTTTTAATGAATAATATGGTACATATACCAAATTTAAAACATAATAGACAAAAATTAAGGATATTTTGTTCTGCAGAAATCAGCAATTTTGCCCTTTATGAAGTAATTGAGCATAGAGTCGAAGGTTCATGGAATGAATAATATAATATAAGAGGAGAGAGACTATGCCTCTGGGGAAGGCAAATGGGATGATCTAGTGTTTGTCAAACACAAAAAGGGAAGAGCTGTAATCAGAAGCAAAATGAACGCCAACTTTATCCCCTCTCTGTGCCACAGAACAAGTAAGCGATTCAGCAACATCCCTGCAATGGGCCTCTTAACAGTGCTAGTTACTGAATTATAAGTACTGAGAAGTGAACAGGGCCTGTGCTCAGAATTCTGCTCTCTCACACCCACACTGTGCATGGACTCGGTTCCACAGGGAGAGGGCACTTGTGTCTCTGTCCTCTTCACTCAATAAAGCATTCTTTAATCGACAGGCATTATGAGCACACACACAGTGTATAATCAGTGTATAATTAGGAGATTAAGTTTTTATATTCTGTAGGACTCAGTGTTTATCAACCAGTGATGGCAAAAATAGGAAGGAAAGCTCACAACAAGGCAGATTCAAAACAGATAGTCTTCTCTGGAATACTCAGGATCTTTTGTCAAGATCCCAGCAAATGATGCATATCGTTGAGGACTAGTTTTCAACAATGAAAGGGAACTTTACTGTCATTTTGATCATTTATTTAATATGCATATTAAATGATTGTGGTGGGACAGAGGTTTAGTGGTTAGCACACACAGAGTTTCCTGTTCGAATCTCATCTTTGGTCCGTGTGCATAAAGTTAGTATGTTCTCCTGTGCATGGTCAGTCTAAAGCACTGTAGGCTGATTGGGGATTCCAAATTGCCTGTAGTGAATGATTGTGCGTGTGGGTGTGTACCTGTGCCCTGCAGTGGGTTGGCACCCCATTCATGGAGTACCCAGCCTTATGGATAGATTTATATTAATTGATTTTATATATATATATATATAATTTCATATACTGTAACTGCATATCCCAAAGTGTTGTATTATTCTTTTATGACAACAATTAGTCAGTTATTATTATTATTATTATTATTATTATTATTATTATATATTTTTATTATTATTATTATTATTTATTTATTTAATTATTTTTACAGAACATCATGTTTGATTTATAGGCAAGTTTAGATATACAGTGGTGTTCAAAAGTCTTGAGCCACCCCTTATTTTTTCATATTTTGCTTCCAAAGAGCCAGACGTTCTTGTATTTTTTTACGTACTCTTGAGGAATAGTTCTCCAGGCTTCCTGAAGGATTTTTCTGACTTGCATTTTCAGTCCAGTCCCTGTACCTGACAAGTTTCAGTGGAATGTTTTTGAACGGTAAGTTACACAGTGACCTATGAATTATTCACACATTAAAAGCATCTAACTTAAGGCATGAACAAGTAAGAAACAGGTGCACATAATGGAAGATGATCAGGTCGGTGATTAGTATACTAGTGATGCTGAATGCTGAGTGGTTGGAACAGATGAGAGGGTTCTGAGGTTGTTAACAATCAATTTTTTTATTTTATCTTTCCTGTTGAAAGATAGATAAAAGATTTCTTTAATTTAATCGACATAATTAAATTAATAATTAAATTCTGTTTATTATTAATTAAATTTAATTTAAATGCAATTTAAATTAAATAAATAATAAAAATAAATACATGTTTATTATTATTATTTTGAAAATTATTTTTATTATCAATTTAATTTACATTTAATTTAAATTTAATGGAATTAATAATAAAAATAATTTAATTTAATTTAATGTAATTTAATTTCATAAGAAGAAATAAGGGGTGTCTCAAGTCTTTTTTCACAGTACTGCATAAAGGCTATACAACAGCTGTTGATTGTGTTAATTATTATGATTGTTATTATTATTAATACTGTTATTGACAGTATACGGTTTTACTTTTTGTTGTCAACTTGTTATTTGTTGTTTATAGAAATCGGTAAGGAAAATACAATCAAAGAAGGTTATACTGTATGTTATATGACATTCATTAAGGAAAGAAAGTGAGTGTAATAATATTTTTGTATACAGTACTTAGAGCACGACTTAGTTATGCAGGTCATTTTCAGAAATCAAACTAAAAAAGCTTCCTTATTTTTGCATATTTCCCTATTTAATGCCCAAATAGAAGAATTGACAACACCATGTATTATGGTCATTATGGAAAAGATTTTGCAATGGTGTATTTTTTTTATTTTCACTTCCTTCATGAAAAAAGTTGTTGTTGCATTCTAACCACTTTAGCACCCGGTCAGAGTAAGTGCTACCTCAGCTTACTGCTGATATCTAACTGAGCATGTCAGTCACCACTTAATCCTTTACACTTCTACATTTTATAAAACCAAACAACTTGTTTTGAAAGATCAGAGGGAAAAAATTGTTCTACACGATCACCACACTCACAAAAGACAAAGATGCTCGCTGACATTTCACTCACTGCTGCACAGCTGCATTCCACCCACATTTTGCAGAATTATGTCTGGAGCAGCAAAATGCTCCCACACTCAGGACTGAGTTGTTACCGAAAATTACAACCACATTCATGACAGTGAGAAATAAGACAGAAATATAAGATAAGGGATCAACTGTGGGTTGAGGTGTCTATAAGGCTCTTTATCTAAAAGGCTTTTGCCTTCCTGAGATGTTAAATCCACATCTACTCATTCAAGCTGGCAGAATTAAGCATATATGGAAACGAGCATAAATGTTGGCACAACACCCTTGCCTACACCTTTCTAAATATAAATGTGCGCCTTGAGCGTTTCATCAATTTACTCCCAGCTTGAGTGAAAGCGTGGTAACAAACAGGTATTCATACAAACCAATCACAGCTGACTTTGATGACATCATCTGTTGTTAAATGTCAAAGCAGGTCTACTGATGCTCAGAAGTAGAGTGAGATGGAGGATAGAGATAAAAGGCCTAAACGAAAAACAACTGGAAAAACACATACTGCTCCTCCACACCTTATAACCGGCAAAACTCAAATACATAAACATCATATCAAGACACACTACCAGTCAAAAGCCTGGATACACCTTATAAATCCATGGTCTTTCCTGATTTTTATTTTGATCTACATTGTAAAACGATGTTGAAGCCATTCATATGCAATAATCTCCTTTAAACAGTTGATATTGAGATGTGTCTGCTACTTATGCTCTGTAAAACCTTTATAACGGCTCTAATCTGGGGTGCTGTTAATTGATGATTTTAGAGGCTGGTAACTCTAAATGGCCTTTTCCTCTGCAAGCAGTTCTTGCAAGAACTTTACCAGAACAGCTGACGTTTGTGTATTAAATTAACAACAGACAACTTTCACTGTTGTTGTCATTTTAATTACCTAATGCTATACTGTATAGTTTTAAAAAATCCAGTATTGTTCTAAAATGTAGAAAAATAAATCCATGCGATGTTAAATGTAAAAAAAATATATAATAACACTTTGTTGTTCACTTTCTCTATGACCTCAAACCTTCATCACCTCAATACTCAAAGCCATTCTTAATTTTTTTAATATGTCTTTATTTTTTACAATATATTGTGAACTATTTCCATCATGATAAGCACAATGCTATATTCTCATATGTTGAAGATGTTGTGTGTCAACATGGCTTAACCATACTCAAGCTGTAACACAAGCTTATACATTATTTATTCATATAAAAAGCAAAAGTATTTAAAAGTAATTTATACATTTTTATATGCAGTGTATACAGTGCTTCACAGAAGTATTCACAGCCCGTACACCTTTTCAAATTTTTTATGAAGCTTGAAAGCTGACAAACGTACATGAATATGAACTTTGTATGTTTGAATATGTATAGGTATGTCACAAAATGTATAACATAAAACACAGTATGGCATGAATTATAGACAAGTTACATGTCATAGTTTTTCTGTCATTTCCATTTATTTTAAACTTGATACGGGTAAGATTTAGAATTTTAAAACTATAAACAACCTAAAATTTTAAATCTTAGAAATACAAATTTTATGTAAATTAGGTCAAAATTGTCTGTTTCGGTATTCCAGAGGAAAGTGGTCAAACCTAGCATTTAGCCAGGCTCTTTGCAAATGATTATGAGGTAAATTGAGGAGAAGTTAGAGGAGTTGATTGTAGTAAAAAAAAAGTGCAACTGAAGCTTTTATGTTCTTTTTAAAGCTACTGTATGTTTTATTAACGATGTTTAACACTTGGTACTGCTAGTTACTGCTATTAGCTAGTTAAGCTAGTTAGTCTTCAATGCCCTTGTCCAAGTAAGTTTGTACCTTTATAATATTTTAATATTATAATTATAATGTATTTTATAATTTGGTTAATACATTTGAATTATAATGTTCTTATAATGTAACACTCTATACAGTCTTTGATGTGTAAGGCCGGGAGTGACACACAAGCCTACTGATATTTGTGTTTGGCCTCTCCCAATACCAAATTCATTCATGTACTTGAGAATGATCAGATATAATCTGATATGTTTTTAAATGAGGAAATGAGGTACAAAGCTAAACTCTGCAGTAATGCATGCCGTGAATGGAGTTAGGTGGCTAACAAACATTAGCTTGCAAGAATAGTCATAACAGGCAAATACTAAACATGTCACTGTATCTGAAAAGTATCTGAAAAGAACTTAAAAGCTTTTGAGGCACTTACTGTACCCCACTCCAGTTCATCCAACTATGTTTCTATTCAAGTGGCAACATCAAATTCTGAAAAATGAGTTTAAAGCAGAAGTGCAAAATGTGCAAAATAGCTCCAAAAGTGAGTCATACCCTATAGACACCAGGGTTAAAATGTCAAACTTCAAAACAGATCTAAACACGTTTGCAGCCCAGTACTGTAATAACAACAGCAACAGCAACAAAACTGTTTTTTTCTCTCTCTCCATAGCCAGACTTCCCATTCATGCTAATTGCATGAGGCTGAATTTTTATGTATCTCATCAGTTAAAATTAAGCCATAATTTTATGCATGCATTATGGGCATGGTTTGAATGACAGCTGAATTACAGGTGTCAAACTGCTAACTTTCTGCTATGCATCACAAAGCTAATCAGCTAACTGGAATCAATCGGTGAATTTGACATTTAGTTGTAATTTAACTTACCACAGGAAATGTAGGAGTTCACATGGGATGTCTTGTAGGGTCATGATGATGGAGTTTATTCAAATGCAAAGTTGTGTTAGCACATAAATTAAGATTAGCCACCTTAGCATTTTAGCTAAACTAAAACTAATCCAGCTAGCTTGTGGTAACTGAGGTAAGTAGGTGTTTTTCAACCAACAGGTAGGCACCACACGCTTTATCAATTTGCTCATTTATGGATTGACTGTGATTTAGGTGAAGTTCCTTCCAAGATGTCGACCACAGCTCCCACAATTGAGCTTCAAAACTCCACTCTGGGTGACGTTACTTAGTGTTTGTACAGTTCTTTTTTATATAGCCCAATTTTTATCGATCCTTCCATTTTCAATCATTTGATTAGACATGCTCTGGATTTGTGAGTTTAAACTCTATGAATAAATTAAATGACTTAACTGTCACCTTAGATAGATAAGTATTAGATTAGAAGTATATATTAGATAATTAAGTAACAACAACAACAACAACAACAACTAGTTGTTATTTTAAGACATAAAGGTCAGCTGTTCTGGAATAGTTCTTGCAAGAACAGTATTGTTAAGTGCATTTGCAAAACCCATCAAGCAACATGATGAAACTGGCTCTCATGAAAACCATACCAGGAAAGCATGACCAAAACTTACCTCTACTGCAGAGAAGTTCATTTAGAGTTACCAGCCTCAAAGATTTCCAATTTACAGCACTTCAGATTACAGCCGATTACGAATGCTTTACAGAGCATAAGTAGCAGACACATGTCAATATCAAGGTGATTACTGCATATTTTGGATGGTTTCAGCATTGTTTTACAGAGTAGAGAGAAATAAAAATCAGGAAAGTCCAAGGAATTAGAAGGTGTAAAATACTTTTGACTGTGAGTTGAGTTTACATAAGTAATGGCCCCTTTTTATGTTTGAAACTGCTATTTTAGTTTGGTGCAACTACTTACTATTAAATACTATTAATACTATTAAACATCAATTTGAACAATTAATTTGAATTAATGTGCAGCAGGAATTCTGATTTAAAAAAAAGAATAGAGAAACCTTTAGATGTGAATTTTGGTAAAATAAGATAAGCTCTTTTCTAGAAGGAGACTTGGAGGTAGTAATAAAATATGACTGCAGAGACAAAAAACCTCATCTGTTTGTGGGATTACGAGGTCTGACAGGCTGTTTCTGAGCCACAATCCGTACTGATGTTTTACGGCTTGCCACAAAATGAAGATTCTTACGACGAGTCTGCTCTAGACTGACCAACTGATTCTGGAGCACTCCTGAAAATAGAACAAACCTAATCAAGTCTCAAACATAATACAAATATCAATAATCCTTAGAAGAACAAGAGGGTCCTTCACACACTATGATGTAATAGTGCTTGGGCCCCAAATAACCAAGCCCCAGCCACTTTATTAAAATCACTTGCACACCTGCTTATTCATGCAATTATCTAGTCTGGCAATCATGTAGCAAAAGTGCAATACATAATATCATAAGGATACCAGTGCCTCAGTTAGTGTTAACATCTGAAATCTATGTATGAAATATGTTATTTAAATTACTTTAACTATCGCAGGGATGAAGATATAAAATTTCTATTTTCTGGGATCTTAATTTGCAATAGTATATTTTGTACAGAATAATGCAAATAATAACAATAACAGTCAAATCCAGTTTTGCATATGAAAACATCTCATTGATATGAGAGGTCAAAAGAGAACGTCAGACGAATGCAAGCTGATGAAATGACTCTCATACTCTACATCAGTGGTGAGCTGGAAAGCGGATACCTTAAAGAGGATGTGCTACAACAGAACCCAACCTGCCTTGTAGTAAAAGTTTAGGCTGGTGCTGGTGATGTACATATATTCTTGACACACATCTGAATGCCACAGACTACTGTTTACGAGTATCATTGCTTTCCACATGCGTCACTCAACCTTAGTCAACCGTCTTATAATGAGTAATTCCCTGACAATGGTCCATGATACAAAGTACAAGTGATCGCAAATGATTTCTATATATAGAAAGAGTTCGGTGTTCTTCAATTGCCTCCAGAGTCACCAGATCAGCCCTGGGATGCTATTCACAGCATAAAACTACAGCTGGTAAAATCTGCAGCACTTATGCGATTTGTGGAATCCATGCCACAAATATTCAAGGCTCCTACCCAGTATTAGCATGTGTTTCTAATAAAGGGGCCCTTTGAATGTAAGTAATTTATTATTAATGCATCTGTGCAATCAATTATATGAATTGCATTTAACTCTCTGTGATATATTACCCTGTAGAAGCATGTCAGGATTTTCCTTATGGGGGGTGATGGAGACATATGTTCCATCAGAACCACCTAAAGTAAAGAGGAGAAAATGCAAAACGAGGGGTCTTTTTTTTTTTCATTTTAGCATAGTGAAAAATATATTTATTTAAATGTAATGAAAAGCTTTATCTTATTCAAAATAAAGTCTTTAAAAAATAGGAACTTACGATTGATGGTGCATACTATGTAAGTGTTGCGAGGGGTTAATATTTGGCTGGCATAATCCCGGAGGTGTCTGAACATGAACAGCAGTGTCCCCATTTCATCACACAGATCTACTAACTCTGAAACACACACATACACACACAAACAGGTGATTATACTGGAACCCATTTTAGGGATATTGTATCAAGGTGTCTCTTCATGTCTCTTTGTGTCTCTTCGCACCTTTCATTAGGCAGAGCGTAAAACAAATAACATTAATGCTGGATGAGCCACAGGTGTAAGTAGACACCAGCAGGTATGAGTAAACTGCAAGCTTGAAATATTTACATCAAGGTCAGCTGTGAAGATGAGACTCATTACACATTTCTTCACTTCAAGATCATTTACTTTTACCAAGAGTGATTTGTGGTCAGACATGTGTCGAGGAAATTTTGCTATTACAGTACATGATATTCCTGTCAGCACTGTATTTTCTTTTAATAATTCTGCTTGAAAATCCCTCTGAAAATGAAAGTGTATGTTTACAGTTGTAGGGGATGATTTGCAAAAGTTGGTGTTAGGTGTTAAATCTTTTGTATGTCTTGTCTATACAATTCTGAATATTTATTATTTTCTAAACTATAAGGAACTGGTTTATTGCTTACTACAAAAAATGTGCATGCTCTCATTCCTGCTGTATTGTTCAAGTGTGTTACTTAAAGGTGTTTATAAAGAATAGAGAAAAATCTCCAACAACATGTTTTGAATGTGTATACCTACCTGACTTAGGTAATCCTAGCTTGAATCTCAAATACTGCAGCAGGCAAATGATGGAGCAACTTGTGTTGACCAAGAAATCCTTGTTCTCTAAACACATATACTCAAATACATATTTGAATATTTTTCCATAATCAACCAATCAAAAAAAGTTATAGGAATTTTTTTTCCCTATTGCCTTAGTTTCCAGTACATTTCTACAGAGATAGAGAGGATCACAAATGACCTACCATCATGTTTTATGTAAGCAAACATCACAGTAACGTGCAGTAGCAGCCTGGCACACGATGCCTGCAGGTCAGCTTGTCTTTGTCGTGGACTGTAACAGTGACACTACAGGGCAAAGTGATGCCATTTAGCATGCGTGTCATGACAAAGCCCCACTTAAAGGGCCTATGTTCCTATTTTCAGACATTTTCTAGATAATTTCTGTCTACGCAACACAGCCTACATTTTAAATAGTTGTCCAAAGTGCTTTTTTACTGTCTCTCCATGCCACTGATGATTTATCTTCATAAAAACAGCCCTCAATATTTATTAAGATTTAATATTCTACCATGATGCTGAATTCGTAATGCTAATAATTTAAAAGCTGTTGATTAATTGCCTATAACAGAGGCTTTGACAATACTTTGGCTGCATTGCAAATCACAGGTATTTAAAGTATTAATGGATTCAATTGGGCAGCACGGTGGTGTAGTGGTGAGCACTGTCGCCTTGCACCTACAGGGTTAGACCTGCAGATTAGGCTAACTGGCATTCCCAAATTGCCCGTAGTGTGTGAATGTGTGTGCCCTGCGATGGATTGGCACCCTGTTCAGGGTGTACGCCTGGCATGGCTCCAGGCCACTTGCGACCTTGAATACAGGATAAAGCGGTATAGACAATGAGTGAGTGAGGGGACTCAATTGAATACATCATTGTTCCTTTAGTTCGCCGGCATTTGAAGATGTTCTACGTGATCTAAACTTATAAACAGAATTAAAATAGCTGTTATTTAATGAAGAACCAGCAGGTAATCTGTGATATGGTGAAGGATGATGTAAGGCAGATAAAAAGGAAATAATCTCAGGCACTAACTTGTTTCATAAATGTTCCACAAAAACTGTGTGTAATGATAAGATAGAAAGCAATAGAATGTTTTTGTAAGTGGTAAACTTTGCTGTGGTTTAAAAGGAATATGATCTTTTGGGAATAGCTGTTTATTTATTATAAGACAATAATCAACAATTAGAAGATGACATAAGAGTACACCACCAGCTGTTACAGTATAAACACTACCGAGACAGAAAAAAGTAACCATTTCAGAAGGGTCAAATTATCATCATACCTTAAGCTAAGAGAAAAATTAAAGCAATTAAAAAGGGTTGAAATTACTGGATCTGGGTTAGAACTGTCTAATACACTGTTCAAAGCTGGAGGCATAGTGCTGAACCATAAACGTCACAAAAAAATTGGCTAAAAATAAAAAAGAATTTTGACTAAAAATAGTGGAGATAACTTAAATGGTAATATTAATGGTAATATTGGGTTGTTCATTAAAATAAACAATAGACCAAAAAATAAAACTAGACAATGAAACAATCATTATTTGAAAAAATTGTATTTAAAGAAAATATGGCAAATCATTCTTTTACTCTGTAAACATTTGTCTTTTTTAAAGCAGTTTGAATGCTGATAATGTTGATAATGTTAAGCTTGGTGTTGCTGGAGTATGCAGATTCAATTTTGCATAAAGAAATTCCAAAAGGTCGTGTCAGTGGCATGCTGGGCAAAATATTACTTTTTTTTTTTTACATACAAGCACACATATACAGGGATACCTGTTTACATCTTTGTGATTTCTAATTATTTTAGGCATTAAGCATTTGATGTGCACTACGGCGGTAGTCCTGGGTTTGATTCCTGCGTCAGGTCTATGCTCATGGAGTTTTCATGTTGTCCCTGTGCTTGGTGGGTTTCCTCCAGGTTCTCCGCGTTTCCTCCCATAGTACAAAAACATGTAGATTAAGCTAATTGGCATTTCCAAATTGCTTGTAGTGTGTGTGTGGAAGTCCTACCAAAGTCATACAAATAAGAATAAATAGAATGATCACCATTGACCTTCACAGTCCCTAGTTGGACTGGATGGATGGATGGATGTGCATTATGTCAAAGTGGGTTAATGCAGTGTTTCCTCCAAACGGTAAACACTGAAAGAAATAGTCAAAGACTTCTTTATTTTCATACCATCCTACTGTATGTATTTAACATATTAGTCATGCCTCCTTCCATAAAAATCCAAAACAATGTGAAATTTAACAACACCAACAATTATATCCATAATAGTTAAACATCCACACCCCCATTTTTAGGGGCTCAAAACTAATAAAACAATAGGCTGGCAAGCAGTTGCTTGGGCGCGTATGGCCTGTTCTCTCGTTACTTCCTGATTAATCAACCAAATAAAAGAATTGGTGGTTCAAAGCATTACATATGAATTTGGTAAATGTTCACTAAAACTTTCATCATTAGGTCCTAAGAGGTATCTATGCAAGTGAATGAGGCTATCATTAGGCTGAAAAAACATCATCAACAACAACAGCAAGCATCAGAGCGATAACAAAAACATTGGGAGTGGAAAATACAACAGTTGAAAACTTTTTTAAAAAGAAGGAATTACCTGGCAAACTCAGCAACAGCAAAAGGCCTGGAAGACCACAGAGGACAACTGAAGTGGATGACCCCAGAATTCTGTCCATTCTGATGAAGAAGAACGCTTTCACAAAATTTAGCCAAGCCAAAAATACCCTTGAGGTTGTCAAAGTCTACAATCAAGAGGCGGCTTGATGAAGTAAATACAGATGTTTCACAAGGTGCAAATCATTGGTAACGATCAAGAACAGAAATTCCTGATTAGACTTTACTAGAAAGCTGCCTTATTCTTTGGACTGACAAAAACAAAATTAGCTTTGACCAGAATGGAGAAAAAAGAACAACTCATGATCCAAAGCTCATGATCCATTATCTGTCAAACATGGTGGAGACAGTAGTATGGCATGAGCGTATATGGATGCTTATAGAACCAGGTCACTGATGTTTATTGATGACCTGACCACTTGGTCATGTCCATGGTTACCAGACTGCAAAGGATTTTCCATTCCTTTCATCCAAGTATTAAAGGCAGTCCTTATGTTTGTAATTATGTTAGTTTGGTCCATGATTTATGAACCCCCACCACACTTGGACAATGCCATCTCCACCACACTCCACCTTGCCCTCACACACCTACACACGAAAGACACCTACGTTCATAAGCTGTATATAGATTTCAGCTCCGCATTCAACACTATCATCACCCAACACCTGATTGGGAAGCTGAGCCTGTTGGGCCTGAACACCTCCCTCTGTAACCGGATCCTGGACTTTCTGACGGGAAGGCCTCAGTCAGCACCGATCCGGAACTCCAGCTCCAGCTCCACCACACTGGGTACTGGGACCCGCCAGGGCTGTGTGCTCAGTCCCCTGCTGCTCACAACTGTGTAGCGACTCACAGTTCCAACCACATCATCATTGATGATGACACGACCGTTGTGGGTCTCAATGACGAGTCAGCATACCGAGAGGAAATGCAGAGGCTATCAGACTGGTGTAAAGACATCAACATGTCTCTGAACATCGATAAGACAAAAGAGATGGTTGTTAACTTTAGGAGGACACAGAGCGACCACTCAGCTGAGTATCACTGGCTCCTCTGGGGAGATTGTAAACAGCACCAAATTCCTGCATGGAGAACCTCACCTGGTCCCTCAACACTACCTCCTTGCACAAGAAAGCCCAACAGCATCTTTTGTTCCTGAGAAGGCTGAGGAGGGCCCAGCTTTCACCACCGATCCTTACCACCTTCTATAGACGGACTATCGAGAGCATCCTGAGGAGCTGCATCACTGTCTGGTTTGGGAATTGTGCCATCATGGACCGCAAGATCCTACAGCGGAAAGTGAGGACAGCAGAGAAGATCATCAGGGACTCTCTGCCCTCTATCGATGACATCTACACCACACGCTGCATCTGCAAAGCCAACAGCATTGTGACTGATCGGACACACCCATCAAACTCACTCTTGCCATCTGGAAAAAGGTACCGATGCATTCGGGCACACACATCCAGACAGCTTCTTTCCCCAAGCCATCCGTCTCCTCAACAAAAAGGGACTGGACTGATAAACACACACACACACACACACTACCTCAGATTAACTCAACTACCTCAAAACATTGAGACTGGACTGATAAATCAACACATGTGCAACACACTGATCAACAACCCACAACTATTGTACACACCAACCTGTAAATGCTCTTTTGCATAATATTCATTACTTGTTCATTTGCACAAACTATTTTTATCTTTGCTGCTACAGTACTTATAAGGAACGTTTACTTCTTACTGTTTCTCCTCCCACTACCTCAACTCATTACCTCATTACCACAAAGTATTGAAATGTCATGTTGTCACTTTGTCGCTCTTGTTTGCACATTTTCACATGCACTTTATGCTGTCTCTTTTATATAAAACTTAGATAGTTTTTCTGTTAACATGAAATGTCTATCTGTCCCGTCTCAGGTAGCCAGCTAATTCGTTTTTTGTTAACTTATGTTGATAATTTATGTTGGATGTAGTACCTTGGTCCTGGAGGAACGTTGTTTTGTTTCACTGTGTACTGAACTGTATATGGTTAAAATGACAATAAAAGCCTACTTGAACTTGAACTTTTGTCAAACCACTTGAATTAAAGCCATAAGTCTTGACTTCACTCACATACTGAGTGTTTCATTTCTTTCAAATTCAATATGGTTACAAAGGCCAATTGCCAAAAAAAAGTATCTTCGTTCCAACATTTATGGACGATGTATGTGACTGTAAGTAGATAGATAAATAGAGGCGGCATGGTGGCTTAGTGGTTAGCACTAAGGTTAGGTCTTCCAAAGATACCGTCTTCTTGCATCTCCAGGTTCTGGGTTCGGTCCCTGCCTCGGGTCTGTGTGCATGGAGTTTGCATGTTCTCCCCGTGTTTAGTGGGTTTCCTCCAGGTACTCCAGTTTCCTCCCAATGTCCAAAAACATGCAGATTATGCTAATTGATGTTCCAAATTCCCTTGGTATGTGTATGTGTGCCCTGCGATAACTTGGCACCCTGTCCATTGTGTACCCTGCCTCGTGCCCTAAGTCTCCCTGTATACAGGATAAAACGGTATAGATGAGGAGTGAAAACAGATAGATTTATAGAGTGACATGTAAACAGTAACAGCATTGATATTAACACGATATTGAGTCACCATGCTGTGTTGAATCCAGTGCATAAACACATATGAAAAAATTCAAGTCAGGGTAACAGAAAAGAAAGTGGAAGGAGAAAAGAGAGGGCGACAATTGCTCACTCAGTTTTTTACAGCTAAAAAGCGTTCTTTTTATTTATGTTAGTGTTTCCATCTTCATGCAATTCAAATAAATCTGTTAATTTCAAGTTTGTAATTAATGTTAATGTTACTATAAAGTCAAGTTTGCTAACCTGATATAGTAAACCCACTTTATAATAAACTGTAAACCCAGACCTCTGAGTATTCAATTATAAAAGGAGTTTACTACTTTGTTTTAATTGTACCCTGAAGTTGGAGAATGCTCACATAATTCATGTTCGCTATATAAATGAGCTCTACCCTGCTGTATCTACCCAGCTTCAGCAAGCCTGATGTCACTCTCTCCCCAAATGCAACTCCCAGCTGAAGAAGGTATCACCAGCAGTTTTAGCTTAACACTGACGTAATTGGAAAGCTGCCTGGTGTTTTCACCAAGTAGCTTCGCTTTATCCAGCAGTGAATCAGTGGCATGACTTGATCCCTTCTGTGGTTGGAATAAAAAACCTTTAGACATAACTCTGCTCTAATTACACCAGAATTAATTCCCTACATACTTTCATATTACTGACACTTATTGATGAACACTGATAAGACATAATGTATGTTTTGATTGAATTAAGCATATTTTTATAGCTCAAACATTAGGGTATACACCAATCACCTGGGGTAATTCTAGCCACAATAGAAAGGCACCTCAACACCCAGTGCACCACAGCTTTCTGAATATGGGGTTTAACTGGTAAAGAGTTCAAGGTTGTTGATCCAGTCCCCATATTCCCCAGACCTCAATCTGACCGGGCATCCTTGGAATGCGCTGGACAAACAAGTCTGATCCATTGAGGCCCTTATTTGAAACCCAAGTAGCACTGCAGCACTGATGTCCCCAAGGAGTCTTGGTGTCATACGCCAAGGGGCCACAGCTGCCTCAGTGGAACAATTGGCTTTAAAAAAAATGGGCTTCATTATTTGCATATCTCTAACATCATCCTTGTTAAAAAATTTAACACAGTGTTGATTTGCTCATCTTCATCACTACTGAATAAAACACCAATATTCTTTATACATGTTTATCAAACATGTTTTTTGCCAGTACTCCTAAGTTAGTTAATAAAATATTAGCCTATTTTAAATAAAAGAAATATGATTTGTTTTCATTTAATTGAAGGAAATAAAAAAGAAGAAAATTCTCCATCTGGTTAAATAACTCTTTTGTGGGCGCCCCCCACCCACAGACGTTATCGAAGACCTCCTTCACCCTACACAAGTAAACCGCACTATTTTCACTTTCTGTGTACAGTACCTAGCAGTTTCCTGGAGGGCTAGCTTAGTAAAGCTAGATGCAGTTGGTCGACTCGAAACATACATTATAGGTGCGAAAATACATTATATTAAATGTACACTATATATAGGTTTATTTAGCATACACACTTTAGATGCAAGGGATTGAAAATGTAGTTACTTTTGATCAATAGTACTTGCATTTGGCATTTATTCTGATTACTAGAACTTTCTGGGAAATTTTAAAATGATTTTTTAAATTATGTTTAGCTTGAGAAACAGACCAGACACATTATCTCTACATGGAGGAAAGTAAGTAGCGCCTTTTAGGCTGTCAGCAGGTTAGATTAGGACCAGATTGTCAGCAGGTCCTTGTCAGTTTTAAGTCTGATCTAAAACTATAAGCTATGTTGCCTAAAATAAGAGCATCACCTTCCTGCGTGGGATGTTATCTATTTCTTAAAAGGATAGATTTGATCAGAATAGCTATCCAATTAGCGAGAAAGCCTGCACTGTTGTAGAAGCACCACTTGAGCATCCAAAAGAAAATATAATAATAATAATAATAATCAAATCAAGTACTCTTCAGTTATTTATTCAAAATCAAGTACCCATGACATCTGTTTAAAAATCAAGCCTTTCAAAGACTTCCAAGCAAAACCTAGTGCTAAGAGGCATAAAGGTTTTTGCTACAGCACGCCTGCATCAAGGCTGAGGTTGTGCGTCACCATCACAAACATGCTGAACAGAAAAGGAACTCATTGTAATCCAAGGCAGGATGAAGAACATGAGCGTCCAAGACTGCCAAAATTTACTTGGATAATCTTCAAGCATCACATTCAGAACTAGGAAAATTAATGTTTAGTATCAAAATTATGAAATCTGATCTTTGTATCCTTCAATAAAAGCATCAGTCAAATAAAGTAAAGATATATTTAAATCTTTCAGTTGACTTGGAGTAATTAAAAACAACAAATGTGTACAGTAGGGTTTAAGAGGCAGGCTGCTTCATAGGAGCATCCGCAGTTTTAGTCTTTAAAGTGGGACTTGGTTCACATACAACACATGGAGACTCTGTGTAATCAGGCTCGAAAGCCTCCTTCAGCTCTCGGGAGATATAAACCCAGCTCTGAAAGAAAAAGGGTTGAAAATGATGTGAGGGATTTAAATTTAGTTATTATAGAATAATTAAGAATCATTACGGAGATAGATACCTCAACATTGCCATTATATTTCTTAAATAAATCCTGTAGGCTCTTGCTTGGGTCAGGTACCACAGGAACGAAAACAACTTTAATCCTTCAAGTAACAAGGGAAAGACTTAAAAGAAGAAAAAAAACAACAGCAGCCAAAACATTAATACAGTAAATACATGTGTAAATCTGTGCATCTGCCTTACCGTTCACTATAATACAACAGCAAAGAAAGGCTGATGAGGATAATGACTCCCAGAACAGACCCCAACACATGCCAGTACACCTGCGGCTGTGATGTATTCGTTACATCTGGAAAGAAATATGGTTAATGCAAGTTTGTGGGGAGGATATTGACTAGATAAAAATGACAGTTTTTAGCATTGACATAGTGAACATCTGCACACACTGGAAAGCTTGAGGTTATTCCACTGCACTGGATCGGTCCAATCATTCAAAATATCAGAAGCGCCACATCTGTCTGACATTCTGCTTTGTACTTTAAACGTATAAACAACGCCACTGGAGACAAGGGACAAGCAGTATGAATCTGGTTCCTTTGATTTAATTATCTGTTTAGGACAGAAAGACAGAAGTCATATTATTCATGTGAAAGAATGTGCCAGTGGCATGAAACACTAAAAAGCAGAAAATACCAAATTTCATCTTTAAAGAAAGCAGCATCACAGTAACGAAAGTGACAAATTTTCATTATATTAAAGCCTTTAGTTGTTTTTGTATTTATACTCCACTATGTATAACCTTTTGACTCATAGATATCAATCAGTCTATAAGTGATGGTGCAGGTAAATTTAATTTACTGACAATGATGGAGCTTGTAAGAATAACGTTACAGCCAGAGACTGGACATCTCTAGATTAAGGCATTAAGGCTGCTTACCTTCCATGGGCCAGAGGCTTTCTTATAGCCTACCACATACTCCACACATTTTTGAGACGTGATATTATTCCTTATCCAAGTCACACAGACTGCTTCGCCTTTTTTCTTTGCGGACAGGTTATAGGGAGGGCTAAGCTTCACTGGCAACACAAACAGCACATGATGCATGAGCAATCTCTGCAGTCTTAGGTTGGTCATAATGTTTATTGCTTGTAAGCTGTATTTAATGCACAAAACATCATTCATCATGAGTTCTCAAAGCTTTTACACCAACTTCTACTTATGCTTTTACAATTCAAATAACTGGCTTATGTTCAGAAATTATTCGACAAACTTAATGTTGCTGTCTACATAGCAGGTGTTTTATTTAAAGTTAAATCATATAATTTTGGATAACAAATGCGGCCATATATATATATATATATATATATCTGACCGGGGGGGAAAAAACAGAAATGTGGCTTGTAACGTGAACGTATCCTTTGAGTGTTCTTTTTTTTTTTGAGCGGTTAAAAAAAGACCTGGTTAAAGGTTTTGATACAAGTTTTGTGTGTGGTTAGAAGGTAGTTTGTTGCTGGCTAAACGTTAAATCCTGGTTTTTGAGCATGTCTGGGGTGGATTTTAATGGGTTAATTATTTTTTATTGACATTTTTAAGCCATTCGATGTGGCGTTTTTTGTTTTCCAATCATATCGAGGTCAACTTTTTTTCTAGAGCACTCAGGAGACCTGGCTGAACGTTTTGATGTTGCATGGAGATGAATGCAAAATTGAGGGATATACGGCCATCTAGTGCAACTCCAAAAAACATGGATTTTGGGAAAACCATTGGTTCTTTTTCCTTAGAAAAGGATTAAACTTTGAACTTCTAATTAAAAAAAAAAAAAGGTTGTAAAAATATATGCACAACCTGTATTTTTGTCCAGAGTTTTGGGGCTTGAAAAATAAGTACCCCTACTAATAATAGCAGCTCCTACTAATAACTCTTGTTACTAATTTGCTTCACCGTAACAAAAGGGGAAAAAAAAAGCAAACTGTACTATGCTTAGGGATCATTAGGTCCTCTGTGAAAAACATGGGCTTGGAGTGTTTTAAAACAGTGGATTCTTTTTATCTAATCCCAATTAAAATTTTAACTCTGACATGCTCTTACCTCTTGGTTTTAGCGCTGCATAATCTTTACAGATTGTCAAATTTCCTCCAACATAGAGATTTGTTTGGAAACGATCAAACCGCTTTATCGGGATCTTAGGAAACATCCTGCATCCTACATTCTGACCGTCCTCCTGGAGGTACTCTGTACACTCACGGACTGATTCACCGAAGAACCTGAAGAGCGAGAAATGCATTAATGCACCTTCATCCACGTCAACAATAAACAGAGATACAGTGGGTGAAATAAGTATTTGAACCCCTACAGATTTTCTAAGTTTGCCCACTTACAAAGAAATGAAGGGTCTATAATTTTTATCATAGGTTTATGGTAAA
>JAQQZT010000002.1:16852164-16865889 GCA_030068275.1 Clarias platycephalus | reverse complement strand
AGCAGAAACACCTCAATATCAACTGTTCAAAGGAGATTAATGCATTTTTTGGACGCCTTCAGCATTCCTTTACAATGAACCATCATGGAGTTAGAAAGTGTTCTAAAACTTTTGAATGGTAGTGTGTATGTGTATATATATATATATATATATATATATATATATATATATATATATACATACACACACACACATTGATCAGCCACAGCATTAGCACCACCTGCCTAATATTCAGTATGTCCCCCATAATGACCTACTGTATGTGTCATTATTATTTTGGTTGACCAGTTTTCCTTCCTTTTCCTTTGGATCTCTGTTGGTAGGTCCTGACCAGTGTTGTGGGATGTTACTTTTTAAAGTAACTACTTACATTACCAAATTACTGTCTTCAAAAAGTAATCAGTTACATTACAGCATTACTTTCTGATAAAAGTAACTAGTTAGAGTAGTTTTCCAATGCAGAAAATTAAAACTCCTTTGTGATTCCTCATGCATGTTGTTTTAGTCAAGACCTTTATAATAATCAAAATAAGTAATTTTTTTTAACCTTCATCTTTTCTATGATATATTGAGCAACAGATACCAGTGAAAATAATACAACGGTTTAGGTGGAAAAATAGGGTAAAAAAATGTTTTAAATAAAATTTTAGTTAAAGCATCTCTTGCTTTTTGGAGCCTAACAATATTATACATTTTGATTTGGCAATCATATTCCAGTGTTCCTTGCAAAAATCCTCAGAATCTATCAAACTGCAAAGTCCTCTTTTAGCCATCCCACAGATTTTCTTTAGTATTTTAAGCTGGGCTCTGACTGGGTCAATGCAAACACTGATCATCTTCGTTCATTCCTTTGTTAAATTGGGCTTGTGCTTTGAAAGTCAGATGTCATTTTTATCATGCTGGAAGATTACATACTTTTCATCTTCAGTTGTTGAACATAACACATTTTAACACATGGTTAGGAATTTCATTTTTTCCCCACCCTACCCTGAAGAATATTAGATGCATTGCATGGCATAACCTGTACCTATCAAATATTCCTGCAGCACCTTGGAAATCTCCCTAATGACAATAGGAATATCTCAATGGAAATCCCCCAAATATTTTTTTCTTCTTGTCTTCGTTAATGTTGGAGAAACATTTCGGTTTACGTAATGTCACTGTGGTGCTACATTTTCTCCGCGTTAATCATGGCCTTCAGTGTTCTCTAGTACAGCTAATGTTTTAGCAATTTTATTTTATTTAAAAAAAAAAAAAAAAAAAAAAAAACATTGTACTTGCTCTGTAAGCTATTTGTAGAACATTGATTTAGTGTTCAGATAAAGATGTCAAGAAAATCCTAAATGAAAAATATTATTTGGTTAAACAGAATCACTTAATCGAAGACAGCTTTAGGATGGATACTTTTCGAATTGAGTTTGACATTTAGATTTTTAAAAATTAAATTACAAGCAATAAGGTTACTAAATGCAATTTTAAAAATTTGGCAATACTTTTCTTACCAGATGATTTAGTCTTTGTGATAGTGTTTTTTGTATAGTCCTTAATCTGCTACTTGGCATTAAAGAAAAACAAATGTGCGAATCTGAGCTGATACCATGATGTTGGTTTATGTGATGATCATAACGTGAAACGCATTAACATCCTGCACAACGTTCATAAAAATTCTCAGCGTAAACCTGTATTTTCACTGTTCAGTTGCCTTTGCTATCTCTGCTATATTATGGTAGACTGAAAATCTAATTAGTGGAAGTGCGTACATGATTGAGAGAGAGAAGAGAAATCGAGGAGGCGGGGAAAACGAACTCCACTTACACAAGTTTGAAAGTGTAATTGTTTAAGGCGTCATTAATGCTCCATTTCAGAAACAATGCATACTGTCACAAAAAGCAAAAAGGCCAATGGAACATTAAAAAAAAAAAAAAAATCAATATGTATCCATCTTTGTAATTAAACATTTTAATAAATATACTATCATAAGAGGGGAAAAGCATACATACTGTAGTCTTAAAAAATAAAACAGAAGAAAAGCAAAGTTAGATGGTCCAGGCCTCAAACCTCTGTAATGGCTATCATTTTAAAAGTAGATATCAAACATAAAATGTTAAAAGAAATCCTGGGGATGTACAACTGAGCACCGTCAGCATTTTACAGGTCGCAGAAATCCTGCTCATAGATAATGTAGTTCCCCCTCTAAGAAAATAGATATTAATAGCCCTGTCACATTTGGCCCTGTTTCCAAAGTCCTCTGCCCTCCCACTGATGCTCATCATGCAGTTCCCAAAAACACCCAGTATACTGTATATATACTGTATTATATATGTGCTCTACAATACAGACACTGATGAAAGTCAGATTTCAAAGTCCCTGCTTCACGCTGCAGCAAAACCAAGGCTTGTCAGGTGACCTCGTCAGTCAGTTCAAACTCGAGTTCAGACGGCTCAGTGACACTGGTGTGGCTCATGGGGTCAAAACATCACTGAAGCAGACACTGGTTCAAAAGGGCCTCCTGTCAGGTGCAGTGGCTACAGAAAAAAAACCGCACCAAATCAGTTATTTTAGTAGTGCAGAGAATATAAAAGTATAACCAAACAGATCTTTTGCATATAACACAACAGAAATATGACAATTAAATGTAGTAAATTGGGTTAAAGTATCAATCAGCATTTTCACCTACAAAGAAAGCGAATAACACTATGTAGAAGTATGTACTAATACCAATAACATTGGCTCTCAAAATGGGTCCGACTATTCAGGCATTATAAAACTTTTAAACGATCACTGCATTTAAATAAATCTAACAACAAATAGCCTATGAATAATTTCAGTTTAGAGATAATGTGTGCTCTCTGCAGGTAGCATATAAAAGATAAAAAGCTTTATTTGTACAATAAATAGCCAAAATTCCAGTGCACACATTTAAATAATGAGTAATATTTGGATAACTGGATTATATTCATATAAATCTGCACTAAGGGGGTCAGTGGAATACATTTCACAGTTGAGCAGACGCTGGCAGCAAAACTTTTAAGTCCAAACAAACCCCTTAAATGTTCAGTGTAGGGACAGCAGCGAGTTCGAGAATATCTTAAAATTCAACTGCACCAAGACTAAACTGAACCATTATTCATTACATCATACAATAAAATTATTTTTAAGTCATTCTCTAATTTGTGAATATTCATGGGGAGGGGAATAAGTAAAAAAAAAAATTAGAAGTTAGTAACAAACAGAACAGTAGCACAGATTGTGTTCCAATAAAAACAGGAAGCACATGCTCAAATTGTCACTCAGGACATTGGATTTTCCTCTTTGTTTGCTGGGAATCTCCCTGCTCTGTTGTTTCGGACACTGGTCTAGACTGCGCTGCTTCTTCACGCCCCACCAGTCCTTCGCTATCCTCAGACTGGAGTTGTTCATGCCGCATTCTTTGGCCGATCTAATGATAACAGAGCTAGGCATGCCCCCGAGGTGCAGTCGGTCTGGAACTTCTCATGAACCAAACTTTAAACACTAAAACGAGATTACATGGCTGTAGTTCACTGTGCGTCATGTGATCACAAATTTGTAAAAGGAAGCTTAAGAACTCGTTTTAATTCAAAACTAAAGATTCTACACATCTAAACTTGCATACAGAAGTTTAAAACAGAACGTGACAAACTTGGCATAGGAACATGTAGAGTGACATTTCCAGTGTGGGAGTGAGAATTTCTTAAATTAAAATGCTACAGTTACAGGACAAACTGATTCCCCAAAGCTTGAATTGCAAAGTAAGGTAAATATTCAATGGTAGAGCTGGGGTGGGTGTGTATGAGAATATTGTGATTCTTTGTCAGGACAGAACATGCATGACCACACTTTTTACAGAATAATTTTCTCTTTTGTTTTTATTAACATGTTTGCATTCGAGGTGGTAAAACACTGCCATTCCCCCAAGTGGTGTGCCCTAAACTAGTCACACATACAGCAGAGCATTCTGTGTTCTAGGAGCAAATTAGCAGCCAAGCTTGTTTGGAATTGTAAAAATATTTAACACAAATTAACATTGAATCAGGAATTTATTTATTTTTAATTGAGATACTAAAAGAATTGCTAAACTAATCTGATGGCCCCTGATGATTTCCATCCCTACTCAACAGTAATATACTTTTTTTGAGTTATTATTAATATTTTAAGTTTTAAATTCACCCCCCACCCCCCGATTCTGGGGTTTTATTATTAGTTTGTTTCAGTAGTTTTTTCTGATTTGGTTATTTTATCCTGGTCCGGTGTGTGAGAAAGGCTCACGAGTGAGTGAGTGAGATTACTGTAGTCATTGTTTAGCTCTCTGTACTGCACAGCTTTATAAACAATACGAGGAAGATGCTTCCTGAATTTCCCCTTCTTCCCATCCATGACCATAAGGATTCACAGATAGCCTAGTTCTGCCCTACATGCTTTATCTGTGCTATTCTGTTCTTACACAAGTTTCAAGCATTTGTCTCAGTTGAAAATTTTACAAGTAAGCACCTCTTCCTCCCACACGCTTACGTTTTACTGGCATTAAAGAAAGCTCAAGAAGACAATTCAAATAATGAACAAAAATGGTCACAAAAAAAAAAACTGTGTATTGATTTAATTTCCTTAGTTCCTCAATGCCTAAAATTTCCTGAAGAAGGGCTGTCTAAATCATTCTAGTCTCATGCTTTAGTGAGTCAATGCTCTGATGTAGGCCTATTTGCATTTAGTATAGCAGGAGTTTGAGCAAGGCATGTGGTCTTTCTTCCACAAGTCCTGTCTCAATTTGCATAACTGAAACTGATAACTGTCAATTTTTACTGCCATACTTGCCACCCGTATACATGGATTTGACCACATTTAGCCTCTACACTGCTTTTAGCGATCAGTTGAATAATTTTTGGTGCCAAACAAAAATCAGCAGGCCTTTTTAAACCAATAAAGTCCAATCCAAAACCAATTATTTCAAACTAAAAGGAGCCTGGTGATAAATTGTGCATGGCTTGGATGGGGTTTTGCACAGTCAGAAAGCACCGCATCAATAGGACCCACATACTGTACCTGTGGAGTGTGCGGTAAGGCCAGGGACCTCACTGCATCACACACGCCGTGCAGCACTGCTCCTGTTTCTCCGGCAAAGTGGCATAGTTCATCTGCCTCACAATTTCAGCAAAGAGCTCGTCCACCATGGTCTTGCTCTTAGCTGAGGTCTCGATGAAGGGACAGCCCCATTCCTGCGCCAGGGCTCGGCCGTCGGAACCGGCGACCTCCCGCTCGGATTCCAGGTCCACTTTATTGCCCACCAAGATGAGAGGAACTTTCTCAAAGCGCTTCACTCGAACTATCTGGTCACGCATCGGTCTGATGTCCTAGTGAGAAACATGACAGAAGGGGAGACAATCAGTCTAACAAACCTTTAGGACATGGTGCATTTATAGTACAGGTACATTTGGGGGGGGGGGGGGGTATTTATGTAATCACATTCACTTCCGGTTGCTTGATCATAAGCAATACTTTTTAAACAAAAAGCCAAACTTGAGTGTGATTGAAGCAGAGCTCACCTGAAACGACTGCTGATTTACAAGGCTGTAGACTAAGATGAATCCTTGGCCGTTCTTTATATAAAGATCTCTCATGGAGGCGAACTGCTCGGTTCCGGCGGTGTCGAGGATCTCCAGCACTGAAGGGGACGAGTCTACCTCGATCTCTTTCCGATAGAAATCCTCGATGGTCGGGTCGTATTTTTCTATGAATGTGCCGGTGACAAACTGAACGGTCAGGGCGGACTTGCCCACGCCGCCGCTGCCCAACACCACCACTTTATACTCCTTCATTTGGGACTGGGCGCAAAAACACTGAGCCAATCTCGGCTAGCTAACTAGCTAGCTAGCTTTAGCTGCTTCCCCACATAAAGCAAACAGGCTGGTAAATTAACCCACTTTAAATTCCCACCTTTAAATCTGGTCTTTTTAAAAAAAAGTGTTGCGACTACTTGTTGTTTTCTCTCTCTCTCTCTTTGTGCTCTGATGTGTCTGCCAGGCCGGCTAAGTGTGCTATTAAGCTAAAACCAAAACGCCCCTGCTCCATCTATGTTCGAGTTTTGATTTAAATTTTGCGCAGTGCCGCTGCGTAAGTGCACATGGTTTTTTAAAAAAAGGCGAAATATATACACATAAAAAAAACCTTTCGCTGACAGCTTGTTTAAAGACCTGTTAGCTAAAGTCGTAGGATATAAAGCGCGTTTGTGGTTCCTGCCATTTTGGCGTCCATGTGAATGCACTAGCTATGGAGCCAGCTAGCGTCCTGCACTCATTCGGAGCTAACAGGCTAAACAAGAAGAAGCGAAAGGGAAAAAAAAGTCTGTCGCTGCACATTTACAGAATCTTCCCCAGGGAACCGTGTGCAGCGTCTCTTTTACAGCTGGGGAATTGTGCTAAACACAATTATTTGTAGTTTATATTAAAACAAATTTAACAATCCAGCGCTTGCTTTCTCTCCTCAGCCTGTTCTGGCCTCTCCCTCCCGGCCCGCCACCACACTGTCCTCCCCTCTGCTCCTTTAAACGAGCACAGGCGCTCTGTCCGAAACCACACACTACCACACTACATAGTAAGCAACCTACAGCAGGACCCAGAGTCGCCGAGCTGCGCCACCTACAGCACGCACACTACTTAGTGCTCTAGTATTCTGTTTAAGATTTAGCATCATCCCGAACTCGTCAGTGTCTTTTGTCAATTCGCTTTATATCAGCGTTCATCGCTAATTTTACCTGAAGCTTCGTTTACAGGTCGTTTTTGTATAAGAGAAACGAGTTACTGTAGCTCGTTTGTTTGCTGTGCAGTTTGTCAGATTCCTCACCCCAGTCTCTACCCCATATGTTCCCGCCATAGTAGACTGACTGGATATTATTAATGCAGTGGATAATTCGCAGTACAGCAGTGACACTGACGATGTATCACGCCTTGTTGGGCAGATTAGGCATATATCAGCACATTAATGTTCTTCCATTCAGTGACAAGTGTGTTCCTTAGACTATGGATCTGCTTTTGACTGGATATTTTGTGTTGGTGAATAATTGTGAATCTAACCGTCTGTGCCAGCTGCTAAACCTGTGGCATCTCTCTCTCTCTCTCTCTAAGGAATTGAACCCGGATCCTGATGGTGCAAGGGCATAATTCTAACCACAAAGCTCAGAGAGAGAGAGAAGGTTCGATTCCCGCCATGGCTTCAGTGTGCATGGAGTTTGCATGTTCTCCCATGCTTGATGGGTTTCCTCTGGGTGCTCCGGTTTCTCCCCCAGTCCAAATAAATGTCATGTGAATGACAATCGGGTGTCAAGCTGGCAACTCAACCCCTTAAGTAACTGACATAGATACTACAGATATATTTCCAGGTTGGGGAGAATCCATCGCCCGATATGTTGTAATGTGGATGGCAGGCGAATGGACACAAATCCAAAGTAGGAATTATGAAACCCAAAAATATCTATTGATTAACTTAGCAATTAGTAAAGATGGTTTGACCAGATCTGCCTGTGCTTTGCTGGACTTGTCAGCAGGAAGGTGATTAAAATCCCAGCAACATTTTTTGTTGCACCTGAAACGAACACCAGCTAAGATACGGTCAATAAATTTTATATTTACCAAGTCATCTGTATATGGTAGGTTTATCTCATAAACTGGCCAATGTGTAGATAAGTGGAGCAAAAAAAAAAAAAACAGCCACAGAGGCAATAATACCTGTGCAAGTGTGTAAGGTTGTGTTTCTAAAAGGTCTTTACGAGCTTTACTCAATAGTGAATAGCAGTATCCTAAAGCCATTGGTCTTAATGGACATGAGTCAGAAAGGGTGCCAGGTTATCACAGGGCACCATGTGCACACACATTTATACACTCAATCACACATAAGGGTGATTTAACACTGCCAACCCACCTACCGGGATGTATGTGGGGGGTGGCAGAGGAAGAAAACCTGTAGGAAGTCCACACAGACATGACAAGTTTTGCATGTTCTCCTCACGTCTCCTCCAGAATAGAGACACTGTTATATGATGGAATGTTTAAAAATATTATGACATTTTACATTATATGACATCAGTTACATTTAGGTTTCACCTGTTGTCTCCAAAGAAAATGACAACTTCTTAGAAAATGATGAACTCTCCAGAGTTTTCATTTAAGTGCTTTATTAAAATGTCAACCAAAAAGAACAGATCATGTAAGTATGTATATTTTCTATACATTACTATAATCATAAAAGGGATTGGCAATAAGCACAATTTTTTTAGCACATACAAGCACAACACGCTAAATAGAAAGAGAAGCATTTCATATAAAGAGTCAGGGGATTCAGGCTTGTCCTACAGTGGGGGAAAGAGGAATCATCAACATATGGCTTCGAAAAAACAATGTGGACATTCTTTAAGCTGCTTCTGATAGAAAGCACTTATTCTGCGTTTAATAAAACTACACCTGACTGACGCCCTTAAAGGGACAAAACCTCAAATCTTCGACAAGACACTGCATTTACATTTAAATCCATAGCATTTTACAACATAAATATGAAACTTAATCCTATACACACATTTTTTTATGGCAATACCGGCAACATCGATTTCCACACAGACTTAAATATGATGTGATTAAATATGAGTGATGGATTCTTTTGGATAAAAATGAAATAATCAACAAAAAAAAGCACGATCTTTACAGAATGTCCAGGCACAGTAAGGTGGACAGCAGAAGGGCGTTAGTAGTTGTTTTCTTCCTTCCTCTATTTAGCACAGTGGTCAAAAGTGTCCTTTGATTGCATTTATTTATTTTCAGCATGTTCTGTAAATCAGGACTTAAGATATCAAACTTTGTGCCAAGTCCACTTTATAGTTAGAAGGTTTGGGACCAGTTTGTGGTCCAAAGGTGCAGGAACCGACATAGACTCAGTCTCTCCCTCACTACTAGGACAAGTGCCATGGCAACAAAATTCTTGGCTTCCAAAGCAACTCTAGACCACAGAATGTACAAGATATCTCCAGGTTTCACTGTGTTAATAGGATTTTGTCTTGAGGAAATGCACCGAAATATTTAGAATTATTGATCAGGTTTTGGGAATGTGTGAGTGTTTGAACACTGAGAGGAAACCAAATACAGACACAGATATGTAACTTAAACTCCTTTTTAACCAGTTGCAATGCTTTCCCGCTGTAATCTGACCCTGATGTTGGTGGTGTGTCCTGTATTCGGATGATGGTCAGCCCTCCTTCCTTACAGGCAGGAGAAAAGGGTTTGGCTGCCTGTTATACCGTTTGCAGCCGGAAGGGGGCAGAACTTCACCGGTACAGATGTCACATGAGCTAAAATCCCAAAGCAGTTCCATTTTGAATCCCATTTCTTTTCAGCTCTTAGCATCATGAACACATTAAATAATAATAATAATAATAATAATAGTAGTAGTAGCAGAATATATTGTGACACTAAATAGACAATTTACAGCGAAGAATAAACAAAGACGAGCAAGCTATTTATTCTTTGGTTTCTTAGATGCAATGCATCACCTGCATACAATTTGGGGGCCATGCTTCTTTCCAAACACCACCAACACAGTTAAGGATCAGATATAAACAGCCTCAGTGCTTGGCGTAATAGGCTTATTTTTGTAAACTACAGCAAACTATAAAGCGTCTTTTCATTTTCATCTGTTTTATCAGCAAGCAACAACATGCTTATGGTGAGTAAAAAGGGCATTAGCAAAACAAAAACAAAAAAAACATGGAAAGAATCCCTCGCATTTCTTGAACAACCTAGTAGAAGGATAGATGTTTACCTGTATTCCGAACAATACAGTTATTTCATTTGAACAGGTTTTTCAATATATATATATATATATACGTCTATATATTTGTTTTTATCTATGCATATTCAAAATAAATTCTGAATATCTTTACTCATTTATGTACATAAGTGCAAACGAGGTGAAGGACACACATTCGTACACTGATGGGGGCACAACAGGTCCCAGCACAGCTGGGCTAAAGGCTGGCTAAAGAGCACAGGGAGAAAAAAAAAAAACCCACCAACAACAACAACAAAAAACGAGACGTTACCAGGAGGCTCACGTTCTAGCTTACTACGCCCTACATCTCGTTCTGCTCCTGACATTGTCATGTTAAAGTTTCAAGCACTCCTCATAAAAATGAGTCTATCTGTTAGATCCTTTCTGGTGTCTACCAGTCCAGACAGCCCTTTAAAAAAAAAAAAGGGAAAAAAAAAAAAAAGACACTTCCCCACCTGGAGTTTTGCTCTAGAATATCTCTTTCAATTGTTAGAGGTTATCGAGTTTTTCTTTTACCTAATGATCCAATAAGTCCGCTCTTAAGCTCAAACACTGATTTATATCTCAAGCAGACAACAATCCCCTTAGAAAAATAAGAAATCATAAAAACAACAATTAACATGACATCTCCAAATGGACTTTGGACTCGAGGAATCTTTTTTTTTCTTTTGTACAAAATAGGCATAATTTTTAAATCCAAGGTAAGATATCTACACATTCCCTTTCAGAATAAGTTAATCTTGTACGTGAAATCGATTGAAGTGTGAAAAAAATTCACAATTAAAATTCACAAAGGTAGCCATGTTGTAGTTTTGTTGCCATAGCAACAACAACTTACTATCAAGTTACAATGAATTGATCATTGTGATACAAATGTGTATATAGATTAATATTTATATAGAGAGATATTTCTTATTTTTCTCATGTACTACTAACTACACAAACTATGTATCAGATTATTCAGATTATTTCCATTTCATGCAATGAGAGTTTATGCTGTAGAATAAGTAACTGATAAAAAAAAAATTATAAAATAATAATGATCAAGTTAACTAAAACATGTTCATTTTCAAAATGTAAAACTCACAATAAATTTGCTTAACGATGACGAAATACAGCTAAAATAAGTACCGTTAAGAATGAGATTAAGGTCATGTGACCTCAAACGGTGACAAAACTATAGCAAGGATGCACTAGTAATATGTACATATCAGATTATCTAACTACATTACACGTGAATACACACTTCTTAAAAAGTGAGTGTTCTTAAAATGCTGAAGCCCCAAACGAGGCATGTTTTTTTCCTTAATCAAGTATTTTGTTAATTCCAGCTGGATAGCAGTTGGAGAAGGCATAACTCTTGATATGAGAGAATAAAGTGATAGAGAGAGAGAGATAGAGAGATCTATACCTTGGCTAGGCAATGAGACTCGCCCAACTACAAGAAATAATCCATTATACAAATCAACAGCTTAGTACACTCCTAAACAACTGAACAGCCAACATTTACACACATCCACACCGTAACATTTGATAAGTTGTGTACAACACAGACACTCCAATAACACAGTATATCGTCTTTTTGATTTTGCATTTGACCTCAGTTTACTCTATTGAATTTGAGCCCATCATGCTTATTCTGTTTTATAATCATGGGAATAAAGCACAACCTTATTTTGGGCCAGTTCCGTCAAGGCTTTAAGATGTTCAAGACTAACTGAAAACTCTTAAGTTTAAGTCTTGGGTTAACCTTAATTTATGTCTGAGCGTTTGGCCTAGAGAGTGTCCTCTACACAAAATAAAAGGTCACAAATACACTATTTCCAAAGAAGTCCTCTTTTTTAAATAGGTGCAGTGTTTGACCAACAAAATTTGCTTCTCAGTGTGGCTATCCGTAAAAAACAGCACAGCTGTTTCATGTAACAACGACTGAAAAAAAAAAACTAACAAAAAAAAAAAAAAAACATGACAAGGTCCTTAATAAGTCTCTTAGAATTTTGTTTCTATAGTACATCAACAGTGAATGGCATTGGGAGAATTTTTCTCCCTTGATATGTTGAAATATGTCGTGATTTGTTTCAGGAGGGAAAAAAAAAAAAGGTGAGACAGGCATCCTCAAGCTTTAATGACATTCTTCTTTGTCCTAAATGTCACATTCAAATGTATTATAAGGCCCTTTCCTGGCAACGTTTGCAAGTGAGGTTCATCAGTACCCCGGCTACAGCGGATCCCCCCCCTGCCTCTACACCTCGGCATTTTTCCCTTCCCGAATTACCGCTTTTAGCACAACGTGAAATGAACCGCTCTTATGGCTGACAGTCAGCTTTGCCCTGGTTTTTTAGAGTCTGTCGACTTTTGAACATAAGGACACGATATGTGGTAAAAATCTGTAAGCTGGATTAAATAAACATGTTTCATAAACATAACACACAGCAACTTAATCCTGATTAAATCAGAGAGCTGCAAAAGAAAAAAAGAAGATGAACAAACAAACAAACAAAAAAAACGATTACAAAAATGTTCCAGGCCTCAGTTGGTGCTTTATCTTACATCGTTGTATTTTTTCTTTTAAAACAAGCATCTACTCCAATTAAAGCTTATTAAAGGTTTCTCTGTAGATCAGCTCAGAAATGGCCTTTAGCCAGAAGCTACAAGAGCTCCAGTCATATGGTACAGTGGTATGAGGTGAATTAGGAAAGATTGAAAGCCTGAATAAGAGCACAGCATTAATGATTGCATTAGCTGTAGAGAAAATAACGTTTTCAATCAGTCTGCTTTTGGGCCTTGGCATGTAATAACTCTACTCCTTTTTTTTTTCTTCTCCCCACCAGTGATTGGCACAGAGTGACCCTGCTCTGGGAGTCATTAGCACATAAAGCAGTACACTTGTTTAAAACTCTACTGCTGCCGTTAGTAATTAAATAGGACAGCCAGACTTACCGTAAACATCTATATTCTGTACAAGTAGACTCTACAAATTTCTTTCTTTCTAACCACCATGCTATGATTTATTCTCTGAGCGGTCAACTACATTCATCATTGTGTTTCCTGATTACATTTGCACCTGCGTATTTTGTTAAGATGTTAATTTGTGCACATTATCTTCAAATATTAAAAAAAAAAAAAAAAAAAAAAAAAAAAAAAAAAGTTTGATGAATCTAGAAGTACTCTATAGCTTTGGTTGCTGTCACACTGCGAATATCACAGCATGGACAGTTCCCAGATCTTGTGTTACTGTGATATGTAAAAAACAGGGCTAAGCAATAAGCACAGACAAACAGACTGTCACTCAGCAGGAGGGACTGGGCCATGGATTTTGGCAGGGACTGTCCGCTCTATACGGAAAGACAGAAGCAGAGATGGTGGCAGACCTGAATATATCACAATGCCTGTGTTCGAGCAAGTCAAACATACAGCTTGGTGTGTTATGAAAACGAGGAAGAAAAAAAAAAAAAAGTACTAGGTTACAGGAGATGAGTAATGCGCTCTGACGTGGCTGACTACAGAGAAACAGTTGGGCTTTGAAATGGCACTGCTCCAATCGACGGCCACAGCTGCTGTGCTGGCACTGCCTATCACAGTATGGTGATAAGACTCATCCTGAGCTAGTCATCTATCAGACCTCCTGCGCAGCGCGGGGCTATAGGGCTGTAATCAGACCCTGCAGATCAGTGTACATCGTCATGCGCAATAAGACACGGGCGTACGCTGGGATTTCTGCTTAAGGCGGATTGCATTAAGGAAATGGAGGTATTCATAAAGGAATCTACCTAACCTCAGTCTGAATGTTTTACGAAAACAAATCTGTGGTATCTCCATGCATGAAAAAAACAACACTATGTCTAGTCAACCAGTTGCACCTTGTTGGGATCAGACTTAAATAAACATCACTCTTACGCC
>JAQQZT010000002.1:16833423-16843862 GCA_030068275.1 Clarias platycephalus | reverse complement strand
GTGTGTGTGTGTGTGTGTGTGTGTGTGTGTGTGTGTGTGTGTGTGTGTGTGTGTGTGTGTGTGTGTGTGTGGACCTGTTAGCATGACACATGTGCAGACTAGACTACCCAGAGATGCAGAAGACGCAGGACCCAACAGGAGCAAGAGAACAAGCAAGGAAAGAGCTCGGCCCAGTACTATTTAACTCTGACTCCTTGTGTTGTGTGAAAGCACTGAACAGAGTGTGTATGGAGAGGTCGGAGTAAATAACAGCTGAGGATCACCTGTGGGGATAAAGGCCGGCTGCGGAAGCTGCATGCTGGCTAGAGCCTGCTGGTAGTGGAACATGCTGGGGTTGAAGATGGCCGCAGCTCCGTTACTCTTCTCCAGGGTGGGCCTCTTTGGTAGCTGCTGCATGCTGCCTGGAGGCAAGGCCTTAGGGAAGAAGAGAGAAAATGACAGAAAGAAAGGAAGAAAGAAGAATAGAGACAAAGATGGAGTGAGAGATGAAAACAAAAAAAAATAATCCCAGGTAACGATCAGATAATAAGAATAAAGCTATTATAAATCATGATAAAGCCTGCTGTTATCTGCGTCTGTAATTAGCTCTTTACAAACAGTGCTATATTTATACTCTGAACTACCGTACGTGGCTACTTACTGTAATTTTTATAAATGCAAAAGACATTATGCTGAAGAAAGCATGACAAGCACACATCCAAAGCTTCTGCGATAAACATGGAATAAGTTACTGATGCAAAGCAACGTCCACACTTTGCTTCAGTTATTACATTTACTAAAGCGATTCGTTTTTGTTGGATTCATAATATCAGTCTTGTCTATTGGCAAAATTCTCTCTGCTTCAATTGTGAACTTACTGCCGAGTGAAATAAAACAATTAGGTGACTGTGTACCAAAACATGAATAATTTATTGCGCAAGCCCAGTACTGCGTAATACGCTGAAGTGTGTGTTTGTATAATGATGATACTTTTGACAGTCATGCTTGAATGTGATATACTAAAACACAGTTTAGTATTTGGTGGTGAAAAAAAAAAACAGGAAAAAGTTTTTGCTTTGTTTTGTTTTAAAAAGGTGAGAGGGCAAAAGTACCAGGTCAGGGGTTGACTGCAGGTTGCGCTTCAGAGGACGCGCTGCAGGCTGAGGCCGGGGTTAGCAGGCAGTGAGCGCATGACGACAGCAAACCAATCAATGAAGACAGACAGACAGGTAGACAGATGCACAAACAAACACAGGGCACACAAGACTGTAACCAATGTGGGAATGGTGTCAGCTGAGATGGAATTTTAAAGCATAAAGTGGAGACAGAATGGGAAAAAAAAAAGGAGGATGTTAGGGCAACACAGGGCACAAACGTCAGTTAATCAATGAATGGCTAACGCAATAAGCAGTATGAGGAAAAGAGAGCAAAGGCTAAACAAAAGCAAAATGAGATGAGAACAAACAGAAACTGTGGCAAGCTGATCAGCAAGCTGGAGAACTAGAAATTGACACAACACTTCGACAAACCTGTTAAAAACACCCTGCAGGAAAACTGAAAGCCTGCAAAATACTGGCTGTTGCAAAGGGGGAAATGGTATAAGCACTGCAGAGGACACGGAACAAGCGCTTGTGTCATGCGAGGGAGCGCTCACTGCAGCAAAACAGCTGTATGCAGAAGGCAGGCAGTTAGCTGGTGTTGCACAATTTCCTTTTCTCCGCTTTATCTGCTTATCCTCTCATTTCTCCTCTTGTGTCCTGCCTGCACCTTCGCTGCAGAGCTAGTGCTTGTAACTTATCATTAAGCTGAAAGTGTCCATACATCATTGAGAAGACAAAAGATCCCCCCCCCCCCCCAACACAAAAGGGATTCTAAATTATTAAACGCACTTTCCATTTACGTAGTTTCTTAAAAAACGAGTCTAAACCAGCAGCTGCTGAAGGTGCAGATTGCTGTTCCCACAATCCCCAGCCTGTGACCTTGTACCATGACCATTAGTGATAAGACCAAACCCCCCCCCACCTCGGCCTGTTCACACCTGTGAGGATTCCACACTTGTGTTCTCTGGGTCAGTTGCCTCATTTTGACTTTAATTGTTACTCCGTTAGTTTTGTATAGTGTATGCCTGTTTGCCAATCACCTGACCCTTAGGGTATTTCCAAAACCCCAAATATTACTTTCTTAGCTTACTGATCCTACCATCATCCAGTAAATGATTCTTAAAATTTGTTTAGAATATTTACAGTGCTGTGAAAAAGTATTTGCCTGATATTTCCTGATATATTTTTCATTGCTTATTTGTCGTGCTTAAATGAAAAAAAAATTTTTTACACAAAGATAACCCGAATAAATACAAAATGCAGTTTATAAATGATGACTTCATTTATTGAGGTAAAAAAGCTGTATAAACCTGCCTGGCCTTATGTGAAAAAGTAATTGCCCCCTAAACCTAATAACTGATTGTGCCATCCTTGGCAGCAACAACTGCAATCAAGCGTTTGCAATAACTGGCAATGAGTCATTCACATTGCTGTGGAGGAATTTTGGCCCACTCTTCCTTGCAGAATTGCTTTCATTCACCCACATCGTGCGTGAAAAGTCTGTTTGAGGTCATGCCACAGCATCTCAATCGGATTTAAGTCCGAATCAGCGCACTCCAAAACCTTCAATTTTGTAGCCGTTTTTTTTCACAGCACTATAAGTTCAGAATAGATACACTGGAGTCGTGTAGTGTAACTTCCTGAGACCTTTGTAAGTCGCCCTGTATAGCGGCTGCCAAATGCCTAAATGTAAATGTAGTGTGTGATGTTTTCATATTGCCTACAATATGAATGTGCCACCTCTTCCAAAAAAAAATAGACAACAATAGGAAAAATAACAAAAACAACATTAATAATCTTATGTAATGAAATGAACAGTGGGTGTGAATAAAAATCCCTTCATGAAAATCAACCAACGCCTTGCTTTAAAATCTGAAAAGTGTATCTTGATTAGGCTAAAAACCTCACCAGCATTAAGTGTGTAAAGCACCTGTGCAATGCTTTAATTACGGACAATCTCGTGTATAATCGATGTTCTGTACAAGCACTTCCATTATACAGAGCGCTCATTCATTCTCCTTAACCAGGACAACCTTAGTGAATGAGAATGTCTCATTTATTTAAATACTCTTGATCTTGAATCCTGTACAGGTTTTCCTTCTCCTTTGCACCCTTCACTTCCTCCGACAGAGGAGTGGTTTTAATAAAGGCCATGACACTGCACCTGTGTTTCTGTCTGGAGCAGCATCCAGCGCATACGTTGCTCCTGGTGTATAATTAGCTTACTCGGCAAACCTGAGATACCAGATTTTGTTTGCAGTTAAATGGAGTTTTGACTGGAGGTCTGAATTTTATTGGAAATGAACCATCTGGCAAACTTTATATCTAGCAACATGAACACGTCTCCATTAGAGTAAAACTGTCAGCTCTCAAGACTTTTGTTTTAATCACCGCACAAATACACTGATCCCTGCAGTAAAATATTTTTTGATATCTAACAAACACCTGAATAGAAAAGCTGCGTATTTGAATATTAGCAACTCTTAGCGTTCAATTGGGAATTCAAATATCTGTACAGACCCCTAAAGTATCCAGAGAATCAGAATGCTTTAAAAAAAAGGCTCTTCATCAATGATGCAATCAAAGTCCTTTGTGAAACCACAAGTGACACAGTGAACTACGCTGCATTTTCTACAGATGGGTGACATTAAAAGAAAAACCAGTGGCCGTGTAGTGTTGTCAGCAGACATGGTTTGGGTCCATTTGTGCCCTTAGAGCAAAACCATCAAAGTTACACTGACTGATCAGCATTATTGCATTTCTGTGTGATTGAATACTCTCTACCAGAGTGTCCCCATTCTGACTAACTGAATGATTTAAGATGTGTAAAAAGTGGTTAAAATTCTATGCGATATCCTTTACAGTCTCCAATCCAATTAAACACCTATAAACACCTTTGGCCCTCTACGCCAAGATGCAATGCTCTCGTGTCTACTGGTAGCCCAAAACACTAATTTGTACTTCGTCACCCATCTGTATATGTTTACTGTTTTTATTTGGTGTACTCAAAGCTTATGTCGGACTGCAGTACTCTAGATGCCACTGTTTCAATCTCACCATGGCTGCTGCTGCTGTAGCAGCGGCACTCTGGCTAGCCTGCTGCTGCTGCTGCGCTTTAATCCTGGCCTGCAGGTGTGCCGGTGGGTGGAAGTACTTGCACTTGTCACGTGAGCAACGGCCCTTTACGTAGTCCATGCACACAATGACTGAGTTCTCGCTGCCATCCACCATGCCCGCCTCTACTGGGTGAGCGTAGCGGCACTCGTTCTCACCCCGTGTGCAGTTGCCCCGCTGGAACTCACGGCACACCTGGAAAGGAAGCGAAAGCAAAAAATTTAACCTAGAAGGGTCTGGGTGCATGTTTTTAGTTCTAGCTTAGATATTAACAGCTGAAAATGTGGACAGTTCTTTATAACTTAGCAGATGATAGCAGCAAGCCTCCTATAGTGCTTCCCTTAAACCCATAGTTTAACACTTTTGCTATTTAATGTCATCTTCTTTGTAATGGCTCAATATAAAATACATACCGTGATAAAACCTGTGAGAATGTTCTAGCTGGTTATCATATATAAATTTTTACATATCCCTTTTGCTTCTTTTTCGATCTTAACTAACACACAACAGGTTAAACAGCTTAGAGCCCAGAGCAATAGACATACCTCAAGCTTGTCTGTGCGAACATGCTTCTGAGTGGAGTTGCCGTTGCCCACAGTGATGCCCGTGGGGCTTCCCGGGACCAGCACGGGAGTGCTGGGAAGCAACTCGGGCATGAGGCCGATGCCAGGGCTCATGTGGCCCATGTATGGACTTAACGCCATACTCTGACTGGTAGCCAACGATGGTGATACTGGGAACGTGGTCTAACATACAGGAACAGACCAAAAGAAGAGAGAAAATGATGAGGCCAGTAGTTTCAGTAAAGGAGTAAAGTCTAGTCGACTGGAATTATACAGGGATTTTACAGTTCAGTTCATTATCTCATTTAGAAAGCTTGCTATGGCCTTGACTTCCTAATTACAAGGCTGTAGTAGTAAATTACCCTGATTAACCTTCAATCATTGTTTAAAAAGATTCTTAATAAACCCCTGATGTTAAAAAAAACATGGATTTGGGGTTGAAGAAAGGAATACTGGGAATGCAAAAAATGGGCTCACTATGGGCTGTAGCTGGGCTCCAGGCAGCATGAACTGCACCTGCTGAGCCAACATGGCAGCTGCTGCCTTCTGCTGGATCAGGTTGTTCCGGCCATTGATTTCTAGCTGGGTCTTCAGGTGTGGAGGCGGGTGCAGGTACTTACAGTTATCACGTGTGCAGCGGCCCTGAGAGTGAGCAAGAAAGAGAGAAGTTATGAGAAAGAAAAGTTGAATGGGGTTGATGATAAATCATTCAAAAGCAATCGATGCTGGGCAAGGAAGAGAAGAGATAAGGATCCTGTGATTCGGAGAATACAATTAGAAAGTAGTTCCTTACGTGTGTGAGAGGCAAATTACATAAAGTGGTAAGAAAGCATGAAATGTTTGAAATGAGTCTCAGGAGTGCTGGAAATTTAGTCATTGAGAAGATAATGTAGGACTAATGTTCATTGTTACTAAAGTTCTACTGGATTATGTGAACAATCATCACAGCGTCCGCAGCAAAATTTAAGCAGGTATCCTTTGAAACATATCGTCCTTAATGCAATTTTTTTCTCATGTTTATTGAGCTGTAAAGTCACACAAGTGAGTTCCTTAAACAAGAACATTACCGCATCGTCATGTGAGCAATAGTTCAAATCCTACTGCCAAACAAATACTGATACAGAGCTATACTCAGAGTGGAGTTTTTTTGTGTGTGTGTGTGTATGTAGTGAAGAGTTATTACCCATTCAGGAACATTCAGGGGTAATTTTGTCATTTGCGATTTTCAGACCTAAATAATATCGTTTCAAATTGTTCTTATTAGTTCCTATTAGTCTGAAACGTTTTTGTACAGTATCTTGCATTCGTGAGAGCAAAAACTGAACACACAGTTCACCTACAAAGTGATCATGACCATTATTAGTCACCAAAAGTTTTCAGTCATCCTAGCCATGGTCATGGTGGTGTTAGAGCCTATCTAAGAAACATTAGGAATGAGGCAGCAAATCATTCTGGATGGGAGGTCGGTCCATCAAAAAGCACCATGTAACACACATATTCACTACCCCAGGGGAAATTCAGTTTAGCCAGGACACATACCAACATGTTTTTGGCTGGAAAACTGAACAAAAAAAAAAAAAAGGAGGCCACTCGTACACATTGACAACCCACACAGACAGAGGGATCGAACCAGAAACACTGTGAGGTTGTAATGCTACCTGATGTGCCACCATGCCTATTTACTGGCAACTTACACATCCAGATTGAGGTATTATGTCATAATCTTGTATTATATATACAGATTATCTCATAATGACACATTCATGACTCACATACAGTGTCCCTGAGCAACATGGCCTCAAATGCCTAGACTGTACCAACACTCAGATTAATCAAAAGTCTCTAATGTCTGTTAGAAATGAGGCTCTCAAACTGGGTTCCTACAAGATTCCAGGGTTTGTTTGTCTTTTCTTTACCTTTTAACAGTGCTAAAAATCACAAACATTTACATTTAGGCATCTGGCAGACACTCTTATCTAGAGCGACTTACAAAAGTACTTTGAAATCATCACTTGTATTATATTTAACACTGAGTTTTTGTTATTATTATAGTTCAATGAACAATTAATAATTACATTCATCACATATACATTATTGCACAGTGAAATTCTTTATTCTTTACACATCCCAGATTCTTATTATTAGGCTACGGTCAGAGCGCAGAGTTAAAGGTCTTGATCAAGGGCCCAAAGGCAGCAACCTGCCAGAGCTGGGGCTCGAACCGCCATCCTTCCGATCAGTAACTCAGAGCCTTAACACATTGAGCCACCTAACCGCCCCTAACTTACTAAGTTACAGTGTTAATGATGCTCACACTCCAGTTCCTAGTAACAAAATAAGAACTAATGACGTTACACAGTTATAGAAGAGAAATGATCACCCGGATGGGGACGGGTGAGAGTCGGATTAGAGTCGGATTCCTCTTAAGGTTACTCATCAAAAAAACCTCATCAAAGTGAAAATCTGAAACAACTCATAAGAAATTTGAACTCAGACCTATTGTGTTTTTTGTCCACAGAAATGTCAAGAATAAAAACTATTAGCGCTTAAAAAATAATATTAATTGGACATTTTTACTAAAAAGGTAAATATTTCGATTAGACTTATGTATAACTGGATTATCCAGGCACCCTCAGTGTTTTCTTAAACATTCTCTTGCACTAGTATTACACTGCATGCATAATATTATATTATTCATATTTAAATGGTTATTAATTCATTATAATACATACGTATTTATTAGACAGCAATTGGATGTTAAGCTTTCAGACACTGTGCATGTTTAAAGGTGTGATGTATCTGGGTCATAGTTGAGAAAACTCCTAGAGAAAATCCCATACACACTCATTGTTATTGGCAACACAAAAGCCGTCACTGTGTACCTGTCTTTAGTTCCTGTTTATTCGGCTATTTGCCTAACTGTAGGTTATGAAATATTTATAGACACATTATGAAAGCACATGTTAGTCTTTCACAGCCAATTTTCCCCATATGGAGCCTTCCCATCTCATGACTGATAGAGTTATTCATTTCCCATGCCTTCAGCTTCTCTTATAGTGGGGAACCATGTACATTGCAAGCAGGGTACATTAGCCAAGGGTGAAATTCAGTCAACTTACTGTAACTTCATTATCCTTGCAGAATAAATCATACTCTGTTCACAGTCTACAGAGGAAGCACAAACTTTATAGTTCGCACACAAATACACACACACACACGGTTCTGTGCAAGTTTGCAGGAAAACCTAGAATACTAGGATTTAACTTTGTTAAAAGGGGACTGGAGTCTACCTTCTGGCTTCACTGGCTATATCACATTCACCACTAAAACTGTTTGCATCTATATACAAAATGTTCATCTAACATGGCTTTGAAATTCATAAAGAATTAATTCCTCTTCCACTGACCCCACTCAACCCTGACCATATAAGTGCAAGCGTGTGAACTTGAAGAACTGGAAGTGAAAACGTGCAGCGTAGAGGGGTTTTCACTCTGAACGTTGATGAACTGCTGGCGAACTAAGATGATGGATGGGGAAAGCTAGAGAGATGTGTTTACTCCTATCCACTGGCCCACCCATGTACGCACACTCCAATCATTCACGTGACAAATGAATACTGCAGTCGCTGTCAGAACACAGTCCCGAAAGTCACACCTCTCTCATTAAACTGTTATATTTTTGACTTATCGTGCAACAGATAACAGTCTTTCTCTGTCAAATCAGCAACCGGGGATTGCAACACCCACTATGAAAGTTTGCCATCTCCTGAATACTAACTACTTGCAACTGCCAGCCATTATTTTACCCTATATCCAAAATACCCTTTTGGCCCTTAATAATACCAAGGCCAAGGGTTGTTTGAGGGACCAGAATCTCTTGCAATGCCCCCGACCCTGAGACTTTAATCTCTGTTGGTTTTACCCCTCTATGTTCTGACTTTTCTTGGATTTTCTGTATGCTATCATTCTTTACTGCACCTCTGCAGCACAGATTTAGTAGGTTTGAAGGCTGAACTAGATGAGCAGGGAGTTGTCAAAGCTGGAACCTTAGCTGCAAGGTACTTCCCAATCAACTACCCATCATCATCATCACCAGTTCCCGGCTGCTGCCAGGTTTGGATCATCTGCTAATGTGACATGTCGACCCTAGTGATTTTATGCCAGCTCATACATCCTGACTGAGTTACCATGTCAGTATAATAATGACACAGCTGTGAATCACATACGGAGGTAAAAGAAAATGACGAAGCGTCTCAAATTTTTTTTACTGGCTTAGAGGTGAGTGGAGGCTTAGCACATCCTCTGTCCTGCTGACTATTGTGCTTGCTGATTAAGATGGAAGTTCCCAAAAATATAAGGGACTTTCTAATTATTTAGGTTGAAGAGAAGATTGGGTTACCACCCTGGTTGCAGAATCAACCAAAATTAGCTATGATGTAACTGCGTTGCCGAAGTTGCTCACAATTCAACTGAAGGCATAAGCAGTTATGGCCACACAGTCGATGCAGCAGCAGCACCACCGGTCCAAGCACCTTGCCAAGGCACTGCAGAGATGCAGAGCTGCACACAAAGCAAGAAGACACCAAGTAACCCTGAGCAATTTCCATTGAGGCAATCAGCAGACATGCAGAAAAGTAACCAGACCTAACTTATACCTGGAAAAATCACCACTTTAAAACGGGGTCCTGAGCGAACAAACATGACCAGTGGCCAAAAGACCAAAAAGACAGGAAACAATGTAAAAAACAAAGAACAAAGACAAAGAACTGTTTTTTTGCTGTCCATCAAAGCAATACTCCCCAACTGTAGGTATCTGTTAGATCATGTATGAAGACTGATCTGTGAGTCCGTTACATTGCTGGGTCATTTAGCATGAGGAAGTGAAAAGATTTGACTTCCTGTGTCTTGGAGGAGTCATATGCTGTCTTTTACCCTACCCGACTGTTATGCTACCTGAAAAAGCTAGATACTGGGTGGGAACTAAGAGATGACTGAGGTAGGAGGAAAATGGGGGAAAAGCAAGACAAAGAAATTCTGAAAGCAGTGTGCCTCATCTGCTTTCATGGACCACAAAACAAACCTGACACTAATCCGTAGATTTCTGGTAATGGTTAGGGCCCCTGAATTAGGCGTACATGGGCAATGCTTTATGAAGACCATACACCCTTGTGCTTGTATTTGCAGATGTTAACAGAGTATGAACACAATTATGATGTAAGCAATGGTTTCAAGCTGAGAAAGAGCAGCTTGTGGAGGCTCCTCCACACTCATGGAGCACTGGAATCTGTAGTATGTTAAAACTTTAAAGCGCTTGAATTCCCAACAAGCTTGGTGGGTGCTTCTTTTCCCTGCACGTTAACTCACAGTACCTTAGTTTTTGACTAAATAGTGCTAGTGTTTAATGTCCAATCTTTCTTAAGCATTTTAAAAAATTACAAACTTTTAAAAGTACTGAATAAATATTGAAATGCTATGCAACTTTGTTTTGTTGTTTGTTTAAATGTTTCATTAATCTTTTCTCCCTGCAAATTCTTTGCTCCATTCTCTGGTCAAGTAGGTGGTGGTAATTCCATAACCGCTAGTGATGCGCGGGTCGTCTCGTAACCTGCGGACCCCGCGGGTAACCCGCGGGTCGGGTTGGGGCGGGTCAAGAAATTGTCACTTTATTTGCGGGGCGGGTTGGG
>JAQQZT010000002.1:16801128-16831449 GCA_030068275.1 Clarias platycephalus | reverse complement strand
TATAACGTATAAGCTACAGGCAACTTGGAACAAAAAATAAAAAACCTCCTCAGCATCCATTTTCGCATTTCTCTCGCTCTAATCAAACCGCATCACATGACCGCTCACTTACCGCACATGACCGACCCGAGCCCGTGTAAAATTATATTAATTAAGCCCGAACCCGACGGGTCCCATCGGGTTCGGGCAAAGATCTTCAGCTCTACTCCTGATGACCTCTGAATGAGTGGGCGGTATCTGACACCAAGATGTTGGCAGCAGATCTTTTAAGTCCTGTAAGGTGTTAGGTGGAGCCTCCATGGAGGGAACTTTATCCAGTAAATCCCACTGATATGGTTATTTTCAAGACAAAGTCAACACCTTGAACACTTCATTTGACACTTGTCATGTTTCTTTTTAATTCCTAAACTATTTGAGCAACGTGGCTTCCACATGATGTAAAAAAAAAAATTCATTCATCAGATCAGGCCACCGTCTTCCACTGCTCCATGGGGTAGGCAAGGTTTGTGCAATCCTGCAGCTCCAACCCTAATCAAACACACCTGAACAAGCTAATCAAGGTCTTCAGGATTACTGAGGCTACAGGCAGCCGAGTTTTTCTTGGGGTTAAAGCTGAAATCTGCAAGATTGCGGCTCTCTAGGACCGAACTTGCCTACCCCTGGTCTAGTTATTACACTCAAGTGCCCGTTGTAGGTGCGTTCAGCAGTGGAAAAGGGATCAGAGGTCATTTTGAGGCCAGCATTAACGTTATCAGCCATCTCTGATACAGTAGCTATTCTGTGAGAATGGACCAGATGAGCTACCCTTCACTCCCCACAAACATATATAAGCCTCCAATGCCAACTGTTCTTCCTTGGACCAGTTTTGGAAGGTTCTGACCACTGCATACTGAGAACAACTCATAAGACCTGCTGTTTTGAAAATCCAGAGAAGGATTGGCACTGTAATAAGATAATCACTGTTATTCACTTCACCTTTCAATGGATTTATGACTGATCAGTACACGTTAGGTTTAACCTAACCTTTTTCTGTTCCAAGTCATTTCTGAAACTCTTGCTCATGTTCTGCTATTTTGGTGGGATTTCTACTTTTGTAACTTGGCAACTGACTTTGGACATCAACTGAATGTAATCTGTTCATAGTCTCTCTCACAAACAAAGCACATACAGTCCATGTGTTTGCATCAGAAGTAAAGAGAGTATGTTCTGGGAGTATTTAGCAATGAGGAGACAATCCCGTGAGAGCAGAACTCCTCAAAACACAGAGGAGAAGGCAGTTGAAAGCACAGATCAGCAACAGCGCTAAGCTGCATTATTAATGGCCAAGCTGGGTGGCTAGACAACCAGAAATCTCTCATCCAAAAAGAAAATAAAGAAGTAACACGACAAGAAATAAAAACATTCTGGTCCATATGTGTACTGAATGCTGTGTTTTCCTCCTGATGCAGAAAGAAGCAGAGAGAAGAATGAAAAAGCTGTAAGTCATGTCGTGCTGGATTCAGCGGGTCAGGGATCTCCTCCACGTAGCCATGGTAACGCACCCAGCAACTAGGAGGAAGTTTTGCCTCATCCGGTCTCCTCACCACTCATTGGTCATAGAGAGAGCGGAAGATCTTAACAGACAAGATGCTGTCAATGATTACCCACAAATATTCCTGCCCATGCCTGTAACTCGTGGCTTGCGTTATTAGAAGCGATTCATTTGAATATTATCGCGGCATCAGAGGCATTCTCGAATGTTCATTCTTGAATCATATCCTCCGCACCATCATGGTTAGTAATACAAATTCCATGTCTGAAATATTTTCTGCACTTTTTTCACACACACAAAAAAGGGAAATTCATTAGCAGAACACAGACATTAATCAAAGTAGCACACGGTAGAATGATACAGAATGCATAATTTATGTGAGCCCAGACCAACATGCTGGCAGGCAGGCGAGTCAGAAGTAATGGATAAAGAAGCGTCTCCAGCAGAAGACACCAGTTAGGAGAAAGGACATTGTGGTAGCCATTAAGGGATGTCAATAAATTAGCAGAGGGGAGGAGGAGAACAAGGAAAGAGGGTGGCACTGGGGGATGGGCTCTCGCTCGCAGAGAAATGAATGAGTACTATTAATATGAGGAGTGCTGTATAATTAAAACCTGAACTGCGACTGCAGAGGGATTAAGACAAAGGGGCTTGGGCTGTTCTCTCCCTCGCGCAGCACTCTGACTATGAGCCTACAGCTGACTGCTTCGCTACGTTTGAAAAAATAATCCCATTTCACATTTGTAATCCAGACGGCGCGGCGCTGCCCAGACTATCACTAAATTAACGGCTGACGTGCTTCTTTGGTGAGAAGAATTAGCGTGTGCTGAGCTCCGGACGCTGCTAGCTCTCAGCCCGGCTCCTGAGGAGAGACATTCTCTACATGAAATCCACTAAAACTTTTGAGACTTCTGACCGTGCTGTGTGTGTGTGTATGTGCTTGTGCTCTGTGATGGCGCAGCACCCTACTGTATCTAGTTGGGCTCCAGGTCCCCACAACCCTGTACAGGATAAGCACTGTGGAAAATTGACAGAGAGTATCTGTAGCACAGCAGGTTTAAAATTAGTCAAGCAATTAGTCACATCATATTCTTCTATTCCTTCACCGTCTACACTGCTTATCACAGGCCACCTCTACAGGCATCAGGCAACAATTAACCTAATATGTCTTTGCACTGTGGGAGGAAACAAGAGTACCTGTACGAAACCCACCAAACATGGGAAGAACATGCAAACTCCGCCCACACAGACCAGAGACGGGCACGGAATAATGAGGAAAAAATAGAGACTGGAAAAAGTACTGACTTTGTCATTTTGACTATATGCACCCTCAGAGTCCAGTATTTAATGAAAAGTCTAAAGGAAAGTTCCAGAACTTTTTTAGATTGCATACTGTGGTGTATTACATTCTGCCAAAAATATTATATAAGATTCTGGTTACATTTGCACTACATCTTGGCTATTACTCCGCACTGTGCATACGTGGACAAAAGTGCTTCATCATGTTTTTGCAGACGGAGTAGACCCAAGTCTGCTCTATACTTTTATGGCTGACACAGACGCACGCTGCTTTTCAGGACATCAGCAGAAGACTCATCGCAGCTCAGCAAAAAACAGCCAGGAGGTGTGAGCACAAGCATACCACAGTGTGTATTTATATATGTTAAATCATATACAAGATATATGGCTCTACATTCCGCACCAGAGCTAACTTTGTAAAAGTGTGCACTTTGAGTTAAACTAAGAAAGTGTTTATTTTTGGAGTTAGGGTTACCTTGAGGGAGTCGAAGCAGGCGATGACGCGGCCGTTCTCCACATGGCAGGTGCGAGAAGGGTGAGCGAACTTGCACTCGGTGTCAGAACGTGAGCATGAGCCCCTCTGGAACTCGCGACACACCTCTAGCGTCAGCCATTTGGTGTCCCGTCCTACAGCAACGTTGACGGCCATAATGAGCGGGCGGTTAGGGTTGAATTAAAGGTTGTCTGGGGGTAAGAAAGTCCAAAGCGCACGTAGCAGGACAAAAAAAAATTAATCAGTGTGCCACAGCACAAAAAACACTCTGGTAAAAAGAATGAGACATGCTCTAACGTTCAGACAGAATGGCAAAAAAAAAAAAAAACTATGAAGAATCTATGACTCTCTGTGTTCCATATGAGCCAGATAGTTGAGCAAGAAGAAGGATGCTGAGGCAGAGCAGGTCACACAGGCATGCTGCAAAGGCTTCTTGACAGTTTCACTCAGACTGAGGCACTAAAAGTGCAGACAGACACGTACTACTGGGCTGCAGTGTCCGTCCTGGCTCATAAAACCAGCTGCTTGTCTACGTAAAACGACTTTATCCACTTTTCCCACCCTAAAGGCCACCGTCCCACTGCTGCAACATCAATGTTTTCTAAAAATGCTCACATTTCCAGACAACAGAAGATGGAAGAAAAGCCTTCGTGACTAAAGTCAGGCGTGTTGAGTACAAAAGAAGAAACTAATCGACTGTCCTTGGATTTACAGGATGATACTGCAAGCGAGGTGGAGAGGGGGGAGGCTTCGAGGAATCGAGGAACAGCAAATTGACCGTTTGCCTGTCAGAGTGAAATATAGTCTGAGTCAAGGCCAAGCGCAATCGCAGATACACTTACACAGGCAAGCAGTCAGGTCTGCAGGGAACAGCAGCGTGGGAAAAAGCATGCGCCGGCACGAGGCTGCTGCAGCATCCAGTACATCCAGGCACTTAGTGATGATGCGCGTCCTCTGCCTTCTACTTGAGTCGCATTCTTGTCCCTCCTGTTTCTCCTGTGTCTCTTCTTCTCATCGTCACCCTCCACTGTCTCCTTTAAATCCTCTAAAGCACGGCCACCTGGAAAGAATGGAAAGAATTACAAAAGAGTAATGACAAGCTAAAATATGTGACTAAAAGGAGAAAATACCTTTGTAATATAGGATATGCTGAATGAACTGTAGAAATGAGGTTGTGGAAGCCAAAGCATAAAAGCGCAAGTGTTTACACTGCAAACCTGCGAATTCAGAGTGTGAGCGTGAGAGAATGAAAGTGCATGGCAGAGAGTGCATGAGCGAGAGGCAGCGAAAGAGGGAAAGAGAGGTAGAGGAGGCGTGCGGGCTTGAGGCAGGCAGCAATGCACAGGAAAGGGCAGGCTGTGTCTTGATTAAAAGATAGAGGGAGGGAGGGAGGGAATGAGGGAGGGAGGGAGTGAGGGGAAAAGGAGGGGGGGAGAGAAATAACGTGCGAGAGATCACCGTCACTTTATGATCAGAAGGGTTGGCGAGAACAACAAGTTGATGACGGTTATGCCGGTGCTTATTTATCTTTAAAAAAAAAAAAAAAAGCCAATAGAGAGAAGAGTTTGGAATTTGTGCATGATCCACAAATACAGGTAGAGAAAGAGACGAGGAAGGGAAAGCCTGGCCCTCGCAACGGCAGCTGCTTAGGGCTCAGTGACGTGACAACCAATCAGTGGCCGCTTTGCAAACAGGCTGAGTGAGCAGCAGCCAATGAGGAGCAGAGCTACGCAGTGACAGTCTTCATCTCCTCTCCTGCCTCCTCTGGAACACACTGTCATTGCATGAGCTCTTGGGCTCGACTGTAAAAAGAATGAAGCATGCCGGCCTCTCTCTTATCCCCCCAACACAAGCCTTATGAGGAGAGTTTCTGTACGGGTGTATCACTCAATATGCTTTCACTACACAGCCTGAGTCTCTCCCTGTTTCTCTCATAAACACACACACACACACAGATAAAGGACGGCTACATTTCTCAATACTAGTCGTATTTAAGATACTGCAGGAATTAGACAATTATAGCTAGAGTATTACAGAGAGAAGCATTATAATCAAAACCCATGAGATCAACACAAGACATGGGAGGATCAGTGGGAGTGAGTTCGCGTTTGTGTTTGCATGTTTGTGTCATGAGTGGTTTAACAGCTGACACACGGTCTGCAGAGAAGAACAATCGGTGATGTAATACAGATGAAGGTGGGCGATACGGTGAAGGACTAACAAGCTAAAAGTAAATCTGTGCCTCTTGCTGCTACTGGGGATCTAAACAGACTCTACGACTGTATACGATGATGATGATGATTATTATTATTATTATGAGAGTAATTGTCTTTCCTGTTGATTTCAAGACCCTTTTTTAATATTACATTAATACCCATGATATATTAATAACTGTAAATGATGCCAGCACTTCTACTACTTGACATGTGTATGAATGTACAGTACTGTGTCAAAGTCTATATATTTTGCTTCCAAAGAGTTAGACTTTCTAGTATTTCTCAATGTATTGTTGAGGAATAGCTCCTCAGGCTTCCTGATGGACTTGCTCACCTTTCTGGCAAGGTTTTGGTTCTCATGTTCATTTCAGTCCTTGTGCCTGACCAGTTTCAGTGGAATATTTTTGTTTATTAAGCCACACAATGACCTACAAATTGTTAACTTAAGGCAGGAGAGACCGGTACAGATGATGACAGATGATCGGCCTGATGATATACTGATGATGCTGAATTCTGAATGAAGATTGTATCCTTAGAAACTTCCCAGCCTGTCACAGGCACACGTTTGGTCCTATTTCTATAATTTAATTTACATCATTTTATTTAATATACAGAAATGAGGGGTTTTGCACAGAACTGTAGATTTAACATATACACGATAAAAAAAATCTTTGTAATTATAGTATTTATTTAGTAAGTGAATATTAAATTTCATACTAATATTTAAAGTTCATACATGCTGATGAGTTATCGAACTCTGGTCTTCACGTGTAAATATGGATGTACGGGTTTTAAAAAGGAAAACCTCCACCACATGTGTGTAACACAAGCTGGCAAGCAAATCACTACACGTCACACTCTGGCAAGCCACAATTCATAATACATAATACTACAAACGGCTCATCGAGATTTTTGAATGCGTAGCGAACTGTGGATACAATTCTGAAAGACAGACCTGGCTTTCGATAGATAGGTGAGGGGAAAAAATTACTGACCGGCACATAAAAGGTTATTGCGCATAAAACCATGTGCTATAACAAAATGGCCTCATTTACTGTACATAAGCGGGTCATGGTGAGAATATTGCACAGAGGTAGTCACGGGCGAGACGAGGTCTGTCATAAGGTTTAAACAACAGCAAACAGTTAGCAGCTAACCCACTGACATCTTTTATAGAGTATATCAGACAACCCACCACACTTAGTGTTAAAGCTGCATAAAGGACAATGAACTGAAGGATGAACCGTCATCAGCTGACAGCTCTAGGCTGTTCCTGGTATTAACAGATGCAGTAAAAAGTAAAAAATAAACTTTTACAGGCAAATCCCACTTTCTGTTATGACTGGTTACAAGCATTCAGGTTTCATCTATGTAGAGAGTAGAATATGACAGGCTGTGACATATGAGCCATTCTAAGAAAACAAAGGCAGGACTTAAAACGTTTTTTTAGCGCAGATAAGCACCTCATCAGTGGGAAACAGCAGTGGATTGGGGTGACAACAACCTCATATGCATGGCTAGCAAAAGCACCTCAGCACACAGTTCATCCACCCTTGCTGTTTTGAGATTTTGAGTTCTTTTCTTACGGTCCCAGTAGTGTTTCCGAGAACACTTGAACCCATATCTGGTTCATTTTCATCAGTGCGAACAGAACTGTTCCAGACTCGGGAACCGTGTCCGAGTCCGCATGAAAAGGTGGAGCCAAGGTGGAAGTCAATCGTACCTTTAACCTAAACAGCCATAGGTGATGAAGTAGGAAGGCATGAGAGATCTCTGCTTTTGACATTCTTTCCTAAATAACAAAATAATACTAGGTATAGCGCAAAAGTTAACTTCCTTGTTCTGTTCTTCTTTTGTGTTTAACGCGCGGTTCACAAACCGAGCAGGTGCATACCGGAGAATGCAGAACAAAATCAACATGAACGCTATCTAGTGGGCGAGTGGGGGGAAGCAGTCATTCCTGGGCACGGTACGAATCGATCATGCCTAATGTGAAAACTAAAGTGTGCAGCCATGGTGTACCAGGAAGACACACAGTACACTAAGATAATTTAAAGGAATGCGTTTGAAGAGCAATAACACGCATAACACCAGAAGTGTTAAAATGAGTTCATCATGAGTGGGAGAGACGACTCTTTGGTGTTTACAAAGAAAGTGTAATCATGTACATGACGCTTTGTATATAAAGTTACAATCTGCTAAAAAGTCCTATTGTCCCCTATTCATGGAGGCTTTAGGGACATGTACCAACATATGACTTTGTAATCCACCGGGTAGACATGATCGAGCTTAATAACTTTAATACGCTGATTATGTGATAACTCTAACAAGCCAAATGAGTCAGCTACCCGATTTCACACAGCTAAAGAGACAGAAAGTCTAATGACTGCATGTGCTCCACTTGATTAACCTAATAGAACAGTTTGTAGGGTTGATGTTAGGGATCACTTGCCATAACACTGTACGTGGACAGGCATAATTAGCTTCTCCACTGGTTTAAGACATTGAGCTGTTTATCCTGTTCTTAGTCGTTTTTTCCTCAGAAAAAAATAAGATGTCCTGGGGAAAGCTTGCTTTCATATATAATGCATTTAGTGGATTTGAATAGTACACTTTCTCTCACGGTGAGGTTTGCTTAAGGAGGTAAGAGCATGTCTAATATATTATTTGCATATGCACTTGGAAAAGTTGGAATATTTCCAACCAGCGAATGAAAGAGTTAGCCATCACTTTTCCATGCTCATCGTACAAGGTTTAGCTGCCTCCAAGTAGTTATATGTGTAAATTGATTAAAAACATCGCCCAGAAACCGAGGAATCAGGAATAATTAGCGGATTTGAAGACGCAGAACATAGAGATGAATGAATATAAGGGTACGGTGAACAAAATAGCACTGCAGTCATTGAAAAGAAAAAAAAAAAAAGAGTGAAAAATCGGAGAGAGGGAGGAGGCGATGGAGTGAGAGCGGGAGACAGAAGGGCAGATAGGATCTGTGCCCATGTCTCACAGAAACACACACAGACGGAGGAGGCGGCGGGGGGTTCGGGAGTGTGACTGCGCAGACAGACAGCCCAGAAGGGAAGGAGAGCACTGCAGTGAAGTGGGAGAGGGTGTGAGCAGGATGATGTGAGCATGTGTCTGTGTGTGGATGACGGTGAAAGAGAGAGAGAAAGAGAGAAAGAGGTGGAGAGGGAGAAAGAAAAGAAATAAGAGAAGAAGGGGGTGGAAATGAAATTACTAACTACATACTCCAGGACAAAGGAACCTCTACATGAAGTGAAGAAAAAAGAAAAGGCAAGAGAAGGATGCTGGGTTTTTATACATGCTGCTCTGCTCTTCCTGTGTACTACAGTAAAAAGGCAGCGAGGGGCCTAGAAGCCACACACACACACACACACACACACACACACACACACACACACCTGTTCTCTGTACAAACACACGCTGTTTCTATTCGCGTTATAGAAACATGGCAGGTGAACTGCGAGTAGAAGTGAACCTGCCACGTTCCACCTGGAAAAATAGAATTAATTAAAGAAAGAAAGAAAAGTCATGGTTTGTACAGCATAAAGCAGCTACGGACAGCTGTGAGTTACAGAGTACGGTTATAAATAAAGCGCTGATGCCATGACATGAATGTGTAGACTGAATAATTAATGATGCGATGCGAACCGGAAGACCAGGGAGCGTTTACGACGTAGGCTGGCCCCGGCCTGCTCGTCATGAACCGAGACTGCTGCAGTGCCCTTGAAAAAAAAAGTGCTCTCTGCAACTAGCAAGATCATACAAATTACCGCGTGTCATGCAGGTCTCCATGAGAGCTCGTAGCAATGTGCTTCGACAAACATGACTCGATGACTAATGATGTTAGCATGTTGAACAGCAACTGTTTCCTCTGCCTGCTCGAAGACGGCACACAAAGGAGCGTCTGTTGGAGCTTAATAATGTTATCAATTTATAGGACGGGCTTCGCTCGGGCGGCGTGGTGATGTCAAGCTGTTTTACAGTAACCTTCTGCCGTTGCTGCGACGTGGCTAAGCAGGGACCAGATACGGTAGACGTAGAGATGTGTGTGTGTGTGTTTGTGTGTGTGTGTGTGTCACCGCTGCATGTCTGAGAGCAGGCCTGCAAATATCAAGCGTCTGGAAACGCTGAGTGTATTGACTCTACAAGGTCACTCAGCCAAGAGCACCAAGACACACACACACACACACACACACACACACACACACACCCAGACTTCCAATTGCAATGACCTTCAAGAATGGAGACAAGTGAATGAGTATATACAGTGTGTGACGATGCTGATAAATTCTTCGTTTTTTTGTTTAAACACATATATTAAATAATAAAGACTTAAATTCACAGAAGCAGTTTGCTGCATCCATGCCAGCTATCAGTTTCCTCATATGTTTGGTGCAGACATCTGTCTTTCATTAAACATTAACTTTGATAAACCCTCTCACTGAAAATAAAAGCTGCCGCACTGACGGAACAAAGCTGTCTTCTGTAAGCCGCGCACCAAACGCACTGATCTGCAGCCTTCAGACGTTTGATCAACTTGATCGATACGATGTCAGGAAGCCATCCGCGGTGTAACACTGACGACGGTGAGCCTCTCGGTCACGCTGTTTCACTCTCTGTCAAAACATCCTCCACACTACGGGCCGAAATTTAGCGAGATAATGATTAACCCAGGTCTATCCGCTCGCTAAGTTTTACCGTCCTGTCTTTTACGCAGAGCAAAGTGAGCGTTACCATGTCGCCCAATAAAAACGAGCATGACCAAACAGGCCTTAACCTTGAAAAGATAATCAACTTAAACAAACAAAACCAACGCCTTCAGCTGCTGCCCAGGATATTTTAATACCTGATGCAGAATGTTTATTAGATTTCTCAGCCTTACAGAAGACTCACAGCTCTCCTGACTAAATACTGTATAACCAGGAAGGGGGGAGAAAAAATTTCATTCACCAGTTAATATGAACTCCTGTACATTATTGAAACAGCCAATCGTTTGACAGCAAAGCAAGTCATAATCATGCAGGTGCCGGTCAATGCTCACATTAAACAGAATCATCAGAATGTGGGGGGAAAATAGTAATCTCAGTGATTTTTAACAAATCAGGATCTTATAGACACAATGAGTAAAGTGTAAAGAAAAAAAAACGAATGAAGGAAATGCCTCGTTGATGAGACAGGTCAGAGGAGAATGACTGGTTTGAGATGCTGTAATAAAGTAACTGAAAGACATATGCCGAGGTCCAAATCACTGGGATCACATTTTTTCTTATTCTGATCTTGAGTGTTAACTGAAGCTCTTGACCTGCGTCTGCGTGATGATTATTATCATTATTATTATTAACATAGAAATCAGAGCAGCTGTGGTGTTAAAATGATAATGAAGCGAACTTGCAAGGGAACTGAGCTGTTATGTTGCAGCTGGGGATGGAGATGATTTCCAGGCAAGGCATTGTGGGTTTGCGCTGTCACCTTGCACCTCCAGAGACTCGAGTTTCCTCCCACAGTCTAAAGACATGACTGGTGATTATAGATTGTGCAGTGTATGATTGGGAATGTGTGTGTGTGGGATGGTCCTTGCAATGGTTTGTGTACCCCTCGCCTTATGCCCTAAGTTCACTGAGACAGGCTCCAGGGCCCCTGCGAACCTACACGCTAAAACCATTATAGATAATGGATGGATGAATGTTTTCCAGAGCAGAATAAACTAAATATCAATTTAATCCTCTTCAGGAAATGCTTACGGGTGTGAGGCAGAAATACACGCTGGACGGGAAACTAGTTTATCTCAGGGCCACAAGCCAGATTAATTTATAGTCATCACTCCACCTACCAGCATGGTTTTGACAGGTAAGAGGAAACCCATGTGGACAGTGTGAGGACACTACCTGCCGTACCACTGTGCCACCCACAACATAAACAGAAAGGTGAAAGGGAAAAACTAGCTCATTTCAGAATGGCATGGACATCTGAACCTTCTGCATTTATTATTTTACGAATTGCACCTTTAACAGCGTATTGAAGTCTTTGATATACTTCGTGTAAAATCTCAGAAAAACTGAATTCAAACAGATTCACATTCTACTGCATTCATTCTGTGTCCTGAAACAGCACTAGCTGTGCCCTATTTGAATGTTTTGGCTAAATCTCCATAATTTGGTCTTGGGCTGTTCCCTTCCACTGGCCAGCTCAAACATCAACCAACCAACTAGGAGGATGTGGACAAAAGATGTGTCCCGGTGCAGCATAATACATGCCACCTACTCTCTTCTGTATAAACGAGCTCCATGACATCTATGATTTGCTATTGCTGCTGTGATTGACAGGAGAGGTCATATGCCACCCCTCCTACTCTTGGCTCCTGGACACAGATAGCTGTTGAGTTGTTGGGATTTAATCTCGCCACAGAACAAAGCTTTTTTGTTGCGCCCATCAGATTAAAAAAAAAAAAAAAAAAAAACCTCTACGTAGCGATCACAAGTAGAGTAGATCATAGATCCTGTGAGACTCTGTCCTCTCTGTAATCAGCTACTACACATTCCAATAGACGTCCGCCAATTGTTTTGTTCATGAACAACACAGGGTGATTGAAGACTTTAAATGAAGAGCGAAAAGATATGGAAAAAAGCCACATGCTAAAAATGATGAGCGCTGTTCCTAGATGAGTTGAAACCTGATGCCTGATAGCTGACTATTTTACTGAGTAGGTTCTTGTGTAATATGCTATCCTTCCTAAAGATTGTTATCCTCCTGATTGTATTTCAGGAGCATGCTGGAAACTCTACACTATGTTTTTGGACATGATTAAGAAATGATAAAAAGGGGCTGTTTAATAAAGACAAGCAAGTAATTCTACAAATTATAAAATTGTAAATGATGCTCGTGTGCGAGTGTGTATTATAAGTGTAAAGGTTTGTGGGAAGGGCATGAGCGAAGAGCACAAAGCCGTTATTGGCAACCGAGTAGAGCAGAGGCATGATCGACACCGTCAATTACAACGGCTTCCATAAACAACAAGAGGACACAAGAGCTGTGTAATATTGTAGCACGTAACAGAGTACAGGACGTGGTGTCATTACACACACACACAAATGTATAGCCATGTTCAGCACTATACTCATGCTTAGTGGGCAGGTCGGATGGAGGTGAGGGTGGGAGTGAAACACAATTCCTCAGCATGGACACTTCATACTGGTGCACTGCACAACATGCCCAATGCAGACATGCATGCAGTATGCAGCACTCCTACACAACAACTGTGTAACCTCTCACACAATGAGCTGGCGTATAGTGATGCACTGACATACAGTCATGACACAGGATATGGAGAGAAATGTAATTTATCATGCTCACCTTGTCCTTTTAACACCATTTAACACCACAGCCAATAGGAAATATGAATTAGCCTAGAGGATGGAACTGCAGACATTTAACTCAGCTAGGACTCCTACTAAGCAGAATTTATTCTTGCTGGGTCGTACTTTGAACATGACCTCACTGTGCAGACAAAAGTGATTTCAGAACTCGTCAACCATGAACGTTCCGGAGTCAGACGGTGCAACTCTGCGGCTTGCTTTTAGGAACTTGGCCAATGGTGAACCCACTGAGCTAGACACTTCTTGCTTTTGCGTTCACTGCAAATCCATAAAACTATGCAAAAGCATTTTTTTCCTATATTCATCTCATTAGATATGTTTATATGGACAACAGTTCTTCAATCCGATTGATTAGAGATTCCAAAGTAATCTCAAACGGATCTGCAGTTACATGCACAAAGCATTTAATCGGCATATAACTTTTTTCACATGCATGAAGTGGTTCCACCTGCTGTGAACTATAACAGAGGAAAAAGTTTTTTTTTTCTCCAACTTTGAAGTTAGGTTAGGTATCCTTTCTTTTCTGATATATCCTGATTTCTGCATTATGACTAGTTACAAAAATTGTGTCTTACCTATGATTGGTTAGTTGCTTTAATATGTATAGCATGAAATGGGAGCCAATCAGCATTCGTTCCTCAGCCAGAGACGCGGTGGATGAAAGTACTGTTGTACATCCATCAACCATTGGGAGATGGTTGTTTTCACAGAGTTTATCATTTCCTTCCTGAAAATGTCACCTCATGTAGGGCGAAAATGCGCAGAAATAATATACGTATTTAAACAAGAGTTAAATGATTGGGATCGAGTGTTTACATGGTTAATATTTACTTATTGAACGGATTATCAAAGGTTTACCCCACCCCTCTCATTCTGATTTAGAATTCGGTCAGATCAGGTAAGACTGTCACAAGATAACGTTTTTGCTTTTTCCGATAGCCTGGTTATTTCGTTTATTAGTGGAATAATAGGGTCCAGGTAAATCCACCTAGTGAAATCCTAGAAATCCTTTCGGTTTTGTCTTTTATGGTGAGTCCCTAAAAATAATGTGCATTGGGAAAGAGAAAACAACTTTTGTCGTCATGTGGAGATTTGATTTAGAAATAAATCATGGAGGCATAAAACAATGATGCGTACAGTATGTAGAAGTAGTCCAACATATTCCATAACGAACACATTGCAACAGGTTGTGTGATGCGATGCTGCCAGGTCAGATGCAAGACGGGTTTAGGGTTAGGAGAGCATGATGGAGCAAGCTGCATTATTTGGAGCATATGAATAGTTAAAACTATATGGACATGCAAAGAAAAACAAAGCCCTAGTCTTCAAACTGTTTTACTTGAAGAACTGAAACTGTAGGCAGTGAATCGAAAAATGAGAAGTACACCCTTCTTGAAATTAGACAAGTTGCTTGGTTTAACCATTTATCCCACACAACTTTTACAAATGAATATAACAGAACTGAAACAAACAAATTTCATTTATGCTAATGATACAGGAATACAAAAAAAAAGATGAAACTTATCAACTTAATCTGAATTTCCAAACCTGGACAAAAAAAATAAATAAATAAAATAAAATATATATTCTTCCTATGAACTTATATATCAACTTTATTAGACCTCTCTTTTTAGGAGCAGGTGCAATAAGTGCAGTGAGACAACATTCAAACTGCCATGAAGAAGGATGGGCCATCTTCCACACACTCATGCTTTCCACTGTGTCGGAGTGAAAAATAGAGAAATAGCAGTTGAGGAGTGCGGGGCGGGAGCATGCAGAGGCAGAGCTTAAAATGGACGCCAGACAGTTGAGGTTGAGGTGAGTAAGAGGAGTGGTTAGGAGACAGGCGCCGGCAGCTGCATGAGTTAAACTGGGAGGGGGAAGAGAGGGAGAGAAGGAGAGAGAGAGAAAAAGAGGGACCAGGTCCAAAGAGCAAAATAATTAGGTTAAGTATCTTTAATCTCCTTAGCCTAGTCCTATGCTGCAATCTCCATTCACAAAAACATCCAGTTTCCTGCATCCACTTATTACACACATATTACATTTACAGAATAAGACCAAGAGTCTGTGTCAGTTTACAGCAAACACACTCCTTCATCTGACATTAGGTTTGGATATGGCAGCTCTTTCACAAACTGAGTCCTTGAGTATGCTTGTGCCTTCAGGGAAGAAAAACTTGATTAATGTGGTCATTCAGTAAATTCAGGTCATCAGCTGACTTCAATTTACTGCCACATAACATTATTGAGTCTAGACATGACCAACTGAAGCAACCCCACATCATAACACTGCCTCCAGAGGCCTCGTACAGTGAGCACTACGCATGATGTGTGCATCGCTTCATGCGCTGCCTTCTTTCCCTGACTCTCCAGAATAGGATCGAGCTGAACTTATTAGACCATGTGACCTTTTTCCATTATTCCCAAGTCTAATCTTTATGCTCCCTACCACACTGAAGCCTCTCTTTCCGACTAGTATCACTAACAAATAGTTTTCTTATATCTACACAGTTGTTTAGTCCCAATCCCATGAGTTCGCACTGCACTCTGTAGAAATGCTTTTACTTTCACTATTACACATAGTTGTCATTTCTAATGTAGATTTTTAGGACGCAACTTTTAACTCATCTGTAGGATTTTATTTACTGTATAGATATAAAATAAAAACTATTCATTGGACACATATCCTGCTTTCAATGTAAACTTTGATATGTATCTAATAAACGTACCGTTTGTATTCAAACTTATTTATTTAGCCTAACACCAAATATTTGGACTAATGATCTCATTAAGAGGATGTTTGCCAATGTTTATCCATCTCTTTAAATTATATATTAAAAAAAAAAAAAAACTTGTAGAGTAAAGAACTCAACAGCACTACGGTACTAAGAAAATTAATCAACATATTGAGACTAATCAGAGCTCGAACCACTTTAGTGTAATGATATTAAATATTGCAGTCATTAAAGCTTTTTCTTCTAAAAGGTACAATACAGATTATGATGACTTTTTCTGACTCCTCTTGTGATAAAACCAGGTTCTAATAAATATCAGACAGCAACCTGAGATTAGAACGTGAGGCGACACATATGGTAATAAGTGCTAAATAAGATGTCTGAGATTACTTGGTAATAAAGAAAGATAAGCATGGGATTAGATGCTTACAGGCCTGGCCTAATCCGTTATGCTCATGTACTTTATTATATACACAGACTCACCCAGGCATTCAGACTTGGTAAGCAGGTCTTTGTAATGATAATAAAGCAGGCGTTTCTTTATAAAAGATTTAAGCTCAATCGCGGTAAACACCAAAATTTTAAATGTGACCACTTCTCTCTGTCCTAGATTGCCAGTTATAGATGGATCGTTCATTTCATACTAGTCAGAACTGGCCTGTCAGGTAAAGGGGAAATGAGGACAGGTTGTATGTGTACAATAATGTCACACAGCGGTGTGGAAACTGTGATAACAGCGCAAGCAAGCTAGACAAGTGCAAAGTCCACAGGTTCAGTAAGGCATGGAGACGAGTCAGGACCTGCAGCGGGGTCATTGTAAACGACAAGCTGTAATGGCAGCTGTGCAGCCGAGCGACTTTTACGATGACCGGTTGTTCCCTCATATCACTCTGCTCTCCTCAGCTCCCCTGTTCCCATGCACCATCACTAACCCCCGAACACTTTATTCCTGTCCGATAATCAGCAGCAGGTCTTCTGTCTGCGTGTTGCTCTGTTTACAGTCGAAATGCTGAGCCTGAAGGACTAATTATCGCTTTCCCAGTCCTTCATCATGTCCGTAACTGGCCGTTGTTTTGACTGGTTACATCAGCTCGGTGCAATGGTCTAAATGAGGAAGGGCATAACAACAAGAGCTCTCAGAGTTAGACGTTCCGCCTAAAAACAACACAGACGTGTAGAGGCGGATGATTGTGCAAGTGAGCGCTAAGATTAGCTCCAGCATTTAATATTCCCACAACAGTGCAGGAAGAATATCATACCACTGCCCTCAATCAATCCCTGTGTTCGAAATGTCTTAGCTGCTATTCGTTACAAACGCAAAGTGCATTATGGGTATGCATGGCTACTACGGTACAACATTTGGATGGTAATCGCTTGCATTTTATGAGCACACTGGATCATCAAATTTATGCTTTCGCACATTATCTTATCCGACGGCGAAACTCTCAAAAATTTTAACTCTACTACTGTAATAAATGTGTGTTGTTATTAATGCTGTATAATCAAACCGAACTTGAAGGTTTAATCATTACTATTTGTGGAAATAAGAAAACTGAAATTAGTGGAATTTCGAGCGAGCTCATTGATCCAACAACTCATTCCCACCCACATGTCCAAAGGCCCGCCCCCAAGACTTATGATGGTTCAACTAGAGTTTAACAAGGAATTTCATGACATCACTTTCAGGCACACTTGGACATTCGACTGCTTGAAAACCGAGTTATAGCTAAACCACAAGACACAAAATTCTTCTCGTAATGATTTATGAAGGGATATAAAGTGAGCAGTGCCTATAAAATACCTGACGAGAAGCCAATCCAAATACAAACATACGATCCAAACCGGAAGGCAGCTTTCCACAGACTTTACGGCTTGTTGTTGTCCACTATTTAACATTATGTGTAGTTGTAAGAAATGAAAAATCTCGACTACTGCACCTTCAAACACTGGTTTGAGAAAGAGCGAGAGAGAGCGAGAGAAAGCCACGCTTCCTGATCTTATCAGTTCACGTCGCGTAGTGTGAACTCGAACAGAGCGATCCGCCTCGCGTTCACACACCATGTCCCTATACACACTCCCTTACCCCTGACATGCTCCGTAACCTCTCTCTCGGTGTGACTCTTTATACATCGTAACGTGTACTAGACACGCACCGAGATCTGCAGTGAGAGAAAGGGACACGGAGGCAGAAAACAGACAGGAGCAAAAGGTCAGCGTGGTCAATCAGGACACGCATTTCCTGAGGCCTGGAGCATTAGAATAATGGCAACTGGAAGCACAGGAAACTGGTCCAGTGGCTGTGGATGAGGGAGGGAAAAAAAGACAAACTAACAAGACATTATGGTGGAAATCTGGAGTGAAGAAATCTTGAGCAAGTGCTATTTTAAAACCCTTAAAACTCTTAAGCAGCAACAGATCTGTGCCGGCAACACAGCATAGGTAGATGATGATTAAAAAAAAGAAATATAACGTGGAAAGTTACCACTACCAGAATATGGGAATGACTTGTCAAAATTAGTGTATTATTATTTTTTTTGAAGAAAAATTTAAAATTAAAAACACACCACACATGATCATGTGTATTTGTACTTCTGGACCCATTTTTACAGTTTTTTGCTCAGTCATGTTTGTATAGTTAAAATGATACAAAATTCAGTTGATCATAATGCCTATGCTGCACAGCACAATCCTGAGCCCTAGATACGTTTATTTGTTTTGCAAGGTTTTTTTTTTATTTTTATAATTTATATTGTTTTAAAAACTTTTAAGGACTACGATTAGGTAACCAAGTTGTTTTAATATATCTCTCACACACTTTTTTTAATGCATATATTCACATTAAGCCCATCAGTGTGTGTGTGTGTGTGTGTTTTCTCTCTAAGAGCTGAACCGGCTGAAATGTTGTTCACCTTTCTGCTCCTCAATGTGACTACCGAGATGATCAACAGCTGCAACAGTGAACACAAACTTCAAGCATTTCATCAACAACAGAAAACAAGCGGCTCTGTCTCTGTGTGTGTGTATATAATGCATGCAAGAAGAAGAAGAAGAAGAAGAATCCATTAGGAGGAAAATGACATGTCAGAACAGGCATGCTTCAAGGCCATATGCAAAGCCAGGTTAGCTCAAGGCTCACGAGCGTTAACGTGATTTCATGGTAACACACACTGAGCTGTCAGGGACGAACGTGCGCACGGCGCGAGCACAGCTAGCTGGCTAACTGCGCCAGAGTGAATAAGCACTTACCTGTGCAGAGCCTGTTGTTCCGCTGTAGAGCGGGGAGCAGCGCTCAGGACTGCAGCGCTCAGGACTGCAGCTCGGCCCCTCGGTATAAAGCAAAAGCAAACAAGCGAGTCGTGTCTCTAAACAGCTGCGAGCCGCTCATTGGTTCATGTGCAGCGCGTTTTCTTCTTCTTCTTCTTCAGCCCTTCCCTATGTGCAAGTTTACTTCTCCTCTCCGCTGTCGGGTTTGTGCAGCTTTCAGCGCAACGGGGATTCGGAGGAGAAAAGGACGAAAAGCGAAGGAGGAAGCGTGAGGAGAACTTGCTAGCGGTGGGTAGGCAGCAGGCGAGGCGAGGGAGGAGGAGAGCAGAGTGTACACGGAGTAGGGCACTACAGCGTGCACTTCACTTCCTCCATTTTAGGGGAATCCCATTCCTACTCGAAAGCCTGTTGCAAGGGTGGAGTCGGTAAGGCTGAGGAAAGGGAAAAAATATATACAAAGCCACCACCCCTTGAGCTGGTTGTTTAGTTGAATCCCATTATTCGTGTTAATCGGTTTGACCTCGAGTATTTACTTCTTTGATCAAACTGTCTATTTGTACAGTTTTAACGTTGATTGATTTTTATTTAAAAAATTTTTTACAAAGGCAACAAAGTCTAATAATAATGATAACAATAATGTATGATTAGACAAACTCAAATATACAAAAATCCAAAGATTTCATAAAACACACACGCATATTGTTTACTTCGTAAAGTGTTTATAAACTGCATCATAACTGACCCTTTGGCGACACCTGTTGTCGATAAAGTGAACTGCCCTCGGCTTTGTCTCAAATACTAATGAAGGTCCTGATTCGTGATCCTGAATTACAGGATTATACTTACAAACACACACATACTGGATATATTGGTTTAATCCATGTGCCATCCAGAAAATTTGGTGACAGACACTCTCCACCCTGGAGATACCTCATCCTGTCGTTTCTGTGGCAGTTAAGGGGTCGGGTTGCCAGCTCAACGCCTGATGGTCATTCTCACACTACGGGCAATTTAGGAACGCCAATCAGCTGTCTGTTAACAATACCTTTGGACTCACTCATCGTCTGTATTTATTCCTGTGGAGATTTAGAGCACGAAGCAAAGGACTCGAGATGGGGTGAGACAACCCATCGCAGGACACCCACCCCCCAAAAATGGGAAATATTTAATGTTTTTGGACTGTGGGAGAAAACCAGAGTACCCATAGGAAACCCAACAAGCAAGAGGAGAACATGCAAACTCCATGAACACAGACGGCGAGGTGGGGATCGAGCCCGACCCTGGAGGTGCAAGGCGACTGTGCTGACCAATAAGTTACCATGAATTCTAGAAATGCTGTTATAAAGACATTGTTTTGTTTAGAACAAACAATACATAGCACAAATACGTAGCAGCAGCACATCTTTAGGAACCATTTCATTAAAAAAATATATATCAAAAAAAAAAGAAAAAAAAAGATCATACTTTTTTTGTTCCCGGGTGCCCACTTTTTTCCCCTCTGTTCACCCAAAATCATGAAGCATATTCTTCATTTACAAATAACGTTAGCCTAAGCTAAGCTTAGTTTGAATGTTAGAAAATGTTATTTAAATACACAGTGAAATCACCAACAAATCAAAATGATAATACCCAAATTTCAGTGGTCGTACCAATTTTACAATTAATATCAAAATTTATTTGAGTAGCAACAAATTGCATTCGATTACCGGTATATTCACACACACACCTTTTCGTACAATCCGTAATATAGCTTATGTTAAGAGTTACAAATAATGTGATTTGCTACAAGATTTTATATTGAAGCCAGAGGCTACATAATCAGTACAGTAAGAATGCTAGAAAATATCACACCGCCACCTACAATCAAATGTCGTAGTGAGAATTCAAATAATTAATAAAAAATAATAATAACCATAAAGAAAAAAACCTCTTTGATTCGATAGCATTTTCAACAACATAAATTCAGTTAAGGACTTTAAGGTACACTGGTACGTAGGGAGGATTGCAGTGCGCATGGATTTTGTGCGACATTTAAAAAGGCAGACACCAGCACAATTTACTCCTTTGTGTTCCTATTCGAGTCTATCCAACACAAACAAATGCACTTTTTTTCTCTATGTGCTAATCTAGAGCATAAAATTAGTGTTTTGTGGTTTAAATGAGTAGAAAACGCATTGTTCAATTCCACTCATTTCTGTTGCTTTTAATGCCTTTTGGGAAATCACCATTGCTCCACGTTGTCCAAATAGTCCTCTATGGTTTCGTTCTCGTCATCGTCCTCCCACCATGGGTCTTCAGATTCTAGTCCTATATCTTCTTCCAGAGTGTTCCCTGTCTCATCCTGCTTTGGCTCAGCAAACCTGGTAGCTAAAGACTGCCTTGTTTGTGGTGGGGTTCTAGTGGGTTTAGTCGCCTTCCCCCCTGTCCAGTGTGGCACCTTGGCACGCAGCCTACGCCTCTCCTGCTGGCGTCGTTGACGAGCCTGGCGTCGCTCCTTCTGCCGTGCGTACTGAAAGCGCTGCAGGAAGAGGTCACGTGCGTACTCGTACAGCTCCACGTCCCAGGCGTTGAGTTCACGGATGCGCTGCTGTGTCTCGGATGGGACGTCGACACTGGCGGCACGTGTGCCATTGAGCTGCGTGAAGGGTGCGATGAAGGCCAGGCGGAAGGTACGCTCAAACAAGTACTGTGTCTTGCGCTGGTACTCGGTCAGTCCATAGAAAGCCATGCGTCTGAGGTTACGCTTGGCGCTTTCTAGTAACACGGAGCCACGCTGCAGCTCGCTCATGCTCGACGCGTTGTAGCAGCCCACGAGGCTCAGGTCGGCTAGCATGCGAGTCTGACGATTGTTAGCCAAGTTGTAGGGGCATGCCATGAACTCGGCGAGAGAACAGCCTGACCAGTCATCACCCGTATAGCAGCTGGGAAGCTCCGCCAGAGTAGGCGCCCGTCCATCACACACATGCAGTGAGGCCTTCCACGTGGCACCGCGCTGCACGTGACGCCACTCGCTCAGGTAGCGCGACACAGGGTCGCGCAGAATCGTGATGTAGTAGTAGTTCCTGTTGAGAGGGAGCGAGAGAAACAAATTAATAACATACAGCATACTAGCTTCGAATTATAAAAACAAATCAAGTGTTTATTAAACTTGGGTTGACCATACGAGTATAGAAATATCTTCATGCAGGTAGATATTAGGCATGTGCAATATATTTAATTGTTGGGCTTTGAGACTGTCAGATGCTATCATTATATAAATATTATTACTACCAGACCAGGCAACCTTCATATATTCTTAAGTAGGTGCTCATAGGCTTGAATATGTTTGTTTCAAAATGTTTGACCCCATTGTTAAGATCAGGTGAAAATGCTATCCTCATGACATGTAAGCCTAAGCAGGAGGGTCAGATCTTCATCTTGATCATATTTCCAATGAAACAGTTCCCTCCGGTCTGAGGAACCTTTAATCAGTGCAGCATCTTCAAGTGATGCTTCCCCCAGCGCGCGTGTGCCGAGCCCACTGCTGTTCACACAGCTGACTCACATCTGTGCAGATAACATCATCCATCACATCCTGAATCTCATAACAAAGGTGAATTATTAAGACTTATGCAGAGAGATTAATGTTTGTGTGTCATGTGCAGAAGACAATGAGTAGATTTATTACAAAATTTATTACACATATGCAGAAAAGGATGGCAACAAATAATTCACTTAACCCGATTTAATTGACCAGCGATGCCATGTAATATCATCGTCCATCATAACAGGACTGGGAGAGAGGATAATGTAATCAGATACTGCCAGTGACTAACATATGATCAGTGCTAGTCACTGACAGGCAGTGATGTCACACATTAGCTTGTTTTTTTTGTTAGTTGTTTTGTAACAGGCTAATATTTTCTACAGAAGATATTCTAAGATTTACATTTATTCTACAAATGTTAAGGTTTGCTTTTGTGAGGCATTCACTCAACGTAAACAAAAGGATTCTAATATTGAATTGATATGATTGTAAATTTATCATGCATTAGTGTGAACATATTGCTGTGTAAAGTAAATATTAAAAAGAAAAGAAAGAAAGAGAAAAATATGTATTTTTGTTGCTGTCCATGAAACTTGAGACATTTTATCATAGACAGCAGGCTAAAAAACAAACAGAATAACTATATACTGATGTTATGTTTTTAGATCAGTTTCAAAATCCATCTTAGTGTGTCAGAGCACAAATACTGTATACATTAATACAAAGTTATAATTCTGACTCATCTTGGTTACAAGTTGGTTATACAGTAGCTTGTTTATTAGGCTATTTCTTAGAGCCTGAATATCGTATGTGTTTCCCTCTACATAAAAATTATGGATTAATCCGCATGGCTTTTAAAAATGGATAACATATTAAGTAACCATATTTCACCGTGTCAGTTAAAAAAAAAAAAATTTAATAAAAAAAAAAAAAAAGGTCTGTGCACATGTTTATGATGCTGATGAAGACAGGGAACACAACACAAACGCAACACACAAAAGTTGCTATGAACTCTTACACTCCAGAACAGCCATCATGATCATGAAATCAGGCTCAGTGTAGATCGTTGGGAAATGTCTGTAATTAGGAACAAATTTTACTGAGAGTTTCATTCTGGCAAACTATTAACTGCTTTTCCAGTGCAGTGATTCATGAAGGTCACGACACCATGACAAATTAAATACTTAATATTTACGCAGCCAAACTTCAAAAGGAGCGTGATGAAATATTGCTGTTCAAAACACCGATGTGTTAAACAGAGCAAAAGCTCATGTTACAAATTGATGCTGCTTAACCGTGCCTGCACACTTTACTTGCTGCTTGCTCAATACTATTTTTAGCATCATAACCATACAGCACAGATCAGACACTACAGGCTACAACTGACTATAACTGCTCAAAAATGTGTATTTTAGAGAACTTAATTATCTGACTAACTGATTTAATTTGTTTTTTCTTGCAGAAAGTAACATTTTGGTATTGAGGATAACATTACACCTGGTATTGTGAAAACACAATTATGCAAGTGAAAAATGTAAGGAAACACAACAGGGTGTAAAGTTATTGAAACAAAGTACAATATGGTTGATGCAACATAAAACCCTTGTTTGTTACAGGGCTGGGCGATCAAACCATCACAAAACGGTGTTGCAATAATGATATGCTGTCTGCAGCTTTTGGCTTGCATTTCCTACTTCAATGCTACAAGCGAAGAAACTTACCTGGAAAGTTTGGAAAAGGGGGGGGGACACAACAGGCACCAAGGCAATGGTGACAGTCAAAGTGCACTATCCTGCAAAGCTGAGGCAATTGTCAACACAAAGGCAACATAATGTCAATTATACACACATAAGACGGTTTGCAAAATGTCATCAGGTGGTGCCAACCGAGACTCAAAACTCAATTCTTTTCCGTGATATTAAAAGATGGCATCCAGCGACCAAACAGAGAGAATGAAATGAAAGTGCATGTGCGTCAATCGTATAGTCAAAATCTGTGTGCGCATGTAAAGAAATTTATTTTTTTCCCTCCGTGTCCAAGTGTAGTGACTGTTCTTTAGTAACTGTACTACAACAACGCGCCCAGTGCAGAAAAAGGTTAAAAAGGCTGTAGCAGTGCGGGAGATGATGCTGTTTAACAACAATTCAACGTCACATTTCCGCAAAATCCTCTAAAGTTGGCAAAAGCAAGGGAGGTTCCTTGTTAAAGGAGTTTGAAAACATGAAAATAAATTTAAATGCACTAATGTAAACAGACTGGTTTTACAAGTGAGCATGCCTGTAACAAACCACTACCGACTCAAACCACATCAACCTCACCCTAGACATTTAAGCACAGATTGTGTGTACATTGCTTGTGAATTACACAACACTCCTTTTAATATTATTTGAAATGTAAAGGTCTGTCATGCAACCAGAGCTGTATTAATTTAATTAGTGGAACTTTTACCCCCTACAAGATTACAGCATTTAAGGATCAAGTTTACGAGGTTTAAAAAGCACATGAAAAAGGTTTCCGTGGGAGAATTACCTTGGAAAGATTGATGTTTCCGTAGTTACAGAGCTTATCAAACAACATGTACTAAACAATGCTACTCTCAAGCAAATATAAAATGTGAATTCACTGGACAAAATCCCAGAAGTCCAGGAATACAGAAGTGCTTATCTTTCTAACATAAGATAAATTTTATTTATTTAGAAGCAATTTTCATTTGTTTATTCATCTTCATAAACAAATGCTTTATCCTGTTCAGGGTCGCAGTAGAGTAGAGAACTCATCCACGCACCAGAGAGACTCTTCACTAACTATTTACGACTACACTGCCTGTGCAGAAAAAAGGCACTGTTTCAAACAAGTACAATTATTAGCCTGCACCAAGGAAAGAAAACATTATAATTACTGGAATTCCATTCACACACAGACGATGCGTCAAGAACTCACAAGATTGGGGGGGGTGCTGTATCAAAAAAATTTTTTTGTGTTTACAGAGTCACATTTTCACGGGCTCAAAAATAATTACACAACTGAAACATGTTTCGCCACATGGCCAGTATGGGTATGTTTTAGATGTTGTTTCATGACGAATTTTGCAAATAAAAGGTCTGGCATTCATTCCAAGTGTGCCATTTGGTAAATGAAGTTTATGAGAGCTCTAAATACGCAGTTTAAAAAAAGGATACTGATTCAAGTAAATGAGGCCATCATTAGCCTTAAAAAAAGAAAACAGGCTTATCAGAAAGATAGTAGAAGCATTAGGAGTGTCCAGATCAACAACATTCTTTAAAAGAACAAATGCACTGGCAGTTCAGGGACACCAGAAGGTGATTAAAATGGATTATCACAGAATTCTTTACTTGGTGAAGGAAAAACTCTTCACAACATCTAGCCAAGTCAGGAACACTCCGGAGGAGGGAGGTGTGTCATTGTCAATGTCTACAGACAAAAGACGGCTTCATGAATGTAAATACAGAGATTATTGCAACATGCAAACCACTGAACATGAACAGATGAGACCCTTCAAAAGTCCCTTCTGATACGAAATTAAATAAAACCATAATGTTTGGAAAAGAAGAATAATACCAAAGCTCCAAATGTTCCAAAGCTCATCATACCCTCCCTAAAGTATGGTGGAGGAAGTGATATGGCATGAACATGTATGGATGCCCGTGGATGTTTATTGATGTGACTACTGAAAGAATTAGCAGGATGAATTCTAAGGTGTATAGGTTTATACTAAATTCAGATGTTGCATAACTGACAGAACAGTGCTTCACAGTGCAGCTCGACACTGACCCAGAACTCATAGTGAAAGTAACAAGCGGAAGAAATGGAATGTTCCATCACCGAGTCAGTCAGCTGACCTCAACCCAAATGAAAATGCTTTTCATGTACTGAAGAGAACGTCCCACAAACAAATGAAGCAGGCTGCATTGAAGGCCTGGAAAAGCAACTCACGGGAGGAAACTCGGTGACGTTTATGGATTCCGGACTTCGAGCAGTCTTTGACCGCAAATTATTTGCATCAAAGTGTTACAAATAATCCTTATATGTATAATAATGCATGTTTGTCCTTTTACATATGAGCCTGGAAAGGGACTTTGTAAACAGTGGCTGTGATTCTTAAACAGTTAATTCAGTATATATGTTTGCTACACCTGGAATTAAAGCTGACAGTGTGCCATTTAGTAAATCAAGTTTATGAGAACTCTATAAATACGCAGTTTTTTTCCACTTCAATCGCATCATGATTGCTTCATTTCAAATCCATTGTGGAGGGAAAAAAAGTGTTTGTTTTTTCCCTTACAATGAAAATGTCAGACTAATTATTGTAAAGGGCAGCTCTCCTTTACAAAACATAAAAATGAGTGTGAAATTTTCTGCACAGAGAAGTGTCCACAGTCCATGTACAAATATCTCCATTCAATTTCACAAGAGTGCTGTTATTCTCTCCACAGTACACGGCACTGAATATAAAATGAGGTGTCATTTTGAAATCAATACTTTGCAGAAAACAACGGTCCATTTAAAACATTTTTCAGTGTTTAATCTCTGATATAAGCTAAACGTTTCAACACACCAAAGAATCTCTATTTAAACACGGCTATAAAAGAAGTTAAAGAAAAGTGATTGTTCTACTACAGAAAAGCAACCAAGCAGGATTCTTCTTCTTTTTTTTTTCATGCATATGTTTGCTATCACTTTAAATTATCACACACCCAGTTTTCCCCCACCTGGCCCTTGTATTTAGAGCAGTTTGGCCAGGCCTAGTCTAAAGAGTGAATAGATGTAATAATAGACCTCCTGTGGTTTAAGTTATCTAAAGAAAGAGTGTTGTCAATGACCCCTCTGTGGCCTTTCTGTCTTGGTGCATCTGGTTTCCCAGTGGATTTTCTCACTGAACAATAGTGCAGGTAGAAAACAATGTGAGGAGGAGGAGAGCTCAGTTCCATCAGGATTAATAGTTTTACAATACAGATAGCTGAGTAGAAATGTGTGTGAGTGAGAAACTGTGATTTAAAAAGAAAAAGAAAAAACTATTAAATAAACAGAAATCCAGCTGGACCTGGAGTTCTACACAGTTTCCTCACCTGGTGTTCCTGCGGGTTTGAGGAGCCTCTCGGCTGTTCATCTTGTTCGGGACGCAGTTGGTCAGTTCGGTCCAGTCCGCATGCAGTCCGCAGCTCCAGCCGGTGGAAAAGCGCGAGAACAGCCACGTTTCTTTCTTACCGGGCCGGTAGCACGTGCACTTCTTCTGCCCGACGTGACACTCGCACGGGCGCTCGAGCTGAATGTTGCGGACGAGGTGGCGGCCGAATGTGGTGCCCCCGGTCTTCTGGATGTGCAGGAACACGATCACGTCGTCGCCCTTGATGTTGAAGTCGACGACGCGGTCCAGGTCCTGCGGCGTGAAATTGAACCGCGGGACGAAGCGCGCCAGAGCGCCGTCCTCCGCCACATACGGGTCCCCGTCACGGCCGTCGCTTCCGCGGCGCAGCTCGGAGAACGAGCCCAAGTGGAGCAGCTGGCACTCGGAGCCTGGACACACGTACTGCAGCACGATGACGCCGAACAGCAGCAGCATGAGCAGCGCGACCAGCACGCGACTGTAGCTGGACTTCTCATCCATCTTCTCGCTGAAAAATGGGACGCATTACTCACTCAGAAAGGCGCCTCGCTTACACTCTTACTGCCCTGCCTCGCGTAAGTTACCCCTCACTGCCCTGTCTCGCTCCGTGTGCGTGTGTTGTCCTCTGGATGCTTTGATGCTCGACAACAACCCGAGACTGGTCGAGCAGCTTTAGCCACAGAATCCCGGAACTGCTGCTCTCTATCTCTCCATAACCGCCAGTTTCCGGTCTAATCCCAAACCCCGGAGCTGAAATTCACATTTAAAGGCGATTATTTACGAACAAGAGTATGATTAAGATCCCCAGCGCTCCATTATGGATCCGTACTATTCGACTCTGACCCCCTTTTTCCCAGCAGGACTTGCGTTTTTGTTTGTCGCTCCGCTTTTCCAATATAAAAGTCCTTCCTCAGCGCCTGTAAACACGCTGTTGTCGACACCACAGGGAATCCGCGTTGTGTTTTACTCGATTTAATTGAGTCTCATTTAACTTTCCCATTACATCACGCTTATCAAATCATAATGCGCGTGTACGACTTATTTCTACTTTTTTATTTATTTATTTATTTTTTTGTAGTGTTTAATTAATGCAACTGTCCCCAACTTAATTTTAATTGTGGCTTTAAATAGAACTGGGATGATTAAATTTTATTTTATTTTATTTTTTACAAAAACCTGTTGACTACTTGCTTCACAGTGTGTGTTGAATTAATGCAAATATCCCCAACTTTGTTTTAATTATGGCTCAAAACAGAACAGGAATCTTTATTTATTTATTTATTTTATTTTATTTTTTATAAAAAAACCTGTTGACTATCAGATTCACTCACACTCTTATTGTCTATATCTATTTCTGTACACAGGGTTGCAGGGGCCCAGCCCTGGAGACTAAGAGCATAAGGCGGAGTACACCCTGGATGCAGTGTACAGTACACACACACACACACACACACACACACTATTATACACTCATTCACACACTACGGGAAACTACTATGGCAATGTTTTTGGACTGTGGAAGAAAACCAGAGCACACTAAGAAAACCCATCAAGACCTGAGGCAGGACTCGAACCCGGACCCTGGAGGTGCAAGGCAACAGTGCTAACCACCATGTCACCACGCCACCCTACCAAGATTCAAAAATATTTTAAAACACCCTTTACACAGATCCTTCAAAAAAGTATATTTGAAAAGGATGATATGATATGATGGTCATTCAGTTAATTCAGTCATCATCTGACTTTTAGAGAGGATGAATTCAGACAATTTCCAACACATTTCTAAAATCTGTTGACTATTTACAGATTTTTTTTCATATTCTAAAGAAACCACCATGTACCATTTTCTTCCTAAACCATTTTAATCACACATTTTCATCGCTTTAGTCATTTTTTTTCATCCTGAATAACACACTGTGAAAACATTATGTATTTGTTATTTACTAATGATATCAGTAAATCAAATTATATTATACAATAATATTGAAATACTGCAGGAAAACAGCAGCCCAAGTAAAAAAAAAACTGAATTCATATTTAAAAAATTGGCTTACATACCATTAAAAATTAATTTGCTACTGCAATAACAACACAAATAGTATTAATATTTTATAAGCAAACCTTTCTAAATTCAATATGAACAACATTAGAGTAGAAAACCATATTTATAAGTTATTTCCTGTAGCAGCAACATTTAATAACATTAAATAAAAAGAAACAAAACCGCAGTGGCGTAGTTGTTAGCACTGTGGCTTCGCACCTTCAGTGTGTGTGCAAGGTGTTGGCATGTTCGCCCTGTGGTGGGTTTCCTCCCACAGTCCAAAGACATGCCGATTTGGTTGACTGGCATTTCCAAATTGCCCGTAGTGTGTGTATACGCATGTGTCCTATGATGGATTGTCATCCTGTCTCCTTGTAACCCCTAGAGAGCAGAAGTCTCCTGGGATTGGCTTCAGGCTTCTTGTGACCCTGTACAGGATAAGCAGTATAGAAGATGAATGAATGAATGAATGAATGAATTTTAAAAAGTAAACCATTAATATAAATTCCAAAAATTCCATGAATACAATACAATACACTCATCGTCTATACCACTTTATCTATGGAATAAGATCACTGTCAAAAATATTTGTGGGTAAAAAAAAGATTTGTGTGTAATTCAAGCAAAGAAACAATTAAAGAGATTTAAAATGACTGGGTTAAGAACACTTCAGTTCACTCGCCCTATCATCCGGA